>CM062077.1:19399006-19795656 GCA_031163375.1 Conogethes punctiferalis | reverse complement strand
GAACGTCGCATGCAGACGCTATAGATGCGTTAGAAATCTACTTCTCATTATGGGCTTTAACGACTAATGTAAACGTGCAAAAATAAAGGCAGCACTGATAGCTTAATATAATCTGTTCATACAATTGGACATTGATCACATCTGAATCCTTAATTTTTTATTTATTTATGTTTTGGTACCGAGAAAATACTTACTTTAACAAGCCATAGGAGTGTAATAGAAACAGGTTTTTACTAAAGTACCTAGATACTATCATCATCATCATCATCAGCCTATTACAGTCCACTGCTGGACATAGGCCTCTCAGTTGTTCGCCACTTAGGGCAAACTTCTGGAGGACTATACCCATAATCGCCACGCTGGGCAGGCGGTGTTGGCGATCCCAGGGCGTAGCTTCTTGCTCCGTGACGCTGCTGCCCGTCATCGGCCTGTAGTATTTAGCTACGCCTTCTATCGTGATGGGTATACCCGCCACCAGTCAGTTTGCCAGAGCCTCGTTTGTTGTTCGGCAGGATGCACCACGGGCAGGTGAGATGGCTTGGAGCGAAAGGTGATAGGTCGCTCCCTTACATCCCCTAACATTACATACATAGATACTATCTTCTAAGCTTAATATTTTCGACCTACAAAGTTCCTTGGGCAAAGATTTATTGTTTATCTCGAAGGGAATAAGGTCCTTACAATAGCGTGAGAAATATTGTGCCTAGGGAGAGCAGGTAGGCTTCGTACACCAGGAGCATTCGTACAGTGGTTATATCTCACTATCCTATACATTAGCGAGCCGTATTTGTGTGCGTGAGTCCCGCTCAGGTGCCCAACGTCGCCCACGGAACGGGTAGACACTGCGACCACGGGCGTCGGTGGGACTGGTCGAAACGTGTTTTCGAGCTCCGTAAGTAATTTCTGTGTTCTCGTTTGATGACGCCGTAGCTGACAGATTTTTATCAAATCAAAAAAGCCTAATTGTCATAGTTTCTGCAGTGTTAACTTAGTTTGACATGCAAACAATCCTTTTGTGGCTACCTGTAATAGATAATTTTATTATCAAATATGTTATTGTTTTTTTGGATTGGGGATGATTCGTACAAGGTACGAGTGGGGTAGATTCGTACCTGTACGAATGCTCCCACATTCCCTTTCTTTTTCACGTATTTAACAATAATGTTATTGTTGTTACAGAACAAAGCCAAGAATATACGTAAGAAAGGTACACGATCGGGAGATTTTTTTTGTAACGACGATTTTGCACCAATGTTTGTTTATCACTAAGCTTTTAGTTTCAGCTTCAGCTCCGACAGCGAATTTAGAAGAAATTATTCCTAAAAGAAATAACTCTACATAATCCACCGTCAACATCGAAATTTATGCAAGCTCTAGGGTACTTCGCTCTCCAGCTGTTAGAAGCGGCCCAAAGTACCAGAGAGGATCAGGAATCAATTTGCCAGAAAAGGAACTTACCGAAGAAGCTAAAAAATTAAGAAGGAAGAACAAGACATGAACGAAGAGCTAAGGAGATGAAGAGAATATTAAATTTATTATATCAAATGAAGATATAATCACCACCGTAAGAAATAGAATTCCGGTAAACCAAAGAGACAAAAACAAAGTGTCTCAAACTTTGATTTCAATTAATAAATGTTAAATAAAAAAGTGGGATGTAATTCCTCAACTGTTTAATAAAAATTACAGTAAAAAATACTGTTGTTATGGTTGAAACAGTGCAGGTAAATTCTGTATTTATTATTATATTTGATTTTTGCACCAATAAATGGTATAAACCATTATAAAAATGGCATTATATTTGACAATACGAAGCCTCCACACCATGTACGAATGTAACCCACACTATGTACGAATCTACCCCACCTGTGGGGGAGGTTCGTACAATTTCCACTTTTTAGAAAAGTGGCCGTAGCTGCTCCGTTATGTTTTGTATCGATACAATTCGTTACTATAATGAAAGCCAGATAAGTAGGGTATACGTCAGTATTAAAGTTATTTTAAAATAATTAATAGTTTTTCATACAAACGGTTGAGAATAAAAAGTGTACGAATGCTACCTGCTTTCCCCTAATCATTCTTGTAAATAAAATATGTAGTAGCTAAAATGTACTTACAGATTACAGACGAGCTGGCAGCAAAGTCATAGGATAGCAAAGGATAACTAAGATAATCCAATTTTCCCCAAATATGGTACGATCTATAGTGAGGTCTATTGTTTGAGTGATTGGTCGGCCGAGTTCATACCGTCCAGTGTCACTGGTAAATTTGCCAAACTAGAAATGGCAAAATTGGACTTACAATATCAAATATAAAATGTGTTCTAATAGGTATATTTGCAAATCTGGTTTTAATCAATGTTATTTTGAACATGACTTACAAATCTTTTTTGATTGCACTTCGCTCTGTTGGAGTATTTGGAATTTGCAATTGGGGGATTGTTTTTTATTG
Organism: Conogethes punctiferalis; assembly: GCA_031163375.1. Taxonomy (NCBI): domain Eukaryota; kingdom Metazoa; phylum Arthropoda; class Insecta; order Lepidoptera; family Crambidae; genus Conogethes; species Conogethes punctiferalis. The sequence continues at coordinate 19,793,205 of CM062077.1, read as the reverse complement.
TATAAAAGCCGTTTTCAAATCACTTATCAAGTGATCACGGATACTGATGCCAAAAATGCAATAAGTTAAATTTTTGTCTGTCTGTCTGTCCGTCTGTCGGTCCGTCCGTCCGTCCGTCCGTCCGCCACACATCGCCATCTAGCCCCAAACTAAGCCGAAGTTTGTACTATGGGTACTAGACAACTGATAAACTTACTTAAATACTTATAGTTCATTCGCGTTAAGAAAATAGTGACTCATCACCGACTGCCGGCCAAGCCACACCCCCTAGCCAATTAAAACGCTAGAAATTATAATTTCTAGCGTTTTTAATTGGCTAGGGGGTGTGGCTAACGCTAGAAATTATAATTTCTAGCGTTTTAATTGGCTAGGGGGTGTGGCTTGGCCGGCAGTCGGTGATGAGTCACTATTTTCTTAACGCGAATGAACTATAAGTATTTAAGTAAGTTTATCAGTTGTCTAGTACCCATAGTACAAACTTCGGCTTAGTTTGGGGCTAGATGGCGATGTGTGGCGGACGGACGGACGGACGGACGGACCGACAGACGGACAGACAGACAGACAAAAATTTAACTTATTGCATTTTTGGCATCAGTATCCGTGATCACTTGATAAGTGATTTGAAAACGGCTTTTATACAATAAAAAACAATCCCCCAATTGCAAATTCCAAATACTCCAACAGAGCGAAGTGCAATCAAAAAAGATTTGTAAGTCATGTTCAAAATAACATTGATTAAAACCAGATTTGCAAATATACCTATTAGAACACATTTTATATTTGATATTGTAAGTCCAATTTTGCCATTTCTAGTTTGGCAAATTTACCAGTGACACTGGACGGTATGAACTCGGCCGACCAATCACTCAAACAATAGACCTCACTATAGATCGTACCATATTTGGGGAAAATTGGATTATCTTAGTTATCCTTTGCTATCCTATGACTTTGCTGCCAGCTCGTCTGTAATCTGTAAGTACATTTTAGCTACTACATATTTTATTTACAAGAATGATTAGGGGAAAGCAGGTAGCATTCGTACACTTTTTATTCTCAACCGTTTGTATGAAAAACTATTAATTATTTTAAAATAACTTTAATACTGACGTATACCCTACTTATCTGGCTTTCATTATAGTAACGAATTGTATCGATACAAAACATAACGGAGCAGCTACGGCCACTTTTCTAAAAAGTGGAAATTGTACGAACCTCCCCCACAGGTGGGGTAGATTCGTACATAGTGTGGGTTACATTCGTACATGGTGTGGAGGCTTCGTATTGTCAAATATAATGCCATTTTTATAATGGTTTATACCATTTATTGGTGCAAAAATCAAATATAATAATAAATACAGAATTTACCTGCACTGTTTCAACCATAACAACAGTATTTTTTACTGTAATTTTTATTAAACAGTTGAGGAATTACATCCCACTTTTTTATTTAACATTTATTAATTGAAATCAAAGTTTGAGACACTTTGTTTTTGTCTCTTTGGTTTACCGGAATTCTATTTCTTACGGTGGTGATTATATCTTCATTTGATAATAAATTTAATATTCTCTTCATCTCCTTAGCTCTTCGTTTCATGTCTTGTTCTTCCTTCTTAATTTTTTTAGCTTCTTCGGTAAGTTCCTTTTCTGGCAAATTGGATTCCTGATCCTCTCTGGTACTTTGGGCCGCTTCTAACAGCTGGAGAGCTGAAGTACCTAGAAGCTTGCATAAATTTCGATGTTGACGGTGGATTATGTAGAGTTATTTCTTTAGGAATAATTTCTTCTAAATTCGCTGTCGGAGCTGAAGCTGAACTAAAAGCTTAGTGATAAACAAACATTGGTGCAAAATCGTCGTTACAAAAAAAATCTCCCGATCGTGTACCTTTCTTTACGTATATTCTTGGCTTTGTTCTGTAACAACAATAACATTATTGTTAAATATCGTGAAAATAGAAAGGGAATGGGGAGCATTCGTACAGTACGAATCTACCCCACTCGTACCTGTACGAATCATCCCCAATCCAAAAAAACAATAACATATTTGATAATAAAATTATCTATTACAGTTAGCCACAAAAGGATTGTTTGCATGTCAAACTAAGTTAACACTGCAGAAACTATGACAATTAGCTTTTGTGATTTGATAAAAATCTGTCAGCTACGCGTCATCAAACGAGAACACAAAAATTACTTACGGAGCTCGAAAACACGTTTCGACCAGTCCCACCGACGCCCGTGGTCGCAGTGTCTACCCGTTCCGTGGGCGACGTTGGCACCTGAGCGGGACTCACGCACACAAATACGGGCTCGCTAATGTATAGGATAGTGGAGATATAACCACTGTACGAATGCTCCTGGTGTACGAAGCCTACCTGCTCTCCCCTAGGCACAATATTTCTCACGCTATTGTAAGGACTTATTCCCTTCAGAGATAAACAATAAATCTTTGCCCAAGGAACTTTGTAGGTCGAAAATATTAAGCTTAGAAGATAGTATCTATGTATGTAATGTTAGGGGATGTAAGGGAGCGACCTATCACCTTTTCGCTCCAAGCCATCCTCACCTGCCCGTGGTGCATCCTGCCGAACAACAAACGAGGCTCTGGCAAACTGACTGGTGGCGGTATACCCATCACGATAGAAGGCGTAGCTAAATACTACAGGCCGATGACGGGCAGCAGCGTCACCGGAGCAAGAAGCTACGCCCTGGGATCGCCAACCCGCCTGCCCAGCGTGGCGATTATGGGTATATCCTCCAGAAGTTTGCCCTAAGTGGCGAACAACTGAAGAGGCCTATGTCCAGCAGTGGACTGTAATAGGCTGATGATGATGATGATGATAGTATCTAGGTACTTTAGTAAAAACCTGTTTCTATTACACTCCTATGGCTTGTTAAAGTAAGTATTTTCTCGGTACCAAAACATAAATAAATAAAAAATTAAGGATTCAGATGTGATCAATGTCCATTGTATGAACAGATTATATTAAGCTATCAGTGTAGCCTTTATTTTTGCACGTTTACATTAGTCGTTAAAGCCCATAATGAGAAGTAGATTTCTAACGCATGCTATAGCGTCTGCATGCGACGTTCGATAGTACCTGAATACAATTAATGATTACTTTGAGACTTTGAATATCGTCTCCCAAAACGGTATTCTTGGTTAGGTACCTACAGTAACACAAAGTCATTTTCTGCAGACTGTACATATCTTAATTTTTTTTAAACACTACCCTTAACTTCTTCTTCTTCTGCGGATATACAAACAATATTTGTATTGCAGCAGAGGGCCATCCGCGGTATATATGGTCTGAGGCCTCGTGACTCACTGAGAGAACGGTTAAAAGAGATAAACATACTTACAGTAGCATCTCAATTTATTTTGGACTTAATTTATTATATAATGTTCGTAAGAATTTAAATTTATTCCGTAAGAACTCTGAAGAACCTCTATAGAAATGTAGGGAATATGAACATTTTTTATTTTCAAATTAAATCAGCTCAAATTTATTTTCGCTGGAGACGAATATTTAATGACTATTTTTTGGCACAAACTTGAAATCGAAATCGTAAGCGTTTCGGAGATATTTGAAGTTTTTAAATGTTCAAGCTAGAATCCTCACAAGGGTACCCTTATATCTCTGGAATCTCTGAGCGACTATTTCTGAGATTTGGCATGTCGTTGCGACTATTTCATGACTATTTTTTGGAACATAAACCAATTCGATAGACTTTTCCGTTTGCTTGCATCAGAGGTGAGGATTATAGCTTGATGTTCAAGCCAGAATCCTCACCAACCTATAGCTATAACTCCGAAACTATAATGAGACTATTTTTTACTTGTGCGGCTATTTATGACTATTTTTTGGCATAGTCAAAATTCGTTTTCATTGAGATTTTACAGATGAGGATTACAGATTGAAGCACACCCTATATTGTATAACACCCACACTGTACACTTTGTGAGCAAATAAGGAAATTGAAAAATTTAAAAGTACACTCAGAGGCACAATTAACCGCCCAATTCTTTATTGTGGCATACCTTTGGTTATAATAACTAAGCGCTTGCTGATTTTTATCGTCAATGTAAACAACATCAACATATTTTAGTGTTTTTCATCTGTAATGATGTAATCTTAAATATTGCTAAAGATAATAATTAATTCTAAAAGTTACAACGAAAAACATAAGTGGGCGGATAATTGTGCCTCTGAGTGTATTTTATGGATAATGGAATTAACGAAGGTACCTACCATATACTGAAATAATGATATCAACACCCAGGCACAGAACAAATTCCAACTTTCATCATGTTTGTCCCGGGTGGGGATGGAACCCACGACCCTTGTTTAAAAAGGCAGGATCAATCTAGATACCGTGCCAACTTGTCGCTATCAAATACACTATAATCTTACGAATATTAGCAATATTTAATGGATATGTCACCGTGAAATCACAAATACCGTTCGATCCATTTTGCGAGATTGTAAACTGTCAAAATATTGTGAGCTGTAACATATCTGATCCAAGGGTCGTGGGTTCGATTCCCACCCGGTACAAACATTCGTGTGATGAACACTTGTGTTTGTTCCGTGTCTGGGTGTTTATATTTGTATTTAAGTATTTATTTGTGGTACCTTCATTATTTTGATACCCATAACACAAGTGCTTAAGCTACTTACTTTGGGATCGGAGCAATGTATGTGATGTTATCTGATATTTATTATTTATAATGCTTACATTTTAACTTTAATTACCTAACTATTATTTTTCGGTAGATTTTGATCGATCAACGGCTAACTGATGATAAATTAGAGATAACGCGTGACAAATTTAAATGTAAGCATTTCACTTTGATCGATTACAGTCTACCGAAAAATAATAGCAAAAATGTAAGCATTATGTTATAGTTCACAATCTTTCGACAGTGTTCAATCTAGCGAGATAGATCATAATCTAACGGTATTTACAATTTTACGGTGACAGATATATGATTAAATTACTCGGAAGTAGGTACACAAAAACTGAAAATGAACATTTCTTTAAAAGACAATTAAAAATGTATATAGACTTAGCATTCCGATAATCAACATTTCAACGTAAATTAAATGCCGCATTTGATTCTTAACTCAACATAGGTAGGGTAACGAGAGGGAATGGCGTTCACTTCAGAAAAACATGCTGTATCTTTCAAAATATTTATTGAAAATCAAAAATAAGAAAAGTCACAAACTCTTTAACAATCGAGTAATTAACTATTTAACAACAAACACATATATCTTTAACCAAATTGTAGAAAAAAGCATTTTAAAAAAAATCATGTTTGAGCGTCATTACCCCTGCCTTCGGGTAATGCCGCTCAGGGTCTGGAGTAACATATTTTTATTGGAATAAAACAATTATTGTACATTTTATTTAAAATATTAATGAGATCTATCTTAAACAATAACAGTAAAGTGTACAATCACAAATTCGCACATAATTAAGTCTTACATATCAAATCGACTTAAATTATGTACATCTGTTATAATAGCTGTCATCATCCACATTCATTTCGTTATCACTGTCATCATCGCATAGGTGCTCTTCGACTTCACTCTCGGAAGGGCTAATATGACACGTTCAATGGTAATATGGTATGGTATGATAGATGAGCGGTATTACCCCAAACTGCCGGGTTGTAATAACTAGAAATTTAAAAAAAATTCGTGCACACTTATTGGAAATTGACTTCATTATCATAAAATTGAATAGTCATTTGTAAGAAAAGTATAACTAAAAACTAAATAACAATCAAAATTCTTAACTTACCTACAATAAACAAGTCACCAAAAATTAGATCAGTGCGGCCTCAAACAAAGAAATGCACTTCAAGGTCGTGCGACGCGCACTGACCCTCCGTGTCTCATGCGGTGTTTCCTGTTGCTACGTTGAATTTTGACAGAGATACAGAGGTGAGCGCCATTACCCAGTGAGCGTCATTCCCCCTTGTTCCCCTACCTAGTTAATAAACTCTATCTTTAAAAGAAAACTGGTTTTCTTAGTAACAATTTTCCCATTTCTTAGCACTCCTACAACTTCTATACAGAGTTGACAGGGATAAAAAAAGTCACTCTCTGACCAAATTAAGCTGAGCCTGACTCGATAGCGGATCTCGTACGTTTGTTATTGTTTGTGAATAGTTTTGAGCATTAGTAGGGGTCGGGATGGGCGGGCGGCCCCCTGTATCCGACTAGACGGCGCCATGGTTTTGTGACTAAAGTTCGGCAAACCAGCTGCTTTGTCGCTTTGTGCTGACTCAGCACAATTCATCGTACATTATGAGACGGATGATGTGTCTCTAATTTATGAAATTCCAATCAAGGCGCGTATTCAAATCGGAATTTAATAAAGTAGTCGTAGGCAAATATTTTTGACTGTGAAATATACAATACAGGGTCAAATGACATGTTTTATGATAAATTAGCTGGGACTTGCGACTTCGTTCTCGTAGACTTCATGACAATCATAATTGTTACACAATCACGATCTCTACATCAAATGTTACACGATCTTAATTTTGGGTAATTCAGCAGTAAATTAACAAAATTATTACAAAGGGGCCATTTTCAAATATCTTATTAATATAGTTGGACTATTGTTGTTTCTGCTTTGGTTAATTATAGCCTATCTATTGCCTAGGCTTATCATCAGTTGCATGGAATCTGGAAAATGGATACCAGCGTGTACAAACAGGATTCTTGCTCTAAATATTACTGTTTGTTTAACCCCTGCGTTGAGCGGAAATAGGCATTATAAATTAGCCATGCTCCTACCATCACTACTGCTACTATTTCAATATGTACTTATATGTTTGTTTCCACGAATGCTTGTTGTGTAACATAGGTAGGTACTAGGTACATTTACGCCGCCTAACATCGCGCTTGGTTAGTTCCGTATACCTATTCTAAATCCTGTTTAGGTCAAAGTTGGTATGTCACCCTCGCTTATTGTCCATAGTCCTGAGGCCTATATTTTCAGGCACATGAGTAGAAACAATGTAATCTGGATCATATTATGAGGACACTGGATTTTAGAAGGTTAAAGAAGTGACAATAGAAATGATTAAGACGACCCATAGTACAAGCTTCGGCTTAGTTTGGGGCTAGATGGCGATGTGTGGCCCAGCGTGGCATGTCTTGGGTTATTTATTTATTTATTATACCTAGGTACATTATGATTGAATTTGTCTATACAATGATAAATTAATCACTTCATCCGAATACTTAGCAGCCTAAAGTTAGTCAAAATAATAAATACAATCCTTTCAAATTCAGATTGAGATATTTCAGCATTGCAATTGTTCTGGCGAATGTGTTTCTAATAAATTAAAATGTAAAACCACCAACAGCCGGTTGCAAGTTGGGCAACTTGCAACCAGCTGTTGGTGGTTTAACATTACGTTTTTACATGGCATCCAGTAACAACGGCGAATTAAAGCTTCGTTGAAATGATGCATCGGTCAATTGTGTGTTCGATCAATAGATTTCGATAAAATAAAAATCAGTGAATCAGCTTTCGAAGTAACGTGGGAGATCAACTATATGTACGTCCTACGAAATTTACTATGTCGTCAGTCCATCTCGCTTTTTCACCACACTGCGTTTTTTATCGAAAAGTCTCCAATTAACAACATTTCTGCCCCAACAGCCATAATTTATTTTGTTGCTATATCTGCCTACTGTCAATTCAGTCTGATTCCCTAAGCTACGTTCGTGACTTTAGTCATAGTCATCATTATCAGCCTATCGCAGTCCACTGCTGGACATAGGCCTCTCATGTGTTCGTCACTTCGGGCAAACACCTAGAGGTTATACTCATAATCGCCACGCTGGGCAGGCCTGCGATCGCCACGCAGGGCGTAGCTCCTCGCTCCGGTGACACTGCTGCCCGTCATCGGCCTGTAGTATTTAGCTGCGTCTTCAATCGTGATGGTTATGCCGCCACCGTCGGTTACCAGAGCATCGTTGGTTATTCTGCAGGATGCACCACGGACATTTGTACAGGGTGGCTTGGAACGAAAAGATGATCGATTTGATGGTAGCTCCTTTACATCCTGTGACCATGGAAGTATTAAGTACTACGTACAACGTTTTCTACAAACAACGAAAGTATTAAAATCAACTTAATCTGGCAACTTAAGTCACTGCTAGAAAGGGAGACATTGGTCACTGGTTGCTCTCTCATTCGGCTTCATTTTTATTTTGCGCGCAACAAGACTCTTACGACCTTAACATAAAGTGTTATTTTCTTCAAGAAGCATAGATAGAGCGTATTCCTGTTGTACGTAGCATTACTTCCATGCCCGTGACTTTAGTTCGCTTCCTCATTTCTGATTTGATCTTGGAGTGAAATTCGAAAATAGCCTGCTCCATAGCTCGCTGTGCACCACCAGTTACGGGTTAATGAACAAGTTTCAGTTGCGTTAGTCATCAGTTCATCACTATTTGAGTATTTCGGCCGAACCTTTGACTGCCTGTTTCTATGGTAGTGAATGAACGCAGCCTCTGAAACTGTGGTCGCGAGGTTGATCACTACACAGTACAAACATTAATTATATACACTACAATAAATATACTATAAAATATATATATGTACTACACTACAATAAATATATTTGAATTTGAATTATTTACTCGTATTTAACATGCACACAACGAAAAACTGCTGAATTAAGTGTATGTGTTATGGACCAAGTGATTAATGCGGGCATTATATAAAATGCGCGGTCATTTTAAATAATGTCAAGCTCTAATGGGCAAAATAATAATTAATATCTAAACTTCATTATTTATCGTTTAAAACCATCTTCTCACAACGCTTTTTCTGTTTCTTGGGTCCTTTTCTTTACAACAGGTTACATCAAAAGCTAAACATCTTTCCTCTATCTAAATACTTCTGTAAATTGAAAGTTGCGAACTATCTACAAACCTTAAATTATGCGGAAACCGAATTACTACTTCACCCCGAAAGGTAACAAAACACTCTCTCACACGCACATACATACACACACGCACACACACACACACACACCCACACACACACCCACACACGCGCGGGCACACACGCACACTCACACACACACACACTTTCACACAACTCACACACGCGCGCGCACGCCTGAGCTCACGTACACACACATACATATATACACACACAAAAATCTTTCTTTTGGATTAGATTATAATTTAGTGTTTCTCTTCTTTCTCTGTCACCATCTGAATGTAATATCTTTATCATGTCCACATCGAGTGAGGAGAGTGCTGGTGCTCTGTAACACAGGCTTATAGCTTAGCTCAGACACCAGTCTCTCACAATCCATGTAATTTATGTCTGATCAAACTTTATGTACCTAACCTAACTAATTGATTGTGAAAGAAAATAAAGAATTTTTATTATTATTATTATTATTATTGCTCGGTCATTATTGTATTGCTACTTGACAATTGGACAATTTGATAATAAATCAAGAGGGAGGGAGACACGCGTACCTACTGTTTTAGCTAATCACTTAATCAGGGATCGGCACGTCTGCTTATGTTGCGTATGTTTTAGTTTAGACTAGCGACCCGCCCCGGCTTCGCACGGGTGCAATTTGTCTTAAAAACTATTCACTGTTAATCTAACGTAACGTAAATATCTATGAATAACGTTTTTGTACTGAAAAGCACGTTTTTAAAAGACAGTAATAATAATGAATTGTTATTTTCTTCGCGAAAGAGCTGCAATCATAAAGTGATATAGGGCAAAGCGCTTTTTTTCTAAATTACTACGATGATTATAGTGAAGGCGCCCTTCTGTTGGGAGTGATCACCGGACTGTTGGGAATGATCACCGGACTGTTGGGAGAGCGGACGGCTTTAGTCTAATGTTCTTATCAAAAGTGCTAAATAATAAAACTTACTGACATCCTTTGCTTTCCTTATTTAACTTTGAAGTACCCCGTAATATCCACCGAAAACCTATAACTCCGCTCTGCCCTCCTCTTCCTCACACACGTCGTCTTGGGTGCCAACCAACTCTGCCATTCCTCTTCTATGGAAAATCCTAAATCATTACAGTAGCCAGATTGACATCTTCAATGACTCAATTAGTAATGTACTTTGTCCTAATTCTAATACGAGTATAACTAAGTAAGTTAAGTACCTAATACTACATTCTTTAAGATTATATAAGCAAGTGGAGGTTACTTGTAGCCGATTTATGTATTTAGCCATTATCATTGTTGGTCTGAATTAAATATTAATACATACTTTGTAAGTAGGTAAACCAAAATAAAAATAAAAATATTGTAGGTAATTGATTTATTGTTAGACACTTACCTACCTGTCATGTACATGACTGGCTCGATGGCTCATTTGGTAGTGACCTCTGCCTTCTGAGCCGAGGGTCGTGGGTTCGATTACCGCACAGTACAAACATTTGTGTTCATAAACATGTCTGTTTGTATTGGTCTGGGTGTTTTCTATATATAATATATATTTATTTACAAAAAAAAAGTATCTAAGTAAGTTTATCAGTTGTCTAGTACCCATAGTACAAGCTTCGGCTTAGTTAGATAGGGGCTAGATGGCGATGTGTGGCCCAGCGTGCCATGTCTTGGGTTATATAAATTAAAAATATGTACATAGTTAATGCTAGACGTATTTACTATTTGACACCGACAAACCAATGTCACTAGATCGGCCATGAGTCATCAATCACAAATTTATCGTCGTCTTCCATCGCCCCTGTAATCGCGCCCGCCGAACCCCACGCACTAGCCCGCCCCTACCAAATGCGAATCTCGCGTCGCATTGCGGGCGAGTGGAGGGCGCCCGTAAGCCGACTTATAAATTGCTTTAATTTAATATATCGCAACTGCGAAACGGGCCCGCAGCATTGGAAACATTTTTCTCTGCTAGGGGGAGTTTGGCACCCCACCATAAATAAGTTCCCGCCAAAGCTTAGAATATACGGCCTGTATCGAGATACGCTTTTAACATTCCGCAGCAAAAATTCTGCCTTTTTCGAAACTCATTATGAAGCGACAAATGTGAGGGATAACGGCGTTAATTTTTTTTTATATTTAAACGTTTTGAATGTAAGCTGACGGGTGGGATAAAAACAACACACGCGGTTTGCGGACACAACGAACACATATAGTGCAGTCAATGAAGCGAAAAATACGGGCTAACCTCCGAATTTTTTTACTGTGATCCGATTTGCATGAAATTTTGGAATTAGGCTCATCTTACCATTAACTTCAAAAGTGAAAATGATTTGAACTCCGCCACCACCATGGGGGTGGTTGCCACCCCTTCTCGTGGGTCAATGGTTGTTTTTTCAAAATAACCTCGGATATCGATTGAAGATCTAATTTTAAGCAAAAAAGTTTCTATAAAGTTTCTCGAAAAATCTAATACTTTTCAAGTTATTGGCAATTGAAAATTCGCAAATTTTTCACGATTTTCATCAGTTTTTTTCAAATATCTCCAAAAATATACGTTTTATCGAAAATTTTATAAGGAACGAAACTGTAGCAGGTAAAAAAATGAACAATTTGGTTTTTTACAAAGTATTCTAAGTGCAATATTAAGCTAGATATTAAAGATCAAAGCCGTTTTTTATTTTATCTGAAATTTCATCGATGTAGTCAATGCCATCTAGCAGCGAGCAAATGCATTTTATGCTTTCTAATCGAAAAGGGTTTTGTAGAGCTTGAAATAAGCTTTAAAATGAGCTTTATCAAAAGTCTTTTGCACGTAAAATAAGTGAGCTATATTGCAAATAAGCGGACCATCGAATGTTTTTTCTTTTCAATCAATGGGTTTAAATAAGTGCCATTTCCACCAAAACTAAAATTAATCATATTCCACCTAGAATTAACTTTATTATGAAGAGTTTTATAGATTGTATTAGTTTGGCTGCTTTAGGACACATAGTTTTCAAAAAAGTCACGATTAAGGGAGGCTGTGATTGCGCTGCCACGCGCTCTTTAAACAATCATATCTCCGTCAATTTTTATTTGATAGAAAAAACAAAAAAACCAAATTGTTTGTCAGAAAAATACCTAAATTTTTTATCCCTACACTTTTATACGTATCTGTCGTCATTTTTGAGATATTATGAAAAAGGGGTGGGATTTTTAAAAATTTGAAATTCTCGATTTTTTTTCAATCGTGACTTTTTTGAAAACTATGTGTCCTAAAGCAGCCAAACTAATACAATCTATAAAACTCTTTATAATAAAGTTAATTCTAGGCGGAATATGATTAATTTTAGTTTTGGTGGAAATGGCACTTATTTAAACCCATTGATTGAAATGAAAAAACATTCGATGCTCCGCTTATTTGCAATATAGCTCACTTATTTTACGTGCAAAAGACTTTTGATAAAGCTCATTTTAAAGCTTATTTCAAGCTCTACAAAACCCTTTTCGATTAGAAAGCATAAAATGCATTTGCTCGCTGCTAGATGGCATTGACTACATCGATGAAATTTCAGATAAAATAAAAAACGGCTTTGATCTTTAATATCTAGCTTAATATTGCACTTAGAATACTTTGTAAAAAACCAAATTGTTCATTTTTTTACCTGCTACAGTTTCGTTCCTTATAAAATTTTCGATAAAACGTATATTTTTGGAGATATTTGAAAAAAACTGATGAAAATCGTGAAAAATTTGCGAATTTTCAATTGCCAATAACTTGAAAAGTATTAGATTTTTCGAGAAACTTTATAGAAACTTTTTTGCTTAAAATTAGATCTTCAATCGATATCCGAGGTTATTTTGAAAAAACAACCATTGACCCCCGAGAAGGGGTGGCAACCACCCCCATGGTGGTGGCGGAGTTCAAATCATTTTCACTTTTGAAGTTAATGGTAAGATGAAACTAATCCCAAAATTGTATGCAATTCGGTTCACAGTAAAAAAATTCGGACCTATAATGCTTCATTGACTGCACTAATAATTAACAAGGCAACAACGCCATGTCCGGTCTTTGGTTTTGTGTACTTTTTGATTGTTTTATTATTATTATTATTTTTTCTTTTGTGTATTTTATTTTCTATTATGTTTTGTCGATGTGTTGTTGTGATGTCCTTGTAATAAAAGTTTCTTATTTCTTAATTCATGTGGTCAAAACCCAAAGCATTGGAGTCATTTAATTTTACGTGCTCGGATCAGATTACGGATGTAAGGGAGCGGCCTATCATCTTTTTGCTCCAAGCCAACCTCACCTGCCCGTGTTGCATCCTGCAAAATAACAAACGAGGCGCTGCAACCGACTGGTGGCGGTATAGGTAATCATCACAACTGAAGGCGCAGCTAAATAGCACTGACCGATGACGGGCAGCAGTGTCACCGGAGCGAGAAGCTAAGCCCTACGATCGCCAACCCGCCTGCCCAGCGTGGCGATTATAGGTATATCCTCCAGGTGTTTGCCTTAAGTGGCGAAGAACTGGAGAGGCCTATGTCCAGCAGTGGACTACGATATTCAGATGATGATGATACGTGTAGCCAGTATCACTATTTTTAAGGATACTGCATAATGAAATGCTTTGGCTATGTAATTTATTAGCTGCAGCCCCCGGTTTTACCCGCGTAAATATTTTTTTAAATTAAAAGTGTTTTATTCATTTTCGGTTACAATTTAACTTGATAGTGCTGTGAGTTAAATATAAAATTGATTATTAAGAATAATGTACTATAAAGTGTTTTAATATATTTATAAGTACGCACCTATGCTACACTAATAAAATATGTAGCAATAATAAAATGTTGGAATAATTTAGTTGAAAAAATAATCTATATAATATATAAAACAAAGACGGGTTTGTTCCAGCACTTATAACTCGAGATCTGCTGAACCAATTTTCATGGTTATGGATTCGTTGGATTTGTCTCCGCCCCGAATAGCATAATACATCTTAAAAACAATGAAAACTCGATATGTGTATTGCCACGTTATTACACTTGGAACGCTACATCGAAGATATTTCAACGTCGGAAGCAAGGCGATTCAGTTCCTGGTCATCCAGATATGCGTTCTACTGATGCTCTTGGTCCTATTTATACAGTTCATCCGAAGAATGATGAATGTTTCTATTTGCGGTTGTTGCTGGTACATGTTCGAGGGCCAACATCATTTGAATCCTAGCTGACCCGGCGAACTTCGTACCGCCTAACAGTCAATGAATGTCGTGTTACCTTTTAGCTGAACTAATTTAGGCTTTGATTTTATATAATTTACTACTTCGCTTATATATACTGAAGGTAGTGTAAGAATTTTGTGATATTTAAATAACGATTTGCATGTAAAGATAATATAGTGCGGAGTGTTTTGAAATGTTACATGTCAGCTATGTTCGACCGACGCGTCGCGACGGAGTTTGCGTCCGACACACCGCTCACGCACACAGACACACATTAAATCAATGTGTGTTTCGGAATCGGCTCCCACGTGCGTCTTGAGTTGCGGGAAATTGTATGCGCGCTCTTAACTCATTATCATTAACACAGTATTGACATTGGAAATAACCAAACGCCTTTTAATCAAAAAGTAAAAATGTATTGCTGTAGATATATCTCTAGAAATGGGCATAAAAATATAATATCTACATCGGTACTCGAAATCTTCAAAATACATGAAAAGAATTAAAATTATTTTTTGATTAGTCATTTTCGAATGTAGATTCTGTTGCGCTCACACTTGCCTTTGCGCATATACCAGGGCGCTGGGTACGGGACACTTGGGTTATGTGGGGCTCACTCCTATTTAGCGGAGAATACCCCACTAAACTCGACGGTGGTCCGCTACGAGCATTCTGTCTGAGGGGGGTCGGGATGCCCGGAGGGATTCGACACAACGACAACTTGGAACAACTACCAACCAGCCATTTCTAGGAAAAAAATAACGTCGCGGCTTTTGATCGATCTCTCTTGCTGACGTTTTAAATAGCATCAGTTTGCACAGGATTTTATTTTTCAATATTGTAAACCACAACTTCGAACAACTACCAACCAGCCATTTTTAGGATAAAAATAACGTTACGGCTTTTGATCGATCTCTCTTGCTGACGTTTTAAATAGCATCAGTTTGCACAGGATTTTATTTTTCAATATTGTAAAGCTCTCATTAGTTTTTGAAACTTTATTCGAGGAAAAGAACTTAATTTCAGGTTCCCAGTGTTACATAAAAGTAGGTCAGGTATTTTATACATGACTAGCGCAGTCGCTCATACAAAACTTAGCCATATCTTAAACTTATTTCTATTATAGGTACAATGATTTTACACAACTGAATCATTTTTTTTCAATTATTTCTTCAGTATGCTTTAGAAACACTATACTAACTAACCTTATCATTATTCAAACGGGCTGGTAGCTTTTGTTTCTAATGAAGCTCTCAAAAGATATTTTCAATTTGATTCATCTCATTTTTTTCATAAATAACAATCTGATTTTGTCATTCTTTTTAAACAAACAGACAAAATACGATTCTTCTTCAGGAATGAGGCCATTAATATACAATTTAATAAGCAATATTGAAGACACAATGAAAATAAAAAAATAAAGGAGAAGAAAGTTGATTGGTAGAATTTCAGAGTAGGTATGTATAACAAAATAATTATGTTCGCGCATTATCGTCCACAAATAGAAAATATTCAATCAAGATAGATAGATATTCTTTATTGCATAAAACTAAACATTTACAGGTAAGAGTAGATATATAGTAGGTACAATGTAGGCGGTCTTATCGCTGGGAGCGATCTCTTCCAGACAACCTTCAGGCAGAGGAAAGTTACTAAAGAAAAGGGGAAGGCTGTGCAAACTGTTACAATGAAGATAAATAAAATAATATATTACAATACAATATATATGTTATGGACCAAGTGATCAATGCGGGCATTATTTATAATGCTTGGGCATTATGAATAATGTCAAGCTCTATTGGGCAAAGTGATAATTACTATCTAAACTTCATTATTTATCACATTGCCCGGTCATTATTGCACTGCTACTTGACAATTGGGCAATTTGATAATAAAGCAAGGGGGAGTGACGCACGCGTAATTAATCACTTATTCGAAGATCGCTGCATCTGCTAAAATATGTATTTGTTTAGTTTTACAGACGATGTTTGCCGAAGCGACTTATTAACGTGGTGCAACTGTACATAACTGTAGTGTAGTAGGTATATTATTTTGATCTATCACGTTTTAACAAATACACATTAGAATGTGATGTCGTAAATACACACATTTTTATCCACTCCTTACTAGGTCTACCTCTAGAAGTTTTAAATGCAAAAACCAACCAGTATATTCTTAACACTAGCTGTGCCGGCGGCGTCGCACGCGTGGATATCGGGTTTCAAAAATAACGGACTTCCATAAAATTATGCCTAAATTTTAAGTAGACCTCTAGCAATACATTGGTGAAAACCGCATTCAATTCCATGCAGTAGTTTCTGCGTGATGTGCGTTCAAACATACAGATAAAAGATTGTAGCGTGATAAAAAGTATATCTACTATAACCTGCCCAGGAGTATGAAGACTAATTGTACCAAGTTTCGTCCAAATCCGTTGAGAAGTTTTTGTTTCTATAACGAACATACAGACAGACAGACGGACAGACAGACAAAAATTTTACTGATTGCATTTTTGCCATCAGTATCGATCACTAATCACCCCCTGATAGTTATTTTGAAATATATTTCATGTACAGAATTGACCTCTTTACAGATTTATTATAAGTAAGTATAGATAGATATAGATAGAAGAAGAAGATAAAGATGATAACTAAATACATAATATATCTATAAATATAATACTATTTATACTTTATTAAATGTAGCCAGCTCACTACGAATTTCCTTTCAAGTCGCATTTACGCTTTCCTTTCTGTATATTATGAAGATTTTTTTGGTCTCTCAATTAGGTTCGGTGCAGTGCCAGAGGAGATTGAAACGAAACAATATTCAGCGTCTTGTTAACCACGACCAACAATTATGTCCGTAGCACCTCATGTATAGGAATATTAGGTGGCGTCCCTTTAAGGCCGCGTCCTGGACGCCAGCAGCAAAAACGGCGATGCGGGCGACGGTACGCGCGTCTTGATCAAGTTCATAGACTTGTGTGAAGCTTATTTCCACGACCGGCATGGACAACTACGTAAAACCGCGCATACCGCACGCGCCACCCACGTCTGCTAATAGATTACCAACCGCCATTGCCTGGGGTGGACCAGGACCCTCTACTACCAATCTTCGAAGGAGATTAGTAGCAAACGGCCACACGAGGAAGCAGACGCCTCCTCGTGTGGCCGTTCATCATTACATGCCTCGCCATCATTACACCCCGCTTGCATCACTGCCACCATCATACAAACCTGATTCAATATGAAGACACATCATCATCATCAATATCATCAGCCTATCGCAGTCCACTGCTGGACATATGCCTCTCCTGTTGTATACCCATAATTTCCACGCTGGGCAGGCAATTTGGCAATCGCAGGGCGTAGTTTTTCGCTCCGGTAACGCTGCTGCCCGTCATCGGCCTGTGGTATTTAGCTACGCCTTTAATTGTGATGGTTATATCGCTACCCGTCGGTTGCCAGCGCATCATTTGTTGCTTGGAGCGAAAAGATGATAGGTTGCTCCCTTACATCCCCGGAAGACACTCCGGCTGGCATTCACTTATGCAGGCCGTCATAGTGTGATCAATCCGCGTTGCACTAACCAGGTGTGATGGGGAACGCTTACACTGTTTGAACTTCATCGTTTGCTTATCATCAGGCAGGACGCAGTCATCCTCTCCCCTCTCGGGCTTGTTACGGAGTGGACGTGTGTGGGATCGCTTAAGCAAATATTTTAATAAATTATTTAATTCTCGGTCTTCGCCCTGGAGTCCTAGGAGTCGCCAAGCATCGCGGTGGACTGTTAGAGTGAGTGCCAACAATTTTTGTTTTTGTCGACACTTGCTGGATTTGAACCGGGGGTCGCCCACTTGCCGGCGTTTCGTTCTGGCCCTGTCACAACTGAGCCACGAGTACAGTACGGCGCCGCGACGAAATTACCGACCACCTTCGAACATTACTACGACGATAGAAAATTACGACATAACGCCGTGCTGCGGGGCGTTTTGTGCTGCGGTGCCGCCGTTACTACTCTCGCTGTTTTTGTGCACTACACAATTATCTACACAGCCTGTACACTATGCCGAAAACACAGCGTACTCCCTCTAAAGTGGTACCGTCGGATGAGAGCGCCTCGTACTACGGATCAGACCCCAATCTAAACAAATCGTCTCTAAGTCTGTCGGATCGTGCTGAAATAGAGAATATTACCAAAAGATTTAAACGTAAATTCGACCAAACTCCAGACATATCAGACTCATCTGTAGAATATAAACTGGAAATTTTGCGTACTTCACAGGAGGATAGATTTGATCAGCTCTCAGTTTCAATCGCTACGCTAATTAGCCAAAATTGTGAGATACAAAAATCCGTTCAATTGATGTCAGCTAAGTACGATAGTTTATTGAGCAAAGTCGTCTCACTTGAAAAGGAAAACTCGCACTACAAGACCCAAATTCAAAACCTCGAAACCAAATTACAATCAATTGAAAAAGAAGCGAAATCTACGGCTGTTGAAATTAGGAACATACCAAAGTCTGGTCAAGAAAACAAATTTATATTACTTGACACCGTGAAAAAGATCGCTACAACTGTGGGATCCCATCTCCCATTCGAGAGCACTGAAGTAAAAGACATATATCGTGCAAAGTCTAGTGCTATTGTAGTCCATTTTGCGACCGTCATTCGAAAGCAACATTTTGTCTCTTCAATCAAAGATTATAACAAGACAAAGAAAACCAATAAAGAACCACAGCTAAATACCAGGTGTTTGGGTCTTCCGGGCACTGAAAAACCTGTTTTCATCTCTGACCTTCTTACCTCAAAAACTCGGCACATTTTCTACCTAGCCAGACAACTAGCAAAAAACAAAAAGATTGTTGCGGCTTGGACTTTTCACGGAGACGTGTATATCAGAAAGGAAGAAAGCGATCAACCAATCCGAATAAATAGTGAAGAGGAACTGGATAGTCTCTCGTTGGATACTTCGGATTAATTAGCCTAAAGTGAATATTTGTTCTTGATAATTTTCTGTTGTAATAACGTAATTTATTAGTTTTTTCTTTTCATCAAAATTGTTAACTTCTTACACTTATACATATATTTACACTTAACGAGAACACTTGGTAAAATATAATTTTTTCTTTTTCATTTTTATACACAAATCATATTTACACACTAAAAATTAAATTACACATTATTGACTGGGTATCTGTACTGAACAAATAGACATTTTTATTTGTTGTCATTAAGGAACTGCCGATATATCATATTAAAAATGGTTAACGGAAATCATATTTGTGAATTATCTGAGAACATTGAAAGTTATACAAACTCAGAATCTTATGCTTGTGATGTGGATGAATGTAAAAGAAAATTTCCACTGCAGTCCTCACTATCGGTCCTCACACAAAATATCCGAAGTCTAAAATGCAACTTCCCAGACTTCCAAGTGCTTTTGACAAGTCTGGCTGTTGAAATTGATGTAATGGTACTCACTGAGTGCTGGTTGGCTTCTGTCTCCGATATCCCTAACTTTCCTGGTTATAACACACACTTTACTATGATGAATCCTTTACAAAATGACGGGGTAGTGGTTTACACCAAAAATGAAATATCACCTTCAGTAATGGAACCGGATGTCAAAGATTGTAATTCTCTCCTCATAAAAATTGGCGCCAACCATACAGCTATATTGGCAATATACAGGTCACCCTCTTATACAAACCTGGAACCTTTTTTGAGCTCGCTTAACCAAGTATTGCTAAGTGTATCAGTTTTCAAAAATGTCATACTGGTCGGGGACCTAAACCTAGACATATTGTCAGAAAACCTTGCCACCTCAACCCAACAATACCTTACTCTGACAGCTTACCACGGCCTTCTACCCGCACATAAACTTATCACTCGCGACGCCAGCGGAACTTGCATCGATCATGTGCTGGTGAAGACCGTTGCAAAGAGTTTCACGCTCGTGCCACAGTCAACAATAACAGACCATAAGACAGTTATAACATGTCTATTACTCGAAATGACTCGGCAATATACCTCTTCCACTAAAACTACGGTTGATCAGGAGGGGCTGCGGAGGGGTATAACGGAAATAAATTTTGATCCGATTTATTCCACAAATGACAGTAATTTTGCAATGAGCTATATAATTAATGAATTGAAACGCCAGGTAGAAAAGCACTCGAAGACTATTTCATTATCAAAGCGCAGGAGGATCATCAAACCCTGGATTACGCAAGGCCTTCTGCGTTGCATACGTAACAGGGATAAGTTGTATAAGAAATTTAAATCCAGTCCTGACAATGAAACACTAAAAACAACGTATCTTCGCTACAGATACTTCTGTCGGATGATCCTTAAAAAAGTTAAACGCAATTACGAAAAAGATCTAATTCAGAAAGCGGGTAAAAACCCTAAAAAATTGTGGGAATCCGTAAAATCCATCACAAATAAGAATAAAGATGCAAAATACCCAAAAGAACTACTTAATATATCAATTTGCCCCCAAGACTCAGTAAATAAAACAAATCAATATTTTTCTAACATTGGCAAACTACTAGCGAAAAAAACTATATCTCAAAACAATACCAATAACTCTATCTATTCACATGTAACTCAGCCGTCCAGTGACTCTTTTGTTCTTATTGATACAGACGACGATGAAATTAACAAAATTATATTGTCTCTTAAAATGGATAGCGCCATTGGCTGGGACAACATCTCAAATCGGCTTCTCAAGGAAAATAGAGACATACTTGTGCCACATTTGACTCACGTGTTTAATATGTGTTTTAGAGACGGCACCTTCCCAAAAACTCTCAAAATCTCACGAATACATCCTATATACAAGGGAGGGGGAGATAGACACTGTGTTGGAAGTTACCGCCCCATAGCTATACTACCAGCACTTTCGAAAATTCTCGAAAAAATTATTAATGTCAGACTAGTTGGTTACCTCGAAGATAAACATCTGTTATCGGATCGCCAATTCGGTTTTCGTAGAGGTAGATCAACTGATGATGCAGTAAATTACTTCACCAATTTTGTTACCACCGAACTAGACAAGGGGAATAAATGTATCGCGATACTGTTGGACCTAGCTAAAGCCTTCGATACGGTGTCTGTCCCAATCCTTTTAGAAAAACTGAACAATGTTGGCATTAGAGGTACACAATTGCGATTACTGACAGATTATTTGACTGATCGAACTCAGTACGTGAAGCTAGGCACATACTCGAGTACTCGTCTCCCAGTGACATACGGTGTGCCTCAGGGCAGTATCTTAGGACCGACTCTCTTTCTCGTCTATATAAACGAACTTCTAAATATCAAACTATCACACTGCAAAATAATCTCCTACGCAGACGATACTGCACTTCTCTTCTCGGCTTGACTGAGACTTGGAGCGAGGTACACACTTATGCACAGACAGGACTCAACTCCATAACAGGATGGCTTCGTAAAAATATACTGACCATAAACACGGATAAAACGAAGTATTTAACCTTTTCTTTTCGGGACACCTCACCTTGTCATGAGCTCTTTGCGCACAATTGCCCAACTTTTTCACCTGATCATGTCTGTAAGTGTGAACCACTGGAGCGTGTAAAATCGATAAAGTACCTTGGAGTTATAGTTGACGACAATTTCAGTTTTAAGCCCCATATCAACGCTTTGAGTAACAAGGTACGTAAACTGATCTTTGTTTTCAAAATCCTGAGGCATGTTGTTCCACCTAATACTCTCAAACAAATTTATTTCGCGCTATGCCAATCTCTTCTAGTTTACTGTGTCTCAGCCTGGGGTGGTGCACCAAAGACAACGCTTAAGCAGGTGGAGGTGGCACAAAGAACAATTCTTAAAATATGCACATTTAAACCTTTTCTTTATCCGACTAAACTTTTATTCGAATACTGTGAGGTTTTAACTGTTCGTCAATTATTTTTGCTAAATATTATAATAAAACAACACTCTATTTTAAATTTCAACCCTGATTACATAGCTAAACGTAGATGGCACACAGTGTGCAAACTCACGTCTCAACCTAGGACAACTTTTATTCATAGATTCTTTTCATACCTGGGCCCAAAAATTTACAATAAAATTAACAAAATAATTAATATCTATCCTATGGACATTTTCAGGGTTAAGAAAACAGTAACCAAATGGCTTTTGAGTAAATCATATGACGATACGGAAGCCTTACTAGCTACACTGAGGTGAAACCATTGCTGATTTTGTATTTATATTAATATTGATATATTATTATGATATATTCATATAGAAATATGCACACCACACACAAACATATACACACTATCTCACACACACTAACACAGTCACTTACACACTTACTCACTCACTCACAACACACATACACAAACTCGGTCACACACACACACACACACTCATTCACACATACACACACACATACACACACACACACACACACACATACAAACACACATTTACAAACTTTTTAGAAAATAATGTCTTTTTAGAAAGTAACGTTATTTAGAAATGGAATAGGTATGAAATTATTATTCTTAATTGTTATCCGTTTTCCCTAGACTTTGTATGATCTTCTCGTGTCGCGGATATGTAAGAAATTTTGTATAGCATTTATTCCCCTGTAGGGGTGGGCCTGGTGACCTGTAACACCGGTTTATCCAAACCGATCTCAGGCACCAGCCTCTCTCGCACTGGGATGGATATAGTAATAAGCATGTACCTATATAAACTACTACATTAAGATCCTTATTGTGAAGAGGAAATAAAGAATTTATTATTATTATTATTATTATTATTATTTTGGCGTGCTAATATAAAATAAAACTCCAGTGACGATAACAATTAAAAAAAACGCAAGCCGGTTACTCAACCCTGCCCGCCGTTCTATCCTGATGCGGCGGCAAAATAATGGCTCCAACGAACTTGTTGCTCAAAGACGCTCCGGTGTTTGAGGCCTTACTGTCTCATGAGACGACCTAAAGGCCCTTTAAGTTTGTGGCGCGCATGGCAGCACTTTTGCGCTCCGGTCAGCGACCCCAAAAAGGCCACGCCGCGTGTCTCAGGACACACGTTGTCAGTGACATCGTATCGGGAGGGCGCCATACATGTACCTAACTAATTCTGAGTATGTGGCTAATAAGGCGAATCTATGTCAGTGTCTCTTATAAGGTACATGCACGCATTAGGCTTGGTTCACACGGAATTGTACTGTAACCACTAAAAAGTTTCCATAAATAGTCGGCTTATTGCAAGAACTTATTAACTACAAAAAATCTTGATGATTTTTACAGTTAAAATCACAAAAGAAATTTATTTGACACATAAATCTATCTCTTGCATTCCTCTATCTATTAAAAAAACGCATCAAAATCCGTTTCAAAAATATACATAGGGAGTGTAACCACTCTGGCACGACCACTAATGATTATCTTAATTTCAATATGGTACATATTCATGAAAATAAGTGTACTTTTATGTACTACAGATATTAATGTACTCTCTTATTTTTTCCATTATAACATAAATTTTTCCATTATAACATACATGCCGTGGTCATGCTAGGTAGTACCTTTCTGGCACGACCACAATATTTTCTAGGTCTTTTTAGAAACTTTAAGATGAGGCAAAAAAGCGACTTTGTTTTATACTACGTAGTGAAATAATATTACACTACACTACTGTTTTTTTTTTCTTTGTTCCTCATCATTATTGCAAGTATAAGTTTGGAAAAGTTCATTAATAAATTTTTCAACATTTCGTTTTGGTCACTGAATGAATTCTTGCAATATGCCGACGATATATTGGATAGTATTGTCGCCGGATTTGGGCACATTTCTTCTCGGAAGTTTTTAGCACGTAACATAAAAACGACAGTGTGTACTAACATTTAAACCGAGAGGGCAATCGGGCTTGAAGGTCATTATATGGTATGGAGGTAAATTTGTATACCCGCTCCTTGAGGGTCCATAAGTAGTATGATCTGTTGAATGTGATCAGATCATTCGGTGAATGGTTCAGTTCAATGTATGAGCGAGTATTAATTATATTATTCGGTAAGAGTCAACCTGCAAAAAACGCGAAGTATGCACCATGCTGACCTACTCGTATGAACGAAGCCTAAGTTATTGTTACGACATAGACTGTAGTTATGAGGCGTAATAGCGTAGGTATTAACATCCTAAATCAACACAGTATCCCTGCCAATCTTGTTAGGCAGTAATAAAGATATTTTTTATGATCCACGTCTAGGAGAAACGACCAGTTTGATAAGTGGCAGTGAACGCTTGACACAGTGGTCGTGGGTTCGAACACCGCATAGTGTAAACATTTGTGTGCATGTTTATAACATGTATGTTTGAAACACGGTATATGTAGGTATTTATTTAAAAAAAATGACTTTTAAAAACAAAATTTAAACCGACTTCAAAAAAACACATACGACCAAAACTAAAAAGCGATAAATAACGTAAGTAATTATCTACTTAATACATATTATACGTATAATTATAATTATTTAAATATTTACAATTATCACTTATTTTTGGAGTCGGTGCCAGCCTCTAGGTACCTAACGTAGACTGTTGTTGTGGCCGGCAAATCCACACGACAAAATACATTTAATTTTATTTGTTTGGCTGGCACCGACTTCAAATATAAGTGATAATTGTAAATATTTTAATAATTATAGATATACGTATAATATGTATTAAGTAGATAATTACTTACGTTATTTATCGCTTTTTAGTTTTGGTCGTTTGTGTTTTATTTTTAAGTCAGTTTAATTTTTTTTTAAAGTCATTTTATTTCTATTTTTTTAGTTGCGTTAATGTGTTGTGAACTTGAATAAAGGCTAATTAATGTCCTTAAGAGTTTTACTTAGGAAAGAAAAATTTTGCTTTAAGTCAAGTGAAGATTTTGCGATCTAGAATTAAGCAAATTACTTACCAAATCACCTGCCCTATTAGCCCTGCATAAGTACATACTACTACTTAGTTTCCATCGACCAATGGCAGTACTGTCCCCTAACTCCTAAACCGTTAAGGAGTTCTATGGCTTCATCATCAGCACCAGATGTTGACGCCCGGAAGCATATTATCTGAGTAAGATATGATTACGTAACAACGCACCATATGAGCTTACAATTTTCGGTTGTTGCCCTCAATTTCTCCAGGATCCCATCATCAGATCCTGACTTGGTGATAATGGGACCACCTCGAAAGTGTGAAAAATTTTTGCAATCCATCTATAATTTACGAAAATATCGGTGAACATACATAAAAAGAAAAAAAATATACATAGACGAATTGAGAACCTCCTCCTTTTAAGTCGGTTAAAAAGGAGTTAGTTGGATAGAGCGTAGTGATGGATGACATACAATCGGTACATTTTTCAATGTCACCCATGACGACATAAGTATTTATGTAAGCAAAAAATAAATAAGTAGGATGGATGTAAGGTCTCCCTTTACTGTGGACCCTATTATCTGTAATATTATTTA
This sequence comes from Conogethes punctiferalis, assembly GCA_031163375.1. Lineage (NCBI taxonomy): Eukaryota > Metazoa > Arthropoda > Insecta > Lepidoptera > Crambidae > Conogethes > Conogethes punctiferalis. The sequence continues at coordinate 19,767,525 of CM062077.1, read as the reverse complement.
AAAGCGTCAATTGTTTGAAGACGAGGTTTGGCGATTTCGGAGCGTAGGTTCCGTCTACGCTTCAAACTCGAGCGAAAACAGGAGTTGAGGAGCTACTTACGGCCAGCAAACTTCTCCTACAATAGGCTTGTTGCCGTAAAAATGTAATAATATCCGTCTTTTAGATTGTTTAAAAATAAGAGACACGTATTTTAAATTTCTAAATTAAGTAGACCAATAATTATAAAGATATAGCCCGCTAAAATTACGTGTAACGTCACTCCTCTTGACATTTTTTTCGCAATTGGTGACGTCAAGACACCCACTTCTAAATTTTGATGCCTTGTATCTTTGTTATTTTTTGTTTATTCGAAAAAAGAAAAAATACGTGACCAATATTTTTTTATAATCTTAACTAATATTATAAAGCTGAAGAGTTTGTTTGTTTGTTTGTTTGTTTGTTTGTTTGAACGCGCTAATCTCAGGAACTACTGGTCCGAATTGAAAAATTCTTTTTGTGTTGAATAGACCATTTATCGAGGAAGGCTATAGGCTATATAACATCACGCTGCAACTATTAGGAGCGAAGAAATAATGGAAAATGTAAAAAAAAAACCGGGAAAAAATAACTATTCCACGCGGACGAAGTCGCGAGCACTGCTAGTCTAAAATAAGGACTAAATATTAATGTAAGTATTTTGACCCTGGGAATAAACCTATTACGTAGACGGTACCCTTGCGTGGGCTAATTGTGGTCCCAGGTTTTCTGCTAATTGTATATCACACTAATATCCCATTATCCCTTATCCCACTAATATAAACGCAAAAGTTTGTTTGGATAGATGGATGGATAGATAGATGGATGTTTGTTCCACTTTCACGCAAAAGCTACTGAACGGATTTTAATGAAACTTTACAGGAATATAGTTTGTACATCAGATTAACACATAGGTCACAAATTACTAGGATTATCAATTCTTTAATTTATAATTTCGGGAAAATATGTTACGAAATGTTTACGGACTTTTTGAAAAGACAGTCATTACTGTCATACTGACATTTGACTTCGTCAAGAAATGTCAGTATGACAGTAATGACATTCAGTGTCAGTGGCAGACGGTGAATTATTCGTAAAATACTAGAAGTAAACCGATATAGCTGAAAAGATGACCAAAGTACAAACACAACCACCAGCGTTGTCTGCTAAAATGTTACAATTAGCTTGGCAGAATCTTATTTAGCAACAAATCACACTGCTTTCAGGAAACGTGTACAGTTGAAACAAAGCTAACATACCAGTGAATAAGACTGCATCTGATAAGGGAGACCCAATACCTAAAACATCTTACTGCATAGTCATAAGGTTCAAAAAGTGCTACACTTTTTAGCTCGCAAGACACAATCTACAGTGTATGCATCCCATCCCACTAATATTATAAACGCGAAAGTTTGTTTGGATAGATGGATGGATGTTTGTTCCACTTTCACGAACTACTGAACGGATTTTAATTAAACTTTACAGGAATATAGTTTGTACATCAGATTAACACATATGCTATAATAAGACACAAAAACACGTACTTACATGATAATAAGATAGATGAAATTCTTCATGACAAACCGATGTTCATGCAGGCAAAGCCGCGGGTTGCAGCTAGTAATATATAATAGCCATTTAAGGGTAGAGAAAAATATATAAAAGAGTCGGCTTGTGTAAATTGCCGATCGCCGTCATCGATACCGGAAAGTGCCTGAGAATACAATACGAAAACGTTATTGATGTTTTCTTTGATTTTAAATTTGTATTCTTCCTTTTAATGTTTTTCTTTTGTCTTTAAATTTTCTTTTTTCAACTGAGGTATCAAATACGTAGTACGTAGCCTATCTGTTACGTGAGGCGACCACTACTTTTACCACGAGGTAAATGTCGCCTCACACCCGGCCTGCGCCGTGATATGGAAGAAAATATAATTAGGTTTTTTAAGAGTAGGTACTATCTAAAGACTCATCGTTTAATGTTATGTGATCCAAGTGCTCGTATTCAGTACTAGCTATGCCAGCGGCGTCGAACGCGTGAATATCGGGTTTAAAAAATAACGGACTTCCATAAAATGGTGTCTATCTATATCTCAAGCATACATTGGCGAAAACCACATTCAATTCCATGCAATAGTTTTAACGTGATGCGCGTTCAAACTATTGCATGGAATTGAAGTTTCTGGCTCCGGTTAGACGACGTGCCCGAAGGCACAGTGGTCAGTGGCGTCATGCGTTGCCGAGATGTGCCACCCATCCTGGGTAGCGAGGCGCTACAGCGGTTGTGTCGAGTCCCACCGGGCATCCCGACTACCCCTAGACAGAGTGCTCGTAGCGGACCACCGTCGGATTTAATGAGTATTCTGCGTTAGATAGGAGTGAGTCCCGTACCTAGGGCCATGGTGGCGTAAAGGCATTTCCGACGAAAAACAAGTGCGCGTCGGACTCGCGCACGTTGTAGGGTTCCGTACTACTATATAGCTAAATAAATGTTTTTCTTTATTTCTTATTATATTGGAGTTGATTGAATGAAAAAAATTAGGTAATTTGATTTATGACGTTTAAAAACAAAACTACTGTCTAGATCTCATTCCAACCAATTTTCGTTAGTAGTTTGCATAGTACATAATACACATCATAATATTTTTTTCAGTTTTATCATGCCCATATTTTATAAGTTACGGGGGGAGGGGACACACGTTTTACCACTTTGGAAGAGTCTCTCGCGCAAACTATTCAGTTTAGAAAAAAATGATGTTATAAACGTCAACATCATTTTAAAATACCTATCCTTATATATGCCACACGTACAGGTTTGATAAAAAAAAAATTTTAGTTTCAGTTCTATGTATGGGGTTACCCCAAAAATTTTGGATTTTTTTCTGATTTTATAGTAAAATCTTAATGCGGTTTACAGAATAGGTACATCTACGCACCAATAATGTGGCTCTTATAGTTTTGGAATAAACTGGCTGTGACATACGGACGGACGGACAGACAGACAAGACGCATCTATAAGGGTCCCGTTTTTGCCATTTGGCTACGGAACCCTAAAAAAGGAGACAGGGGTCACTACCAAATGAGCCATCGAGCCAATCAAAAAGTAAATATAAGTACCTAAATACAATGTAAAAAACTAAAATAAGAGGTATTCTAGTCGCCGTAAGCATAATACGAGTAGTTACCCCACGGGATATAACGATAGTAATTTCCATGCTGTAAACTATGCCGGAAGCTCTTATTTTGGGATGAATCCGGAACCATTATCGTACTCAACATACTAATTTCATACCCAAGTTGGAGAGTGTACGATTTATTACATCCCTAAGGGTGCTTTTTCACCAGATATGTGCTACGGAGCTTTGTGAGGATGTGAACGCTAAGTTACGAATCTATGCGACCGTTTCCACTGTTACCTAGCTATGGAGTACGCGGGATGAATAAGATGTGCTATCATTACGAAGATACGAAGATACCACTCGTGACCATCTATAGAAAATGACCATCTACATCTATAGCAATGCAGAATAGTAGGTAGTAGCTACATTTCTGATGGAAAAGCACCCTAAATACACAGCGTCACCCCAACACAGATGCGGATTAAACGGTGATTACTGGTAGTACCCATTAGGAGCGGCAGGTGGCGCTTATTGCCAAAGTTCTCTGTCCGTATCGGCATTAGCAGGGTGCCACACGATTCTTGTTGTTTGTAACAACGACATCGAAGGACATTATCTTTGATTTAATTGAAATAATAATGTTTCAAAATTTTGAAGAACAAGAATTTATAAATGTGCTTAGATTATACCAGTTCTTTTTATAGTAGCACGGCATAAAGGCTACGCTACGTCTGATGGAATGCGAAAAAGAAGCCTAAGTTGCCTCGATACCGGGCAGGCAACTGGCCAGTCCTGACGGTCGCCACTGCCATGCCGGCCGGTAGGATAATTATCTGATGATTCATTCCCCGCTTAAAAGATCCCATATAACATAAAACAAGTACTAACAACTGGAGGAAACACATTATTTTTATAGTAGCTCAACATAATGGCTTCCCTACGCCTGATGGAAAGCGAAATTCGATCGTAGCCGTGATTCATTCTGGAGGATAGCCACTGTTTAGTGGGTAAGTATACTCCTGGATGCATTCCTGATATAAAAAAAAATAATGAGCTGGAAGCGCATTTCGTGCTATTAAGTCATGGAATGCCCATCCAGCTCATGTGTTTCCTTCCTCTTACAATCCTGGGTTTTTAGGCGAGGCGTGAAACGGCATCTCAGTGGCAGGCGCGGTGGGTTTGCTCTAGTGTGCCTAACATTTGGACCTTACATTGCCATAACAACTGATTACCATCAGGTGGAGTAAAGTCATCCTGAACGCTCTTTTTATGAAAAAAAAATGGTAATTCTTACGAATATCTTAGAGAACGACATTTCATTCATTATGTTAACTCCCACTTAGAAACTTGAGTAGGGAGTTTTAAGTACTTAACCAAATTATGAGGCTTCAACTTTGGAATCAACCTCTATCTAAATTGCTTTTTACTTATTCCTTTTGAGTTATGAATAAGTTTATTAGCCTTTCTTAATAAAATATGTAAATACAGAAAGAAAAGCTAATAAAGTTTCTGTAAAATTAACTTAGGTAATAGTAGTTATACAAGAGATTGGCTAGAACAGTTCAAAATTAACGCTGTACCAGTTATACATATAAAGTGCTTACTGAGGAACGGAATGAACAGGGTGTTTCTTCTAAAGCCTGCAATACACGTTGGCCGAGCGTAGACCAACGTGAGTCTAAGCAAATCGACGCAAGCCAAGCGCTACTGTCTACATGTTTGGCAAATATCGTCGTTTGTTGAGAGCGACATTTTTTTGTGCACCTACGACAAACGCCAACCCGTAATAATACGGACAAACATGTGGACGCTATTGGCCGAGCGCGCGCGAGCGCCTTTGATTTGTGACAAAAACCGTCAACGTTCCGAAGTGCAGGAAGTGTTCACGAGTGACGGCAAGTAGTGACAAGCGATGGCAAATGCGTTGTATATCGTCGGCCGTAGGCTGAATTAAGGTAAGGGACAAAACTCACAAAATGAGTTGAGTATACAGTGTTGTTCAGAATTTTACGCTCTTTTGAATGATATATCGACACCAGAAGTATCAATGTAAGGGTCATTTTGGCGAAAATGAGTAATATATGTCACCGGAAAATACCAAGAATCGTAAGTTGATCAATTTCCTAGGTAGTTAATTAACTTTCGGAATATAACAAACGGTAGTTGAAATGTATTATTTAACGTAATGGATATCAGTTAGTTGATCAATTTACGGTAGCCTGACAGTCATTTAATAATTTACGATTTTGACACAAGTAAAATCGTCCTCAAATGGGCCAATCGTTGCTCAATGTACTATTTAACGGTGCACTATTACCCGTAACATAATACACTGTTCCCTGATTGCTTGCCGGGATATCGCCACGTGAGCCATTGAACCAATCAACATTCACCTCACCTTCGTCGGGTGATTTTACGGCAAGACCCCGTAAAATGATCAATTTACTAAAATAGGGGAAGGGGGGGCATAACGGGGTAGCGAGGCAAGACGGGGTACCACACATATACAAGAAACTATACTTTTGTGAATGTAAAACAATACGCCAATAGGAAGCCGTATTCAAGCGACGGTTAGTACGGGAGAAACTGTAAGCGGGAGTGTACGCGTTTTTTGTTTACAAACGAAAAACTGATTTAGCGTTTCGTCCTTACAATTTTTTGTAAGGTTAAACGTCATCATTTTAAGGTAATTATGATTACCTTATTTATGTCTTTTTCGTCTTTGGTTATTAGTCTTATGTATTTTTGTATGGTATGATGTTTGTAGGAATCCGTTATACATTTTATTAGTTTTTATTTTTTTTGCCCAGAGTGACCTTATGAGGCAAGATGGGGTACTGGGTGCGGGGCATGATGGGGCAAAATTGTGAGACTGTGTTCATTTAAGTTTCATATTAAATACCATTAATTTATTATTTTTAGACTAAATCATGGTACCTACGTACATACAAAAAAACCAATAGGAGTGAGTGGTCAATAGATTCCATGAAAACAGCTGTAGACAAACTTTTAAGCAAAGATATGGGATACAAAAAGCGCGATATGTATGTTAAGAAAATGAAGAATGGTGGTTACCATTGGTCTACCTTTAGGTCTGAAGAAATCTACATCTAAAGAAGAAGGTGAAATAGAAGCAAATCTGAAACATATGGAAGAGCGTCTTTTTGGACTAACAACTATAAAACTAAGACGTCTAGCATATCAATTGTCAGTTAAAATGGAAAGCCACACAATTTTAATACTGATCTGGAGGAAATACACATTTGTTTGTATTGTGATAACGATTAGCCTTCCCTACGCGACGCTCCAATTCCACTACCCCATCATACCCCTTAGTATGGGGCAAGATGGTTTTTTGTAATGTTCCTATAAATTTTTAATTATTAAAAAATATGACATGTTGATTCTTCAAAGACTGTACTAAATCGTAGTTAGGTTAATGACATAACGTGCCATATGTTCATGAGACTAATAAACATAGTGATTATGCTGTATTTTTGTCATTTCCCTTAGCTACCCCATCATGCCCCCCCTTCCCCTACATACGTTAAATACATTACAACTGCCGTTTATTATTTTCCGGAAGTTAATCAACTACCTAGGAAATTGATCAACTTACGATTCTTGCTATTTTCCGGTGACATATATATCATTGGATTCAGAATTTTCTGCTCTATCGATTGGTATTATCGAAAAAGTTCTATCGTTAAAAAAAACATCCCTTACAGTAAAATGTTTGGCCTTTGTAAATGATTTCATTCTTACTAAAATTGTAAATACCGTTATATTATGATCAATATGATCTCTGTGTCAAAAAAATCGCACCTTCGCGAAAATAACTTTCAAAATGGTATTAACCTTTGATACGCATATATACCCCTACCAATATTGGTATCATTTGAAAGCTCAATAAATAACCTGTAAGAAAATCATCACTTCATTAAAATTTCATAGAAAAGAAAATTGACACAACAGTTGCAAATATGGTCATTTTGTTCTTTTTGAGGTCCGCTACTTGCGCTAACTTTAATGTGTACAACAAGGTCGATACCGATTCAATTGGGGGTTTTTGCTAACAAACAAGTTAAGAAGGACACAATAAAAGAATTGTCACAAGAAACCCAGCTTGAATATGGATACCACACTTGAAGAAGCTGGTCAAGTGATTGTACTGCTTCAATCGGGTATGCGGTAGAATGATATCGGTTGGCAACTAAACTTGAACCGTTATTAGATTCGAAAAGTTTACCAGCGGTTCCTGGAGACCGGTGGCTACATCCATAGACAAGGATTTGGTAGATTTCACTGCATCTCGGAGAGAGCCTGTGGGGTATATAATATCACACCACGATTAGAAGCACAGATGAGTTGAAGCGAAGAAAGCGATAGGTAAATAAGCGGAAGAAATGAGCGATAGATTTAGGAAGTTAAATGAAGAATATTATTTACGACGATACACACAGATTTATTACGTCACAAGTCCATATCACAAATTATAACACAAAACAGAAAGCACAATTAATAATAGATAGCTAGCGTAATAGATCGCCGAGCGAGTACGCGGTGCGCGGGAGCAGAGATGTACTGCGTACTTCACACCGGTTCACTTGGTGTGTGGTCCAAAGTGCACAAGCGTAAGCGGTTTTCTGCAATTGTAAGGAGCTGGCGCAAAGTTAATCCGCTACATTATTCCCCCTGGCCAGACCATAACTATGGTCGATAAAAGTCGGGAAATTTTACTGTTCTGCCACTTCGAGTCTTCGTACAGGTATTTCTGGTAACGGTCTGGACAGGATCTGGACACAGTGCTGGAGGCGTTGTCACATCTCTGGTCTGGTAAGCGGGTTTAAGTCGATCTATGGTGACGTTGATCGGCTTACCGGATATGTCCAACGTGTAGAATTTGGCACTGCGTTTCAGCACTTGGTATGGGCCTGCGTATGGTGGTTCAAGTGATCGCCTTACATGATCTTGGCGCACAAAAACATGTGTGCAAGTTTCCAATGACCTCGGGATGTAGAATGGGCCATTGCGGTGCCAAGACGTTGGCTTGGGACTTAACTTCGCCATGTAGCTGCGCAACCGAGGAGCAAACTGAGTGAGGTCTTCAACTTGGTGGTCATCAGTTGGAGCGAAGTATTGTCCTGGCAAACGAAGTGGCTCACCATAAACTAATTCCGCAGGAGAGGTTTGGATGTCTTCTTTCCAGGCGTTTCGGATTCCTAGAAGAACCAAGGGAAGAGCTTCTATCCACTGCGAACCGGTGTGGCACATGATGGCTGCCTTAAGCTGACGATGGAAACGCTCGATGATACCGTTTGCAGCTGGATGATAAGCAGTCGTGCTAAAGTGGCGTGCACCGATCAAAGCTGTAAGTGCCTTGAAGAGATGACATTGGAATTTACGACCTCTGTCAGTAGTCACCCGGAGTGGACAGCCGAAGCGCGCTATCCATCCTGACAACAGAGCAGCTGCGCAGGATTCTGCTGTGATGTCTTTAAGAGGGAACGCCTCAGGCCATCGCGTGAATCTGTCGATGACGGTAAGGCAGTACCTGTAATCATAAGACAGAGGTAACGGTCCTATTATATCCAGATGGATATGTGAAAACCTTGATGAAGGAATAAGGAAAGAGGAAGGTGGGGAAGTAGTGTGTCGAGTTATTTTACATTTTTGGCATTGTACACATTGCCTAGACCACTCTCTACAGTCACTACGAATCCCTGGCCACACAAAGAATTTCGTGACCAGTCGCACTGTAGCAGAATTACCAGGATGATGTAGATTATGTAGCATGTCGAAAACTTGTCTACGAAACTTAGGAGTGACGTATGGTCTCGGAGGTTGAGTAGAAGTGTCGCAGAAGATTAGGTTTTTCCACCGCTTTCTTGTTTCAATGTGTTTACGAAATCGGTTCTCAAATGCCTTTGAGTTACAACATGTCGGCTGACGGCAAAACCGAACTTCTTTGCGTCTCTCGGACTCCAATTACTCGCGGGCGAGGGCCGATGACTGCGTTCCGGTACTTTACAATGATCCTGGAAGAACATGTGGTCCCATATGCCGGTTTTGTTGGCGAAGGGTTTCAGCTAAGGTACGATAACGCCCGCGTTCACACTGCAGTGATTGTGCGCGAATACCTTCAAGAGGTTGGGATCTCTGTCACGCAGTGGAAAGCCCAAAGTTCAGAGCTAAACCCCGTAGAGCACCTCTTAGGCCATTCAAAGAGTAGGGTTCGATCTCGTGATTCCGTTCCCACCACACTCCAGGAACTCGAAGGTGCCGTGATGGAAGAATGGGTGTTAAAATTGGTTAGATCCATGAGGGAGTGTATGGAAGCTGCTATCAGAGCAAAAGGGGGTAACACTACATTTTAGGTTACTTTTAAACCTGTTTTGTAATTTTTTTATTGATAATTTACTTTTTTTTTAATCAAGTTTAGCTGAAAATTTTTATAGTTTTGGAAAAGTATTTTTTCACATGTATAAAAATAAATAAATTTTATTGTTTTTGTATACCCCTTTTTAACCCTTTTTTTTAACCCTTTCCAACGATACCAAAAATCAACCAAATAATTGGTTCCTAATGAGTTTAAAAGTTGTTTGAAGTAGTTTTTTCAAAAGGTGCGATTTTTTTGACGCTGAGTGTAACTCGCGAGATTGTAAACTGTCGAAATAAAAGTTAAAATGTAAGCAATATTATTTTTAAAAATATTATTTTGAATTGTAAAATAATGCTTACATTTTAACTATTATTCGGTCACAAACTGTAATCGATCGATTTGAAATTCTTAAATTAAAATCTGTCACGCGTTAAATTATCAACAGTTCCACTTTGATCGACCAAAATCTACCGAAAAATAATAGTTAATGATAGTTAAAATGTAAGAATTATGTTACAGGTCATAATCTTTCGACAGTTTACAATCTCGCAAGATGGATTAAAATTTAACGGTATTTACAATTTCACGGTAACATATACGAGTATAAGGGTCATTCTCAGTTGAAAAAACAAAATTCGTATTATATCAGTGCTCAATAGTTAACAGCAACTGTGCATAGAACTTACGATTTTAACACACTGGTCCATAAAATGGGAAACATCGTTGATGCTAATATAAGTTCCATCCAAAGATTAGGCTCTAATAGTTCTTAACTAACAGCAATTAACTTTGCACTGAAAAGACGCGAACCTATATCTGACAATGACCCACAAAGGGATAATAGTTGTTTTTTTGCGTAAGTTGTTAATGTTGATTAGTTATATTGTAAACGTACCTACTCTTTAATTTGTTATCCTTGAATATTATATAAGTAATAAACTTTTCATATTTTTGTTGTGTAGATGACATTGTTTATTTTAGTAGTTATCTAATAGCCTCTATGATTGGCTATTAAATAATAGATACCGCATTATGCGGTGAGTATGCGGTCTGCATAATACAGGTAAAATTGTTGCCATCTGTTTTTTTAAGTGATTAACTGGTGAAAACATAAAAATTTAATAAAATTTGTATTATTTCACCCATTAGATATCAACAACTTTAAAGTGACAAAATACTCCATGTAAGGGACACATAAATAATTCACACACCATTCAATATATTTTCATAGCTGTTACATGAATGCTTATAAATACCCCACTTTTAAAATGCGACTTACCTACCTCAAAAGAGTGTTTTTAATAAAATAATAAAATATTAAATATAAAATAGAGTAAGGACTCTATTTTATCTTTCATACATTATTCCAATGAAATCCTTATTCTATTTTTATATAATAATATTATTCACACACCGTGTAGGTCAATTTCAGGTAAGGGACGAGATTACAACGTACTTGGCATTTAAGGGACATACCGAACGAAAGAAGTCGGTGTAAGGGACATCTATTTTCTAAAATAATTAAAATATTAAAATAAACACTGCACAGGAAGATAGTGCACTTAAATTTAAGATAATGTGTGAAAAGAAACTCAAGAAAAGGTTAATTACAAAGAAAGGTACCTACGATTTACTTCACAAAAAAACTTCGTCGGCCTCTCCTGAAAAATCGTATTTTGTCCCTTACCTTAATTCAGCCTACGGCCGACGATATGTCGCAGTCATCTGGTTGAATCTCCTATTCAATTGAATGGCTAGCGCGTTCATTGAATGACGACATTCAATTGAATGCCTAAAGGACAACTCGTCAAGTTATTTAATGAAACGTCCAACGTCTTGACTAAACGTCATTTTAGCATAGTCGTCGAATGGGTAAAAACCGATTGGGTAATGTTTAGTTTTTAAATTTTCTTTAAAAGTGTCCGGCGGCGGCGTATTAATAGATAAATCCATGCTGTCACTCTATTTTATTACGAACTAGCTGTGCCGGCGCACGCGTGGATATCGGGTTTCAAAAATAACGGACTTCCATAAAATGGTTCCTAAATTTTAAGTTTGACCTCTGAGCTAGCAATACTTTGGTGAAAACCGCATATAATTCCATGCAGTAGTTTTTGCGTGATGCTCAATCAAACATGTAAATAAAAATTTCTCCCGTTTTCCGAACACTTTCCGTCACTGCTCTGCTCCTTTTGATTGTAGCGTGATGAAAAGTATACTATAATCTGCCCAGAAGTATGAAGAATAATCAAACCAAGTTTCGTTAAAATCCGTATAGTAGTTTTTTTTTATAACGAACTTACAGACAGACAGACAAAAATTTTACTGATTGCATCTTTGGCATCAGTATCGATCACTAATCACCCCCTGATAGTTATTTTGAAAATATATTTCATGTACAGAATTGACTTCTCTACAGATTTATTTTAAGTATAGAGTCAGTTTAAAGTAAATCTAATCAAAAAAATATCAACACTGTTCATATCTTTTTTAAGTGTTTGACGCCATTTTTGTTTTGGTGACTATTAACGCCGCGTGGGAAAAAAATTAACTAAATTACAATCACCTGACTGCTTTTACCTCCGCTCTGTTCAAAGGGCTATTTTTCAATCCGCTACCTAGTTGGACGTTAAGTGACGCGTGTTTAGTCAACGTTTGGTCTAGTCATTCAATTAAATGTCGTCATTCAATGAACGCGCTAGCTATTCAATCGAATTGGAGATTCAACCAGATGACTGCGACATATAGGTACATTGATGAGATTAAAATTAAATCGCGGGGCTCGTCAAATTTCTACAGTAGTCTATTAAAATGTTCGTTTTGTTGTATCTTACGATGATACCTAATAACAAGGAATTTACATTAGCGTACATTTTAACTTTGTTATGTAAAATATATGTTTACTAGCTTTTGCCCGCGACTTCGTCCGCGTGTTTAAATTTATACATACAAAAGTTTTTTCCCGCTAACTCCCGTTCCCGTGGGAATTTCTCAAAATACAGCCATAACTAAACTTTATATTTACTAAGGTACCTGCATGCCAAATTTCAAGCGTCTAACTTAAGCGGTTTAGATTTTTCATACAAAAGGATTTTCCCGCTAATTCCCGTTCCCGTGGGAATTTCGGGAATTCCTTTCTTAGTGCACCCCTACGGTACCTAAGCTACGTCCCTTCCAAATTTCAAGTGCCTACGTTTAGCCGTTTGGGCTGTGCGTTGATATGTCAGTCAGTCAGTCAGTCAGTCAGTTTCTCCTTTTATATATATAATAATAATAATAATAGAAGATTACAAAAAAAAAACAAATCTAAGTATGTTTATCAGTTGTCTAGTACGCTAATGCTAATAAATAAGCTCCCGAACTTTTCCGATTGTTATTGTAGACTTGAAAGACTTGGAGAGGGAACCAATGGCGTCGGCAGTGAGGGGTTTGTTGACCTACGGGTTTGCTCGCTGTGCATCATCAGCCTATCGCAGTCAACTGCTGAACATAGGCCTCACCAATTGTTCGTCCCTTTTGTAAAACATCTGGAGGATTTACCCATAATAATCGTCAAGCTGGGTAGGCGTGTTGGCATAGCAGGGCGTAGCTTCTCACTCTGGCGGCGCTGGTGCCCGTCGTCGGCCTGTGGCATTTAGCTACGCCTTCAATTGTGATGGTTATACCACCACCAGTAAGTAGCCAGAGTCTCGTTTGTTATTCAACTGGATGCATCACGGGCAGGTGAGGGTGGCTTGGAGCGAAAAGATGGTGGGTCGCACCCTGTACCACGGACCCTAAAGTCACACTGGACCCTATAGTACATATTGCCAGTCTTTTTAAACCTGTGGATTAACTACTCAAAAAAAAAATTCAATGTCCTGCGTGTCTAGTATAACAACAATAAACGCATGCTGTTGGAACTGTAGCTCTTCGTAGCGCCTCCAGCATAACTGCTTAACCGCGCACTGATGACTTTTACGCACTCATGTACTAAAAGCTGCTTTAATGATAAACAGATTACGTGGCTAACAGCGTAATGAACGTGGTTTCGTGGTTGGGTGTTTTCTATGTATAATATGTATTTATTTACAAAAAAAAAGTATATAAGTAAGTTTATCAGTTGTCTAGTACCCATAGTACAAGCTTCGGCTTAGTTTAGGGCTAGGTGGCGCTGTGTGGCCCAGCGTGGCATGTCTTGGGTTATTATTATTATTTGAAACGGCCTCGCTTCGCTTCGGGTACTTGAGATAAACGCCAATTAATATGTACTTATAATTCAGTAACAATAAAAGTACGGACTTCTTATTAAGGTTATTTATTTACATGACATAACCGTTAAGGTTGCTATGGTAACGCTTTCAAGACACGTCAGTTTGTAAGAAAGCTTTTTGGTAATTTTTCACACCTTGGGTTACATTATTGAAGTTTTAACATAGATTCCTAACTTTTTTTAAATAATAATAATATTATAGTCTATGTTCACCGGAGATAGTTTAGCTTTCAGAAAGTGAAAGAATTACTCAAATCGGTCCAGTAGTTTCGGAGCCTATTCATTTCAAACAATCAAATCGTTTCTCTTTAGATTATTAGTGTAGATGTAGATGAAAGATTTATTATTACTATTTAAAAAAGTGCTTTTCGTACCAACTGTTTACTTGAAAAAAAAAGTGCTATTTATTGAAAATGGAAACCCATCTATACATATGATATTTTTGACACCCTATGGTCCTTTTTTAAATTGGTGATGACACTGATGACCAATTCACTATTACGTAGTAGACTAGTTTAAAAATTAAAGAAATATGTATATACATATATATACTCGTAATACACTAGAGAATTATAGAAATTTAACAGAGACATAATTACACCACCTTAAACAACTAAAGCCCTTTTAATAAAACAATCGTCTAATAGTGTACTCCATTTAATGAAATACATAAATTCGGGTTGGCACAACTACAAAGTATTAACAGTGAAAATATAGAGAAGAATTTATCAGTCATAGAAATATCAGGGTCTTGGATCTACAGATATCAAAAATAACACAACCCTTCTCGTAGGCACTTCTCAAAATAAAACAAGTAGAATACCTGCAAACGGATGAAACAAATCATCTTAGCAAGAGATTTTTCCTTGGTTTTATTTGAAAATAAAAAATTGACTTTGCGACAGCGAAAGCTCATTTTGATATTTCAACGGGCACTTATTTTACTTTGATTTACCGTTTCCTGGATGGTAAAAATACATTTCTGTGATTCTTGTGAAATCTGTAACAAGTCGATACAAAATAAACTACAATAAAGGTTTTAAATGGTTATGCTAACAAATTCTATGACTTTTATACACAAAAACCACCATATTGTGATTGTGAAGTTTACATTTTGGAGATACGAATACATCAGTTTTCACAGGACACACAGAGTTATTCGTCATGCTTTTTATTATATCTTTGTTCATCACATATATTTAAGGATGGGAATTGTATATAAGTAAAGTATGAACTGTAGTAATATCCAATAGAACCTACAAAATTAGATATAAACGTTTATGAATAGTGAAAATCTTAATCTTCTTAACATTTGATACTAACAAGTAATGTTACTTATATTATTAATTGGTTTATTGATTATAGTGTTGATATATGTTTGCAGTATATTAGACAGTTATAATAAAACATCAAGCTTACATTTATAACAATAACCTTTTTTCGGTTTACAGACAATATGTTAAATCTATGTATATGTAAGATTCGATACCAACTTCCATGTACTTATTTACATTGATTTGACTATTATGATTGAATTTACAGAAATACGAGTATGCTAACTAGCTGGTGCCAGCGACTTCATACGCATAGACCATTATGATAATGATAAATTGTAACTCAATCACGACCTCTACATCTATGTTCCAGTTCTACGATTTTTTTAAGTCAACAGAAAATGGTCATCAGACTAAACAACTTTTGCTACGGGCCATTTTCATGTCTCTCATAGTTTAGCTGGGCTATCCATTTTTGCATCACCTGTTCCACTTTGTAAAATCAATACTGCACAAATAGGGCGCTTCTGCAAACAGTTAAAAATGGAGAAACAAAAAAAATAGATATTACTGCCACATCTATTTACCGATTTATGTAATACTTAAATGCTAAAACGCATCTACACAAGTGCCTCTTTTTGTCTAAGTATCATGTAGTGACGCTATTTCAACCTATATTACTTAACTTAACAGAATCACTACATAACTCAATCTTGAAGAAAATGTTAGATACGCTCTATTAGGTAGATATATCCAGGCTAAGGTATTATTATAGCTAAAAAACAAAGCAGTTTCATTCAAATCAATTCAGTAGTTTCGGAGATTATCGTGTACTATATAATAGACAATTTTTCTTTTCTTACGATTTCAATTCTTGCTCTATTACTGTTTCTTTATCCGATTTTTTTTTAAATATTCAATGTACACATACACTTTTTAAATGTTTTATTATATTATATGTAGTGATGGACGTATTTACTTTAACTGACTTGATACATTGATAATTGTGATTTATTTTGGATGTCACCTTTTGAAGAATGTGTTACCTAATTTTGATACCTACTGTTAAATTTAATTTAATGAAACTTTGATGGAGATTGAGGTCGTGATTGAGTAACAATTTAATCCGATATAATTATTCGTCAGTTTAATACTGTAAGTACAAATATACGACAAATTGTATAAAGCGTTAGATAGTAATTATGTGCTACACAATATTATATTAACGCTTTAAATATCAAATAGTCGTACAACATTTGTCAAGTGCAACCGAGCGGAACATTATGTTCACATGACCTAATTTGGAACTTAAATCTACGTAGGTATTGGTAATAGGCACAACAATATTCTGTAGTATTTTGTTAAATAATATTACACTTAGGTAGGTACACTTTTTTCACAAAACTATGTAAGTATACTACAATAAGGACTCTTATAGTCATATTTAATGAAAAAAAGATATTACAATGTACAACATTTCTTGAATAATAATATCACACGCACATAAGTATTTGCTCGCTTGCAATTGACAAATATTGTAATAAATGAATAACCCTTAATTTAAAAGACTGTCGAGTTTGTTGCGGCATTTCTCATCTGGCCAAACGTCATTGGTAGGACACACTTAATCAGGCTCGGTGCATCAAATAAAATTTGTAAATAACAAAGATATTACATAAAATTGCGATATAACGTGATTCTATGAATTGTCAAATAGGTTTTATATTGAACTAGCTGTGCTCGCGACTTCGTCCGCGTGGAATAATTATTTTTTCCCCGTTTTTTTTACATTTTCCATTATTTCTTCGCTCCTAATAGTTGCAGCGTGATGTTATATAGCCTAAAGCCTTCCTCGATAAATGGTCTATTCAACACAAAAAGAATTTTTCAATTCGGACCAGTAGTTCCTGAGATTAGCGCGTTCAAACAAACAAACAAACAAATTCTTCAGCTTTATAATATTAGTTAAGATTATTGCGTGCGAAAAGTTTTATGAAAAATGAACGATCTCTGTTTTTCACCCCCAACACAAAAAGAAGGGAGTTATAAGTTTGACGTGTTTGGTTCCCTGTCTGTATGTATCAGTCTATTTGTGGTGTCGTACCTAAGTGTAAAGCGGTTTTGATTAAGTTTTTTATAGGAAGATGATTTAATTTAGCTAATCTAGCATTTTGTGACCCATATTACTATCGTACGTACCCACAATAAAACTATTCATACAGACAGTTATGATTTAAACATTAAGCTCAAAGTAGTACAAGTATGCATCAACTGGTACTCATACTCGTACAATACTCAAGTTGTATATTTGAATTTATTTAAGAACTCGTTTTATTATCTAGTAACACAATATCTACATAATTATACAGTCCATTTCAAATATAATTAATTTAATTTAATATATAGGTTTCTATTCCTAATGAAGTGCCCACTTTTCGGGTTGATATATTTTTTTCGCATTACAATTTAGAGAACATTTAACTTATATTATTGTATTTGGAAGAAGGAAAGTGATAACTGACAACACACAAGAGATTGTGCCTGGAGTAGTCCTGGTGGTTCCCGTATCTGTGAACAAAACAAATTTGTTAATTCGGTTTGGCCTCATGTCAGTTACCAGGCCTAAATTATGATTCCACTCCTACAACAAAAGAAGGGTCGCAAAACTCGCATTTCGTACCATAAATAAAATAAATATAAAATTTTAGATAATGTTGCAATTGTACTCGCTCTGGTAGCAAACACCCCCCCCCTCTCATTTCGAATCCGATCCCGCAGAGAGACTTCATCAAAAAGATATGAACAGTGTTGATATTTATTGATTAGATTAACTTTAAACTGACCTAATCGTAATAAAATAGTGTGACAGCATGGATTTACCTATTAATAAGCCCCCGCCGGATACTTTTAAAGAAAAATTAAAATCTAAACATTACACAGTCGGCTTTTATCCATTCAACGGCTATACAAAAATGACGTTCAGTCAAGACGTTGAACGTTTCATTAGATAACTTGACGAGTTGTCATTTGGCATTCAATTAAATGCCGTCATTCAATGAACGCGCTAGCCATTCTCAATTGAATGGCTAGCTATATAGGAGATTCAACCAGATGACTGCGACATTTATATACCAGTCGATTGCCAGCGCCTCATTTCTTATTCGGCAGGATGCACCCCCGGGCAGGTGAGGTTGGCTTGGAGCAAAAAGATGATAGGCCGCTCCCTTAAATCCCTTTTTATTTATTTATTTAAGACAATAATATATATAAATAAATAAATAGTAGAACGTAGATGTGACAAACACTAACGCGCGGAAAGTTGGAGCTGATAAGTAATATTTTTTTGAATTGTACATACAATATTAAATGTTATTTTTTAGCTATTGTTGTCAGCAGTCACATATTCAGTCAGTAATAAACTATGCGAATCGTCAAAACCACTGCATCTAATTTTGCGAGCAAGTCGAGTAAGGTGACCCGTGGAGCGACAAGGACCATTTTTTAAAAACCAGCCAAGTGCGAGTCGGTCTCTCGCACGTAGGGTTCCGTACCACTATACAGCTAAATAAATCTTTTTCTTTACGTTTTTTTATATTGGAGTTGATTAAATGAAAAAATGAGGTAATTTAATTTATGACGTTTAAAAACAAAACTACTGTCTAAATCTCATTCGAACCAATTTTCGTTAGTAGTTTGCGTAGTAATACATATCATATATTTTTTTCAGTATTATCATGCCCATATATTTTAGAAGTTACGGGGGGGGGGGGACACATTTTACCACTTTGGAAGAGTCTCTCGCGCAAACTATTAAGTTTAGAAAAAAAAGAATAATAATAATAATCCAGAAACCGGTGTACACCTCTCTACACCCTTAGCCAGCCACGCCAGTGTTGCCCCCTTGCCGCCCAGTCTGGTGGCTAATTTGGGGGGCCCACCTAGTGGCCGGCGAGTCACCACCTGCCTAAATTTTAATTTGTGAGATATTGAAATGGCAGGCGACCGTTATCTCACCCCATAGCCCAGATATCCTGCCCACAAGAACCTCATTCAATAGTCCCAGTTTTAGTTACCCATCTTAACGCAATAGTGCTGCACTCGCCGGGTATTACTATTGAGTGCGTCATCTTGGGGCACTCAGGAGTAATGCCCGGCCTGTGTATCCCATCTCACATACACATATTAAATTGTCTCAAGGGGCCTCTACGTGTTGGGCCTGTGCCCCCATGCAAGCCTTCCAAAGGACCGGGAGGGGTGACACCCTCCCGTGAAATCCAAAAGAGACTACATAATAATAATAATAAAAACTTTATTGAAACCAGTTTGAGTACATTATTATAGTATTGATATAGTTAAAGTGTCTAATACATAAATAAACATTTAATCGAACTTCTGTTTCCTAAACTAGGACTAAATCCTGTATCTTATTCAACAGTCCTTCCTCATACAATGTTTGGTTCTAATAGTATAACTACAAAAAATAACTACAATACAACCAGAACAACAATAATACGATATCATGCAACATTTTGTATATATATATATTTATTTATTTATTTTTCTTAAATATAATGCAACGTGTAGGGTGAGCGTAGAGTGTGTGTGTGTGTGTGTGTGTGTAAGAGTTTGTGTTTTGTGAATCGGTGAGTGTGTGTGATGTGTGTGATTGTGTCAAGTTTTGAGTGTATTTAGTAGTAGTGAGTGCTGTATTTTTATTTTAATGTTAAAAACCTCAACATTATTTTCAAATACCTATCCCATAGATACCCCACACGTATAGGTTCGATGAATTTGGATTTTTTCTGATTTTATTTTAAAATCTTAATGCGGTTCACAAAATACATCTACGTACCAAATTTCAAATAATGTAGCTCTTATAGTTTCGGAATAAACTGGCTGTGACATACGGACGGACAGACAGACAGATAGACATGACGAATCTATAAGGGTCCCGTTTTTGCCATTTTGGCTACGGAACCCTAAAAAGTGACTTCTATTCTATGTGCTTATAATTCCACATAATGTACACAATGCAATAAATTACGAGTATATCCAAGTCAATTAAATATTGTTAACATTGAGATAATGTACGAGCATATTAATAACTCCAATTTTCGATTATGTATAAAATTTATTTATGATAATATATCGCTATAGGTACATACTGAAGACTATGTCGTGAAACAGGCCCTAGCCTTGCCAGATGTAAGAAAAAGTAGAGGACGCCCATTAGCCACCTAGTTGGTTCACAGTGACCAAGGACTTAGAGCATGCCCAAACAAATGTCTCGACAACCCAGGACAGAGCATCCTGGCGCTTTAGAACCAGGAGAGCCGATCCCAAATAATGGGAAGTGGCTAGGACAAAGAAGAAGAGATATATTCTGATAAAATTTAATTACGAACTTAATATTCTCTAAAGTCTACTTTTTGAGTAGAGCGCTGATGTACTATGACAATCAAACGAACAAAAAAATCTATCGTTCGATGGACGGTGGTTTTATACCACAAAAACTAACAACGATCTCTTACGGATCCGTCAACGTCGATCTTCATTAATCTAGTTAAAGAAAGAAAGAAAGAAAAGCGTTAATTTAGTGCACTACAATACAGGGAGTAGATATACGAGAAGGATGCCAATTTTAACAAAAACACAAAGTAATATTTTAGGAAAAGTGTAGGAGGTTTAGGCACATCTAAATGTATATGTCACCGTAAAATTGTAAATACCGTTAGATTACAATATATCTCGCAAGATTGTAAATTGTCTAAAGATTATGAACCTAACATACTGCTAATCAAATAATCCAATGGTATTTATAATTTTAAGGTGACATACATTTACATCCAATAGCATGTAGGCAAATGTTCCAAATGAGTTCATCATCATCATCAGCCTATTGCAGTCCACAGCTGGACATAGGCCTCTCCAGTTGTTCGCCACTTAGGGCAAACATCTGGAGGATATATCCATAATCGCCACGCTGTGCAGGCGGGTTGGCGATCGCAGGGCGTAGCTTCTCACTCCGGTGACGCTGCTGCCCGTCATCGGTCTGTGGCATTTAGCTACGCCTTCAATTGTGATAGTTATACCGCCACTAGTCGGTTGCCAGCGCCTCGTTTGTTATTCGGCAGGATGCACCACGGGCAGGTGAGGCTGGCTTGGAGCGAAAAGATTATCGTTCCCGCTCCCTTACATCCCTCAAAGCCAAATGAGCCGCCAAATGAGCTAGCACTCGGCATTAGCCGTGACGCAAGTGTGGCGCTAGTTCGAATTCCAACTTTCAATGGAACAAATATCGTGTACACAAAAAATGTGCTTCTGACTTTGATTATTTCTGTGTGATTAGGACCTTTGCGCTGCTGCAACATGAACCATTCTTTGAGTGAATAAGGACAGATGCACTATTCGTCGCTCAGCAGCAAGGCTTTATAGGGGACGGTGAGCAGAACAACAGAGGCATTACCCAGATTACTAAGTACCTACATATACATAAATCGTGGAACACGTAAAAAGGGGCCCATCGACTAGTACTAGACTAGTTCAGCAGTACTAGATTAGATAAAGTGTGTTTTGTGTGTTTTATCGCCTATATCATGGTGAGTGCTCTGAAGAGTTGTTTTCTATTGTGCCTCCTTCCCTCTTCCGCTACAGAACCACTCGTGCTGGCCTCCGTTGTCACAGCTTTACCGTCGAGAACATCCCTTCGCGTACAAAAAAGTTCGGCAATTCCTACCTTAGCCGTGTTGTTAAAATGTGGAATTCATTGCCAGCACATGTGTTTCCTCCTTCTTTCGATATAGGATCCTTTAAACGGGGCGTGAAGAAGCATCTTATGGGCCGGCATGGCGGTGGCAACTGGCTTGGTTACCTGCCCGTTGTCGCAGCGACTTGGGCTTCTCTCTCGCTTACCATCAGGCGTAGAGTGGCCATTATGCCGTGTTACTATAAAAAAAAAAAAAAAAAAAAAAGATAAATAACTGAAGTTATAAGGCTGCTAAAGTTAGTCCAGTTAATTGTATTGTGTCGCACCACTTGGAAGAGTGGATGCGGCGCCCTCACAGGGTGGTGACGTACCGGCTGACCCCGGTCCTCACGGGACATGGACGTTTCGGCCGGCACTTATGGAGGATCAGGCGAGGGCCTGATCCTCTATGCCGTCACTGCAACACGGCAGAGCATACGCTTCGCATTGCCCTGCCTGGGCCAATGAGCGCTCCGTACTCCTCCCTGTCGCACAGGACCTCGATCTGCCGCAACTCTTGCGGGTCGTCATGGCGTCGAAGAAGATCTGGCGAGCGATGCTCGCCTTCAACGAGACGATGTTCTCGCAGAAGGAGGCGGCGGAAAGAGAGCATGAGGCCGCGGTAGACGCACCCGCGCGGGGGCGCGATCCACTCACTGGGGCGTAACGGTGTGGTGGGTGCAGCCACACCGTTGCACGAGGTCCGCCTGGGGGGCACTCTATTGCTTTTCAGAGCCCAGGGGTATTTGCCCTCCCCGGGCCAGGAATGCCGGTCACTTATCATAAGCGGCTGGTCATAATGCTTCGGCGCTACCCGAGTCCCTGCAAGCTGCTGCCCACTGGCGACACAGGGGGGTTTAGTGGGTATACTCTTCCAATCTGGGAGGTGTGAGTCCCACACACCACGCCGTCTCCCCCCGGAGGAGGCGTGAAGATGCATAATGGCATCCCCCTCTATAAAAAAAGGAGGAAGACGACGACACATGCTTTCGGGCACAGTGGTCAATGGCGTGTGTCGCAAGATGCAGGGAGGAATCCTCCCGAGGTGTGCCGTCCACTCTGGGCGGCGCAGCGCTACAGCGCTGTGGGGGGTTGTACCGAATCCGTCCGGGCATCCCGACCCCCCTCAAACAGAGTGATCGTAGCGGACCACTGTCGGGTTTAGTGGGTATTCTCCGCTAGATACGAGTGAGCCCCATATAACCCAGGTGTCCCCATACCCAGGGCCCTGGTGTATACGTAAAGTTAATTTTATTGTCTTTAAATCACTTAGCTAGTTTTTACTGTATTAATACACTCTCCCATGTTCGTTGGGACTGTTAATAACTAAGTAGGTACGTATAACTTTTAATTTTGTTTTTTTTTCAGCGAAATACCATTCTTTTCGTATCTAACACGTGCAACAGTTAAAGCGCAAACTATGCAAAACAAATGACTCGAAATAACCGAAAATTCAATATCCATATTATTTTATCACGGGCCATGGAAACCCCACATTTGTCAATGTCATCAAATTTTCAAACACGGTTCAGTATGAAATCGTTAATAGGGAATTCATGGGACCTTTTGTATTGCCTGCTAGGTTAAATGGATATTTGGCTTTCCCACGAAATAATTTAGGCGACATATTAATGGAGGCGAATCTATTAACAAGAAGTAGAATGTTATTTCAAAATGATCTATTTGCAGAGCATGGCGGCGTCGGCTGAAATCTTATTAATCTGGTTACTTAATCGTCACTACAAGAGCGATTTGTGTTTTGGGACGGGAGATCACTATAAAATAAATATCAGATAACATCACATACATTGCTCCGACCCCAAAGTAAATAGCTTAAGCATTTGTGTTATGGGTATCAGAACAACTATGCTGTGAAACTAGAAAAAAAATGATGGTTCCCACTGTACAAGAATAAATATGAGAGAACCTTAATCATACATTTTCAAAACAGTGGATTGGTCGTGGCGCAGGCATATAGATTTTTTCAAAGGGATGGCTTATGCAAGGAGACCGAACACAGAAACAAAGCTGCGAGAACGATTAAAATAAGCCGATATAAAAATTGAAGAATATTCTGCAGGTTTCAAAACAGTGAAACATTTTTTTTTCAATCGGAAAGCACCAGAAAGTTGAGGGGTAACCTGACACAATCCCATTTTTAAGCTCAATTTTTATCCTATTATCCTATCCCTATTCCAAATCTTTAAAACACATGGACAGGACTGGGGCTCGATGGCTCATTTGGTATTGACCACTGCCTTCTGAACCAAGGGTCGTGGGTTCGATCCCCGCATAGTACAAACAATTGTGTTCGTGAACATGTCTGTTTGTATGGGTCTGGATGTTTTCTATGTATAATATGTATTCATTTACAAAAAATATATATCTAAATAAGTTTATCAGTTATTTAGTACCCGTAGTACAAGCTACGGCATAGATTGGGGCTAAATGGCGCTGTATGGCCCAGCATGGCATGTCTTGGTTATTTATTTATTATTTACCTAATACACCCAATACATTCCTATAAAATTGTTTTTCATTTTCTTTCATCTATATCTACGAGTATACTTTTATAAATAAATCTGTAGAGAGGTCAATTCTGTACATGAAATATATTTTCTAAATAACTATCAGGGGGTGATTAGTGATCGATACTAATGCCAAAAATGCAATCAGTAAAATTTTTGTCAGTATGTTCGTTATAGAAACAATAACTACTCGAAGGATTTTAACGAAACTTGGTACAATTATTTTTCATACTCCTGGGCAGGTTATAGTTTACTTTCACGCTACAATCAATAGGAGCAGAGCAGTGAAGGGAAGTGTTGGGAAAACGGGAGAAATTTGTATCTGTATGTTTGATCACGCGCATCACGCGAAAACTACTGCATGAAATTGAATGCGGTTTTTACTAATGTATTGCTAGAAGTCTAACTTAAAATTTTGACACCATTTTATGGAATTCCGTTATTTTTGAAACCCAATATCCACGCGTACGACGCCGCTGGCACAGCTAGTCTTAAATAAAATGATTGCGTACCTACCCTAAAGTTAACTCATCTAAACGAAACGCTTTCGTTTAACATACAACCGTTTCTATTAAGAAGCGGTTCTATGTTTTTACATTGTCCGGAATTCTATTAATCCATCCGTACATACGATAAGTAGGTACAAGTACTTTAAGTCGGTTTAGTTTATAGTGTGTACCTATTTGGAGAACAAAAGTAGGAACTTGGTTCGGGGTTCCTTCACAATGAGATTACTCGTTAATTAATCATCGACAGACCATTAACATTACACAATGGTTCTTCGGCGCAGGAAATACGCGTTTTGTTTTGAAACTAAAGCGCTCAAACAGAACACTTTCAAGTGTGATTAATTTTAAACTAACATAAGTAAGATTGCGCCCAACATTATTGTCTCGGAATCCATGTTCTTATAATGATAATGTCCATTATTTGGAAGGCTACGGATTAAACGTGCAGGTATTTTCATAAATATTCCCCATCAGAAACGGCAACACGACAGAATTTTCAAAAGAATATTATAGATATTCCAAAAACAATTTGGTATTTCTGGAAACTGGAATAAGTATGTAGTAGATTTCAAAATAAAACAGATTTCAACCGACTGTGTTGGGTCTCATTTCCCCGCGGCCAAACTCCTTTAACCATCACTATGATCAGCTGCATGAGCCTACGCGGCTGGCAGCGGGTCTATGCCACCTGCAAACCGTCCCGTCTCTTCCTACCCTGGGCGATCCAGGATCGAGCCTCCAAAATGCATATGACTAAGCTTTATAGTTTGCTAATACTTAGACGTTTTACGTCAGAGACTTAACATCTTAGGCCTAAAGAGTTTCTAGGATATGGGAGTAAGGTTCCCTTCCTAACCTCCTTACAACCACTATTCCTCCCCGTATATTTGGTCTTTTTACTTGTAGGTAGGAAAAACCCTCCTGTACGTATAAAGCTAACAATCGGCGCCTCACCCTCTCTAATGATTCTGCACGGGCTTGTGAATGAATTGTGCTCAAAGGAAAAATAAGGTTAAAAGTAATTAAAACCGCAAATCAAGCAACGAAAACATTTCGACTGTTTTGGAGGTAACGAAAGGACAATAGAGATCGTAATTTGGCCGAACTAACACTGCTATTGTGGATCCGAACAAGTTCTCTCATATTCGCTGCCATCCGAAAAAGAACTCACTTATGCCCAAATGAGAAAGAACTGGAATGTTCTTAGATTTGGGAAGGAAGTAATAAAATAACACTTGTTAACTTTTTTAGCCAACATTTACAATTCAGGTAAGCACATAAGATTTGTACCTATTTACGACATCACATTAGAAACCTCTTAAATTAAAAGTTTTTCTACTCTTATGTTCACGAGAAGATTGTTACAAAATACTTACATACAATTCTCATGAATACCTACTGCATCAAAATTTGCTGCTTATTTTACGAGTAGGTACGTATTGATTTTACTTTGACTTTTATTAGGCTTAAAGTGCTGAAAATATTTTATTTTACTAGTAGATAGATTACTAAAACTGTTTTATTTATTATACAAATATGTCCCAACTTCTTAAAACTTTGCCTTATTAATTCAAATAATTAGTCTGTTTCTTTCAAATATTTAACATTTAGTTGATTTGAATTTTAACAAAAATTGTTCTTGAAATATTTCATTACTTTGCACAAAAGGTGATGGACAAAATATATAATGCCTGGCCAGTTTGATTATCTGAACAAGTATTATCAAATTGCCCCCTCATATCGGGCGTTTATCATAATGCCCAGGCATAATGAATGATGCCCAATTAATTTATCCATCTATATTTATATACTTATACTTGGCCCATGATATATAATATTGGCTGACAAACTTAAGCTATATAGTTTACAAAGAACTTTTTGAGCATTATTAATTTGTAGGGTATTTTTATTGTAAATTAAATGTAGACATATTTAGTACCTGTACAATGAAAGTATTCGACCTGTCCAGCAAGTTAATGAAAAAGTGCAAAACCTGAAATTAGGCACTTTGTTCAGATCGAATGAATTGAATCCAATAGTAACACGAGGGTAAAATTTAAATAAAAAAAGTTTTCAGTTACCCTATTATTATCAGTGTTCATGCTTTCGTATTTTACTGAAGCTGATAGGTATATTTTTTTCGCGAGATGTTACATAATGTTACTTGTCATTCCCGAATTCTGAATTTGCAACTAACACAAAAAAAAAAAACAAATTACATTTTTGCGGAAAAATACATTGAATCATCATCGTCCTTTCGGAGTCCACTGCCGGACATAGGCCTCTCCAAGCGTTCGCCACTTTGATCGATCCTGGGTCTCGATTAATATCTAACATACCCCCATAATTCTTTTATAATAAAAATAAATTATGATGTGTGAAATTGCAATTTTAACAGTTAACCCGTTTTAGTTTACATCTTCATTATCTGCTTTATATTAGGTAGTGTGCAATCATTTTGACATGCTTTTATATAAGAAACATCACACACATTATTATACGTATCTTTAATTGAAAGCAGCTGTTTTGACGTGCTTGAGTACCAAACATCAATATCAAACTATTGTTAAGCCAGGTGTTTTAATGAGATAATATAAATAAATAAATAACCCAAGACATGCCACGCTGGGCCACTCATCGCCATCTAGCCCCAAACTAAGCCGAAGCTTGTACTATGGGTACTAGACAACTGATAAACATACTTAGATACTTTTTTGTAAATAAATACAAATTATACATAGAAAACACCCAGACTAATACAAACAGGTATGTTCATGAACACAAATGTTTGTACTGTGCGGGAATCGAACCCACGACCCTTGGCTCAGAGGGCAGTGTTCACTACCAAATGAGCCAGTCAAGCATGGCAAGCATCAAGCAAGTCAGATCTATTCTTATCTACTACTTACAATAAATAAATGCCATAATTAAGCCCACTGTGGGTATTGTTGTTGTATCAGCGGTAAATGTTGCCTCTATGGCGGTGGCATTAGTGAGAATCTCTCGATACCAAGACGTGTAGTCGGAGGCTTATGCAGCGGCCACAACGGTTACACATTCCAACCATTTATGCATGTCGTGGCAGCCTCTAATTAAGGCGTCACTTTAGCACTAATATACTCGTAGCACTTAGTTAAAACCATGTTATTAAGAGATTGTTTTGTTGGCTGTCTCGAAGTTGCTGGGACCACCTAGAATTAAATGTATATGTCGCAGTCATCTGGTTGAATCTCCTATTTAACTGAAATGGCTAGCGCGTTCATTGAATGACGACATGTAATTGAATGACTAGGGCGAACGTTGATTACCTCCACAAGCATCACTTAACGTCCAACTAGTTAGCGGATTGTAACATAGCCCTTTGAAGAAAGCAGACTTAGAAGCAGTCCGGTGATTGTAATTTAGAATGTACATTGATGCTATCGAACTAAGTGGCGAACATTAGGAGAGGCCTATGTCCAGCAGTGGACTGACACGGGCTGATGATGATTAATATTGTATTTATTCACTAAATAGAATGAAATTAACTACGTCTTCATAATATAGAGTTATTTATTTACAATGACTATACAAAATCCGTCGCTATGGCAACGTTGAGAAGACACCACAATGATGATGGTGATTGATGCTATCTAGATATTTAGAGAAGTGGCTGATATGATTGATACTTACATACTTGCAAGTAATAAATAAACATTTTTTCTTTCTTTCTTTCTTTCTATTTGATTAAATATTAGCAAGTTGTTATTCTTACAAGTATATAGCCATTCAATTAAATAGGAGATTTAAGCAGATGACTGCGATATTACATAGTAGTGTAGTACTATACTCACTTGTTTTCTTAGCGTGATGTTTAGAATACACTACGACTTCGTGGGGCTCCATGACGGTAGACGGCGTCGTCGTCACCCTTATCTCTATCGCACTCTTCTCGTGACTTTTCACATAAATCTCGTAAATATACGCTGTGCAGCGAATCTGTCAACAAATGCTTACGGTGAGGCTAAACCAATCGAAAACAGTGGAACATTCAGAGTGTCTATGTCACCGGAAAATAACAAGAATCGTAAGTTGATAAATATCCTAGGTAGTTTATTAACTTTCGGAATATAATAAACGGTAGTTGAAATGTATTATTTACGCAATGGATTTCAAATTAAGTAATTCATTAACTTACGGTTCCTGGCAGTAATGAATAATTTACGATTTTGACACAAGTAAAATCGTCCTTAAATGGCCCAATCGTAGCTCTATGTACTATTTAACGGTGCACCCGTAACTTAATATTATACTGTTCCCTGATTGGTTGACGGGATAACACCATGTGAGTCATTGAACCAATCAACGTTCACCTCGCCTGCATCGGATGATTTAACGTAAAGACGCCGTAAATTAAAGTAGGCACAGCCGGCAATAATTTGGAAATTGTGAAAATATGGAACACGGCACAATGATTGTCTGCGCTTTAAAAGCGGAGCCGTAAAAAAAAGGTGTGAAATTTAGCGGCCTGAAAGAAAATCTAGTTCATTGGTTTGTTTATTATCCGTTAATAAACAGTTTTTGCCTTTCGGAAACTTATGTCATCCTCCTTTTATCAAACAAACAGTTATCACATGCATAAAACAAACCTTATCTTAACTAATATTATAAAGCTGAAGAGTTTGTTTGTTTGAACGCGCTAATCTCAGGAACTACTTACTGGTCCGAATTGAAAAAATCTTTTTGTGTTGAATAGACCATTTATCGAGGAAGGCTTTAGGGCTATATAACATCACGCTGCAACTATTAGGAGCGAAGAAATAATGGAAAATGTAAAAATAACGGGGAAAAAATAACTATTCCACGCGGACGAAGTCGCGAGCACAGCTATATTAGCTATACCAGAGGACCTCACTATACAGTGGCGCCCTCTATTGAACACAAAAACGGTAGGTCTCATTGGATACTTTGGTTAGGTAATTTAAACTGTTGTTCGAGTAAAGTGCTACACACGGATATCCACGATATAATGTCGGGAGATGGATGAGTAATATTCGATGACAAATGGCGTCGCGAGAAGAAGCCGAAAGTAACTTATTTATTCTAATAAAATTTAATATTTTATATTTATTTTGAATTTTATATCTTATCTCACAAATTTAATGTTCTAATTATTTTATTTTGTTATTTTTAATATATTTTCATTTAATATTAATTTTATTGTTAACACCGCTGCGTATGCGGAATATGACAGACGTAAGTAGCGCCTGGTGGCAGGGTCTGGGTGCACTGATTTTTATTGAGGCGAACGTACTCGTACTCGTAAACGAACAGTATACGCGTCTACATGTAACTGGCTGAGTATTGTGTTGTCGGGGCGTGCGTTGTTATTTTATGTGAGCCAAACAAATAAATGTAGGTATATATATGGTCGTGTGGATTTGCCGGCCGCGCGCGTCATACAACAACAGTCTACGTTAGGTACCGAGAGGCTGACACCGACTTCAAAAATAAGTGATAATTGTAATATTTAAATAATTATTTATTAAGGATAGAATTACTTACGTTATTTATCGCTTTTTAGTTTTGGTCGTTTGTGTTTTTTTTGAAGTCGGGTTTAATTTTTTTTTTCCTGTCTTATTTTTGTGTTGTGATTTCAAAATGTTTGTACTATGTGTTTATTTTTTATTGCTGTGTTGTGATGTCCAAATTGTAATAAATTTTTCTGATTCTTTTCTTATTCTTATATTAAATCAGAAATAATTTAAGCTTCACAAGTGTGGTAAAGATCACATTCTATATGTGATGTGTAAATATGTGCATATCTTTATGTTATCGTCATCATCATTTTCTGCCTATTGCAGTCCACTGCTGGGCATAGGCCTCTCCAGTTGTATTCCATCTAGGGCAAACTTCTGGCGGATAATATTCATAATCGCCACGCTGGGCAGGCGGGTTGGCGATCGCAGGGAGCAGCTTCTCGCTCCGGTGACGCTGCTGCCCGTCCATCGGCCTGTGGTATTTAACTACGCCTTCTCTATCGTGATGGTTTTACTGCCACCAGTCGGTTTGCCAGAGCCTCGTTAGTTGTTCGCAGGATGCACCACGGGTAGGTGAGGATGGCTGGGAGCGAAAAGGTGATAGGTCACTCCCTTACATCTAAATGTTATATGCCTTCGGCATGTACCTACCGTTTTATACCATTAGTAGGTAAGTTTTATATCATTAACACAAGTCCCTATGTGTCCACTCCGAAGAAATAAAGAGGACCGTTCAACCAAATTCAAATCAACCGTTCTGGACCTTTTACAACGGGCCCAGACAACTCAAGACATATTACACCCTTAGCTGTGATACTTAAATTCTTTTGGGTGAGAGTCTCATGCTCTCACGTTTTTCCAATGATGCTAACAAGACCGCTTTGGCTACCGCTTTGGTGGCCCAATAAAATAAAACATTTCCAGGGGTTCCAAGAGGGGTCTTACCTTAATTCTTTCCCCGATGAAGTGGTGCTTCTTTACCTCAAACTGGATGGTGCTGTACGCAGTCATGAGCCCATTCGGTGACTTGCCGTCCACCCTGTGCATTACGTGCTGAGATAGGGCCTGCCGACAAAAAGATACTCCATCACATTACGTTTGTATTCATCATCATGATCATCAGCCTATTGCAGTGCACTGGTGGATGTAGGCGTCTCCAGCCGCTCGCCACTTAGGGCAAACATCTGGAGGATATACCATAATCGCCACGCTGGGCACACGGGTTGGCGATCGCAGGGCGTATCTTCTCGCTCCGGTGACGCTGCTGCCCGTCATCTGTTTGTGGTATTTAGCTACCTACGCCTTCAATTGTGATGGTTACACCGCCACCAGTCGGGTGCCAACGCCTTGTTTGTTAGTCAGCAGGATGAACCACGGGCAAGTGAGGTTAGCTTGGAGCGAAAAGATAACCCAAGACATCCCAAGACAAGCCACGCTGGGCCACACAGCGCCACCTAGCCCCAAACTAAGCCGAAGCTTGTACTATGGGTACTAGACAACTGATAAACTTACTTAGATACATTTTTTTTTGTAAATAAATACATATTATAAATAAATAAATATTAGACAACATCACATACATTGCTCCGATCCCAAAGTAAGTAGCTTAAGGACTTGTGTTATGGGTATCGGAACAACGAAGGTACCACAAATAAATACTTAAATACAAATATTAACACCCAGACACGGAACAAACACAAGTGTTCATCACACGAATGTTTGTCCCGGGTGGGAATCGAACCCACGACTCTCGGATCAGAAGGCAGGGGTCACTACCAATTGAGCCACCGTGCCTGTCATATTATACATAGAAAACACCCAGACCAACACAAACAGACATGTTCATGAACATAAATGTTTGTACTGTACGGGAATCGAACCCACGACCCTTGGCTCAGAGGGCAGAGGTCACTACCAAATGAGATGATAGGCAGCAGCCTATCGGTGAGAGAGCGCCCTTTGTAATGTCACCTACTAATAATGTATGCGTGAAAGTGGAGTCCGCTGTAAAAAGCTTATAACCCTTTTCATAAAAATAAATGATGTGGTATTAACATAAATTGTCGCCATCGTTTATGTCCATGAATAAACAAGTAGGTATATCCCTCCTTTAACGAGAAAAACATCGGAGCTCAATCATCTACCGAGACAGGTGTACTCTGTTTAAATAAAATATTATGTACTAGCGACCCGCCCTCGCTTCATTTCGGGTGTAAATACCCGAAGATGAAAGATTATTGCTACGTAACAAATATTGAAATACGATTTACTGTATGGATGTGAGACGTGGAAGGTCACCAAAGACATCTCGCGGCGGCTCCAGATTTTCATCAACCACTGCCTTCGCCGTATTCTCGGTATCTACTGGCCCGAGAAAATCTCAAATGTAGATCATTGGGAACGCTGCGGTGAGTCTCCAATCGACCAACAGATCAAGCGCCGTAAGTGGAACTGGATCGGCCACACGCTCCGAAGGGACCCAAATCACATACCGAGGCAAGCCCTAGACTGGAATCCCCAAGGAAAACGGAAACGTGGCCGCCCTAAGCAAACCTGGCGGCGTACGGTCACTGCAGAAGCGAAGGCAATAAGAATGACCT
The DNA here is from genome assembly GCA_031163375.1 of Conogethes punctiferalis. Classification (NCBI taxonomy): domain Eukaryota; kingdom Metazoa; phylum Arthropoda; class Insecta; order Lepidoptera; family Crambidae; genus Conogethes; species Conogethes punctiferalis. The sequence goes on along the minus strand of CM062077.1, from coordinate 19,734,582 downwards.
GGAGCGAAGTGAAGCGCGAAGCTCAAGACCGTGCGGGATGGCGACGTACTGTGGACGCCCTCTGCCCCATCTAGGGGACATAGGACAGTAAGTCAAGTCAAGTAAGTCAACAATTATAGAAATACGAGTATTCTGTAAAGACATTTTCTGTAGATAATTAATCTTAATCTTAACTAATATTATAAAGCTGAAGAGTTTGTTTGTTTGTTTGAACGCGCTAATCTCAGGAACTATATAAAAATCCTGCCCTTATCCCGCTCTAAGTGGGGTCGGCACAACATGTTTTCTCCTTCCACTCTCCTCTATCAGCCGTCATCTCCACACTCACACCTTTGACACGCATATCATTTCTCACACAGTCCATCCATTCCTTTTTCGGTCTTCCTCTTCCTCTATATCCTTCCATATTCATACTCAATACTCGTCTCGTTATATGCCTTTCATCCCTCCTCATAATGTGCCCAAACCATGCTAATCTGCTAATCCTTAATGTTCCCGAATGGGAACTCTTTTTTATAATTTGTTTATGTTTTTATACTTTTTTATTACTATTGATTTTATATTGTTTTCTAAACGTCACTGTTGCTGTAATATTGAAAAAATACAGTCGCTTTATACGATATAGACGGCGTTTCTTTCATTTATTAAGCGCACATTCGTCTATATTTTTGGTCCAATCGAGCCGGATTTTAAACCAGGTATTTATATCATTACATATTTAAAATGTCTAACACAAAATATCAAGCCGCGACTAGCGAAATCGTCCCGGAGCCTTTTAAACAGCCCGTCACCTCGCGTGCGGGTACGGGCTCTGTTTCCGCCTCGCGTGCTAACCGTTCCTCCGCGACAACCGTCGCAAGAAAACTTGCGGCGGAGGCAGGACATGCCCTTAAAGTCGCGCAGTTGGAGGTAGCGGCGATGCGCGCACAACTGAGGGCCAAGGAAGCAGAGCTCGAGCTTAAAGCTATAGAAATCGAGCACCGGGCGAACCTAGCCGCTATTAAGGCACAGGGTAGGATCAGCAGCAGTAAGGAGAGCCGCGCCGCTGTCAAGCAGAGGCTGCCAAATTCGACTCTCCCTGCACGCCCTAGTGCGCTTGAAAGTAGGCTCGAGGTAGGGCTTAATAACGGCTCAGTCTTAAGTTCACAGGACCCGCCAAAATACATGGACGCCAGCTCACTATCGGACATTGCAGTACATCCGCGCCCTGCATTGTTGTCTCGGCCTAAAACAAGCCGAGGGAACGGGGACACTGCCATTGATGTCCGGAGGGATGATGGCGTTGCCGGGGAACTAACTGGAGCCCTACGTTATCATAATAAAAATAACGACCCTAATAAGACCTCGACCTTAATAAAGTTACCGCCTTTCGACGAGAATTCCTCAAGTTCCTTTTCAGATACGAATAATTTAGCGCGCCTCAATCAAGCGCTTGGAGGCGCAGCTCGGGAGGAGGTACGCATGCTTTTTCCACCAGCCCGCCAAGCCAGCGACGTGGTCGACACCCTTGACCGCCGCTTTGGCAGGCCGGAGCAAAGCTTACTGCAAGTCAACATCGTGGGAGCCTTACCAAGGCTCGGGCCGGAGGTAAGACAACGGAGCCACTACACTGTCGGCCAGCCCAGGGTCGAGCTGCTGTCCGATTTCCACAATCGTGAGGTCGACCTGGCGATGAAGTTTGACGCAGTTGTCGACACCGACACGGTCCAACTTTATCGTCACGGAACCCACACGATTTTGGAATCGAACGCGAATCCAATTCGGCAACCTTTTTGGCCTTCGTCACCTCCAAAATTCCCAGTGATCCTAGGTAAAGCATGTTTATTTTGCAAAAATTCCAATTTGCAAAATTGTCAAAAATTTTCCGCCCTGACATTCGATGACAGATGGCATTTTGTCAACCTCTGTCATCAATGTCTACAAAGAGTTCGGCACAATTTCATAGGTATCTCTGTTTTCATTAGCGGAATTTCGAGGCCCGCCACATTACGCGATACTTCCGAGCAAACCTTAATAGTCATCGATACTGCCGCTGCTATGGCTGCTCCGTCACAGCGTCCTTTATTAGAAGTGGTAGCAGTCACGTTCTCAGGCCCTCCTGGTAGCGTAGATACATGTGCTCCACTGGACGACGGGTCAACGGCGACATTTTTTGACGCTACCACCGCCCCACAACCAGGAGCCAATGGCCTTGAGGCGCTCGAACCTTTTCATTGCGAAGGCGGCTTTGCAAAAGATACCACTTCTGTTGGTATCTCTAAGCGCGAGCCTCAAGGATTTACCGAGGCCGCGCTCCTATCTGACCTCTCGGCCGTAGATGATAGTGTCATACGTAGCATCAAATCACCTACTTCCTTCTGCGCACTATCACCACGTCACTTTCACGACATCACATGCACTTCATTATCATGTGTCATGATCGTCTTCAAATATCATATAGAGAGGTCAGATAGTGTTTCATTTTTAATATTAGTACTCAAACCACTACGTCGCGCAACATTTCATCTGCATCAGCCACCGTAGATGTCATCTTCCGACCTCACTTTCGCATAACGGTTGCCTCTGCCAGAAGTTAATCATTTTAGCTCATTCATTGGCTGGTGGGGGCAACTGCGGACCGTGTTTTCATAACACATTGTTTAGTTTCATTTCCATTGAACTCATTTTTATATTGCGGGGTCGGGTTTTTATAATTTAAATTAAAAATTTATTGCATGGTTTTTATGTTTTAGCGTACATCTCGGTTTTGAAATTTCCAAAGCCACTGCTTCGGCACCATTAACTCCCATGGACATCGTCGGCACCAGACGCCAGTGGTACACCGTCATGGGCACGACGTCAGCAGAACGTCTCGGCGGCACGGCGTCAACGGCATGGCGTCAGCGGCTCTACATCAGCGGCACCCCATCTACGGCGCACTACCGGCACATCAAAATGGCACTGCGTCTCCGGCACTACATTAATGGCACCGTATTGGCCCTTTTCTTCGAATTGAAATGCTATGGACCAGCCAAGGAGTCGATGAGACCTGAAGGTACAAGAACCGACGCTCACCGGTCTGGTCGCCAGGGTTGTTCAATCCCAGGGCTGTCCAGTTGAAGATTGGCATTAGATTTTAACGGACTAACATCAATATGTCTGCACCACTTCAGCGCAATTTTGGACAGCAAGCGACATCTGCCAGACCGCGGCACGGCTTACCGAGTGACCACACATGCCGGGGAGTGAGCTATAACAGCGCAAGTCTGTGACGTGACGCAGCCGCCGCAAGTTCTTCATGCCACTTTTAGTCTTCGGGTCTTCTCGGGCGAGTCTTCGGGGAATTTCGGGAGTTAGTGTGGGCAGAAGCAGTTGGCAACTTTCCTGCTCTTTAAAAAAGGGGAGCATGTTCCCGAATGGGAACTCTTTTTTATAATTTGTTTATGTTTTTATACTTTTTTATTACTATTGATTTTATATTGTTTTCTAAACGTCACTGTTGCTGTAATATTGAAAAAATACAGTCGCTTTATACGATATAGACGGCGTTTCTTTCATTTTTTAAGCGCACATTCGTCTATACTTAACTTTTCTGTCACTGGCGCTACTTTTAGACTTCCTCTGATATATTCATTCCTAATCTTATCCATTTTAGTCACACCGCACATCCATCTTAATATTCTCATCTCTGCCACATGCATTCTATTTTCATCCGTCTCTTTCATTGCCCAACATTCTGATCCATACATGGCGACAGGTCTTACTATGGTCTTGTAGATCTTTCCCTTGAGTCTCAGGGGCATTTGTGGGTCACACGCAGTCCCCGAAACCTGCCGCCATTTCATCCATCCCGCATTTATCCGGTTCCCTACGTCTCGCTCAATATTGCCGTCACTTTGGATTGCAGAACCTAGGTACCGGAACTCGGAACAGGTTGGAAGGGATACACCATCTAAGGCTATATGGGAATAACTGGATGGACCGCCGAAGTCACAGAAAAGATGTTCGGTTTTTGTTCTGCTGATTTTCAGTCCCACACCCTCCAGTCTTTCCCGCCATTTTTCCAACCTGCTCTGGACCTCGGTCGCATCTTCTCCAACAAGGACTATGTCGTCCGCGAACAACATACACCAGGGTGCTTCGTCCTGTATGTCTGCCGTCAGAGCATCCATAATCAGGACGAACAGATACGGGCTTAAAGCCGATCCCTGGTGCAAGCCTACCGCCACATCGAACTTGTCGGTAATGCCTGCTTCCGAGCGTACCTGTGTACTGGCTCGACTGTACATGGCACGGACAAGACGCAGGTACTTCCCAGGCACTCCTTTCTCTTTCAAAGTCCACCACAGAACCTCTCTCGGCACTCTGTCGTATGCCTTCTCTAGGTCAATGAATACCATGTGTAGGTTCTTACGCGCACGTCTGTATTTTTCGCCTAGTTGGCGTAGTGCGAAGATGGCATCCATTGTCCCACGACCGGGCATAAAACCGAATTGGTTCTGTGTTATCTCACTCTCGTCTCTCATTCGTCTCGCTTTCTCCCAAACTTTCATACTATGTGACATGAGCTTTATTCCTCTATAGTTGTTGCAGTCCTGTACATCACCCTTGTTCTTAAAAATGGGCACCAGCGAACTGTTGCACCATTCCTCCGGGATCGCCTCCTCTTGCAACAACTTATTGAAAAACAAGCACAGCCACTTCCACCCATCTGCCTTTAAAAACTTCCATACTTCCACTGGTATGCCATCCGGTCCTACTGCTTTTCCATTATTCATACTTTGCACAGCCTTTTTCACTTCATCTACATTCACCTCTTGTACCACACCTGCATTTATTGGAAAATTTTCTAACTTTCCATTCCATTCATTTTCCTCATTCATAAGTCTTTCAAAATATTGCTTCCATCGTTTCTTTATGTCCTTATCCTTCGTCAAAATTCTCCCTTCTTCATCTTTTACGCATTTCACGTGTATGACATCCCTTGCATTCTTCTCCCTTGCTTTTGTTATTCGGTACCGATCTTTTTGTCCCTGTGGGCAGTCCAGTTGCTTGTACAGTTGATCTTGTACTTTGGCCTTAGCAATGGCGGCTACTTTTTTTGCATCTTTCTTATTTCTTACATACTCTGCTTTCTCTCCTTCTTTCAAAACCGTATCCTGTTCTTTCTGCCATTCCTTAAAAGCCTTCTTCTTTTCTTTCAAAACCTTTTGTACTTCTTCATCCCACCACCACGTTTCTTTATCAATCATTCTCTTTCCTCTAGTTTCCCCAAAAACATTCCTTGCCACATATCTAATCTCAGGAACTACTGGTCCGAATTGAAAAAATATTTTTGTGTTAAATAGACCATTTATCGAGGAAGGCTTTAGGCTATATAACATCACGTTGCAACTATTAGGAGCGAAGAAATAATGGGTAATGTAAAAAAACGGGGAAAAAATAACTATTCCACGCGGACTAAGTCGCGAGCACAGCTAGTTTTATTATAAACGCATAACCGAAGTCATCCTCTTCGTGCCTTTTTAGCGGGCGCAGGGCGTTCTACTATAACTACCCAGTGTTAAATTGAGGTCAGCACCGGGGAAGAGATTTTTTAACCGACTTTAAAAAAGGAGGAGGTTCTCAATTCGTCTGTATGTATAATATTTGTATGTATGAAAAGCTATGCCGGTAGCGCCCCACGCGTGGATATCGAGTTTAAAAAATCACGGACTTCCATAAAATGGTACCTAAATTTTAAGTTAGACCTTTAGCAATAGGTACATTAGTGAAACCCGCATTTCATTCCATCCCGTAGTTTTTACCTGATGCGCAATCAAACGTACAGATAAAAATTTCTCCCGTTTTCCCGTTTAACACTTCCCATCACTGCTCTGCTCCTATTGATAGTAGTTTGATGAAAAGTATACTATAATCTGCCCAGGAGTATGAAAAATAATCGTACCAAGTTTCGTTAAAATCCGTCTAATAGTTTTTTTTCTATAACGAACAGACAGACAAAAATTCTACTGATTGCATTTTTGGCATCAGTATCGATCATTAATCACCCCCTGATTGTTATTTTGAAAATATATTTCATGTACATAATTGACTTCTCTATATACTTAAGTATAGAAGATAGATATAAAATTTAAGGCGTTTGTTGAATAAAAATTTTGCCTTTTTTGGCAATAAACTCATCAATCACCACGCTTTATGAGATATAGTTAGGTGAGGTGACAAATAGATGGACGAACAGTGGAGGTTTAATAATAGCGTCCTGTTTTTACCCTTTGGGTACGGAACGCTAACCATGAATCATACAAATGTTTACACGCGCAACGTAACTTCCGGCGACTGCACCAATTATTTCTTTCTTGTGTTTGTTATTTATTCCCGTATTTAAATTTTTCATTTCTCTCAAAAACTCACAATTAAAGAAACTCTCGATAATAAAAGCGCTCTTTGCGAGGTATTTTTAATACAACGCAAAAGGTGTGCTTCAAGCTGGAATCCTCATCTCTGAAACCTGAATGAAAACGAATTTTGACTATGCCAAAAAATAGTCATAAAATAGTCATAAATAGTAAAAAAAAAATATCGCATTATAGTTTCGGAGTTATAGCTATAGGTTGGTGAGGATTCTAGCTTGAACGTCAAGCTGTAATCCTCATCTCTGATGCAAGCAAACGGCAAAGTCGATCGAATTGGTTTATGTTCCAAAAAATAGTCATGAAATAGTCGCATCGACATACCAAATTTCATAATTAGTCGTTAAGAGATTCCAGAGATATAAGGGTACCCTGGTGAGGATTCTAGCTTGAACATTTGAAAACTTCAAATATCTCCGAAACGCCTGTCTACGATTTCCGATTTAGAGTTTTTGCCAAAAAAATAGTCATTAAATAGTCGTCTCCAACAAAAATAAATTTGAGTTGATAGTCCGGTCAATTTAGACATTCGAAGTTACATAAAGTCCCAACCAGCTGAATTTCAGTGAAATTGTTCAAAACATAATTAGAAACATTATATAAAAGTTCCCCATCATTCCCATGTATGGAAAAAAATATATTTCAGGTCAAAGGTTAAGAAAATCATTTCTAGCAAAACGGTAAATTTTGTCAGAAAAATACCTGAGACAAAATTGTAGATCATAAAATCATCTACTAAAATGTATCAATACTTTTTTCCTACGAGCCACCGTTTTTGAGATTTAACGATTCAAAAAGTTATAAAAGTTGTTATAAATAACATGTCCAGACTGCACGAGCAAAGCAGAGCCGAAACCGCAGAATCAAATGCATCGAAATTTTGCGCGTAGGTTACATTTATGACGTAGGCGTCTGCTAAGAAAGGATTTTTTTTTAATTCACCCCCTAAATGGGTAATATAGGGGTTGAAAGTTTGTATGAAACTTTGTCATTTTTTAAATGAATTTCATTAAAATTGGTATTCAGGCTTATAAAACAAAACTAGCAATGACCTGCTTCTCATTTTTGGAAATTCACACCCCTAAGGGATTAAATAGGGGTTGAAAGTTTGTATGAAACTCCGTAATTTTTTTAAGTTAAAGCGTTGAACTTTTAAACTCGGTCTTTAATAACAAAATATAAATTACTTGTTTCAGCTTTTTAAAATATTTACCACGTAAAGTGGTAAAATAGGGGTTGAAAGTTTGTGTGGATCAGTTTGTTTATCCATCTTTTACGGCAAAACGGAAGAGAAAATTGACGTGATTTTTTAAGTAGAAATAGTTGAAGAAATGGAGAGTGACATAGGCTACTTTTATTCTCATCGTAACCCCCCACTTTCCTAAAATGGGGGTTGGAAGTTTATATGAAGCAATAGGCTCGTAGGAAAATAAGTATTGATACATTTTTATAGCTAAATCTATGGTCTTAAATTTTTGTCTGAGGTACTTATATGATAAAACTTACCGTTTTGCTGAAAATCGCGAAAAACTCATTTTATGACCTTTGACCTTGAATATTTTTTTGTCCATACACGGGAATGATGGGGAACTTCTAGACATTGTTTTTAATTATGTTTTGAACAATTTCACTGAAGAAGAAATTCAGCTTGTTGGGACTTTATGTAACTTCACTCTCATTTTTTGGTCTAAATTGACCGGACTATGATTTAATTTAAAAATAAAAAGTTTTAATTTTCCCTACATTTCTATGGAGGTACAGTCGTGTAAAAAATGTTTACTTCGTTTTATACTATTGTAAAATATTCCGCTTAAACTATACTAATATTTCGTCCAATTAGGTGTTTTAGCAAGTAAATGCACTTGTATATGTACATACACTCCACATCCATACATCGCGCGCACGCATTTCATGTCCTTCGGTCTGGTGGATTAACAGGTAAATAATTATTAATTATAGCTAATGTAGGGCAAAGCTGTGAATAATTTATTTTAAGACCATCATGGGAGATCATCGGTCTTTACAAACTTTATTTCTTGAGGGTGTATGTAGTTATGTAATCTATATGGGATGTCTACTGTTTGTTTATGGATAAGCTCGAAGAAGGTTACGCTATATCCCTGTGATCATTTACAGTTAGGAATTTTTCTAATAAGATGAATGACAAATTGATCTTCCTGTCATAGTGAGTGACCTAAACCATTGATCTCGGTAAACCAAATTAAATTCTTTATTTGTCTTAACAGGTTACAATAAAAATAAACAAATAGTTATAGTTGGGTCTGCCTGTAAAGGCGTACAAATATATTTGGTGTCGGAAAAATCTTCTGACACAACACAAGGAAAAATATTGTTATTTATTTGTACCTACGTGTGAACGTACTTAATTGCCACTGACGATTGGAGGGGTTGGTAAGTCTGAACGTCGTGGCCACTTTTCACATGGATTTGAAACCGTGGATTGGCCAGTTTTCAGTGCTGCACAGTGGCCTCTCCCAATGGTCACCACTTTGATCATACACTGTCAAATTTATTTGGCATCTGCGTCAAGGCTTTGACCAAGAACTGTAAACAAAACTACCTTATTTATATCAAATGTCATCTACACTAATATTATAAAGAGGAAAACTTTGTTTGTTTGGTTGTAATGAATAGGCTCAAAAACTACTGGACCGTTTTTAAAAATTCTTTCACCATTCGAAAGCTACATTATCCACGAGTAACATAGGCACAATTTTATTTTGGAAAAAAAAACTTTACGCGGACGAAGTCGCGGGCGGAAAGCTAGTCACAAGATAAAAGTGAATTTGGACTTCCAAAATAATTAATGAATTCAAATTTATTTATATTTCCCTATTGGCTACCAATAGGTACCTATCATTAAATAGTATTTTTCTGGAGGTTGTAATTACTTACTAATGTTTTTTTTTATAGTGGCTCGACATAATGGCTTCCCTACGCCTGATGGAAAGCGAAAAAGAAGCCTAAGTCGCTGTGACAACGGGCAAGTAACTGGTCAGTTACCTGCCAGTTGCCACCGCCATGCCGGCCCAACCCTAACCCCCCCACGAGCTCCGGAAACCTTACTCACCGGCAGAAACACGACCCAGAGGTCATTTAACTGCGGTATTCTATAGGGTAGAGGTCCTTCCCCGGACGGGCGGCTCAATTCGAGCGAAGATTCGCTATGCCCTACCTCTCTTCAAATGTGTTTCAGAATCACTGATTTAAAACGTTTTTGCGATCGAGAGGGAAGAAGCTGCCGAGATAGACACTAGTCAAAGATAGTTACTAACCTGAGAACGATCTGACTCACACTGTCAGAGACCTGTAAACTTTATACAATTTTGCAATTATCATCACAAGGTTTCTGTTTGGTGCCAATGTGTATTCCTTATTCTCCTTGTAACACGTTAGTGAAGATGTTATTAGTAAAGTAGGTATTTGAATCTAGAGCAGCGTCTAGTAGCGGCTAGTTAGGCTTCTCTTTTTCTTTCGTACACTCATGTCTATCTTGTACATAGGCACAGTAAATAGTTAAGTGCGGTGTACCTAATATTTAGTTTTTATTAATTTCAGTTTTATTTTTATTTATGTTATGGACCAAGTGATTAATGCGGGCATTATTTATAATGCTAGGGCATTATGAATAATGTCAAGTTCTATTGGGCAAAGTGATAATTACTATCTAAACTTCATTATTTATCACATTGCCGGTCATTATTGTATTGCTACTTGGAAATTAGGCAATTTGATAATAAAGCAAAGGGGAGGGACGCACGCGTAATTAATCACTTACTTATTCGGAGATCGATGTATCCGGTAATGTTTTTTTAACCCACTGCGAAAAAGGAGGACGTTCTTAATTCGTCTGTATGTATAATTATTTTTTATGTATGTTCACCGATATTTCCGTTAATTGTATGTAGATGGATGTCAAAAAAGAAGACACTTCCGAGGTGGTCCCATCATCACCAAGTCAGGATATGATGATGGTATCCGGAAGAAATTGAAGGCAACAATCAAAGTTGTATGCTCATATGGTGATTTTGTTACGTAATCATATCCTACTCAGGCATATGCTTCCGGGCGTCAACATCTGGTGCTGATGATGAAGCCATAGAAGAACTCCTTAACGGTTAGGATATACGGGACAGTACTGCTATTGGTCGATGGGAACTAGGTAATAGTATGTACTTATGCAGGGCTAATAGGGCAGCTGATTTGATAAGTAATTTGCTTGATTCTACATCGCAAAGTTTTCACTTGACTTAAAGCAAATTTTTTCTTCACTTGACTTAAAGTAAAACTCTTAAGGACTTTAGTTCCCATCATTATGCAATAGTGCTGCATTTGCCGAGTAGGTATTACTACTGAGTGCGTCATCTTGTTGCAGTCAGAAGTAATGTCTGGCCTGTGTATCACATACACATATTATATTATCTCAGGAGTGGATGAGCTTGTGCCCCCACGCAAGCCTTACAGAGGACCAGGAGACTGCGAAATAGTTATAAAATGTTTTTATTACTCTGCCCAAAGGGTGATAAACAATATTTATAATGCCCGATCAATTTGATTATTTTAATAATGATTATCAAATTGCCCTCTCATATTGGCCATTTATCAGAATGCCCGGGCATTATATATAATGCTACATTTATCACTTGGTCCATAACATATATGTAAATATAAATACATCTACCTGTTCTACTATTTATTTTAAGACATTTGTTTAATTGTTCCTGTCACATGTTAGTCTCAAATGGGCATACTTTGAAAACTGTGTTAATTAATTAGAATACTACCACCGAATGTCATGATTTTATACTTACCCGTTAATGATTAAAACTGATGTGGTATACATATTTTACGAGGAAATGCAAGGGGTTGTAATTTAACAGTAATTTGTTGTTATATGTGTTACTAGCTGTGCCAGCGGCGTCGCACGCGTGGATATCGGGTTTCAAAACTAACGGACTTCCATAAAATGATGCCCAAATCTTAAGTTAGACCTCTAGCAATACATTGGTGAAAACCACATTCAATTCCATGCAGTACTTTTTGCGTGATGCTCAATCAAACATTCAGATAAAAAATTCTCCCGTTTTCCCAACACTTCCCTTCACTGCTCTGCTCCTATTGATTGTAGCGTGATGAAACGTATCATATAACCTGCACAGGAGTATGATGAATAATTGTACCAAGTTTCGTTAAAACCCGTTGAGTAGGTAATTTTTGTTTATATAACGAACATACAGACAGACAGAAAGACAGACGGACAGACAGACAGTCAGATAAAAATTTTACTGATTGCATTTTTGGCTGCAAATTTTACTGATTGTATCGATCACTAATCACCCCCTGATACTTTTTTTATAAATATATTTTTTAAGCTGAAACGCCTGTGCAAAACTATCTACCTATACCTACTTCACTTAAAAATAAATACTTATAACTACTTTAATTAATAAAAGTACCTACGCTTAATAATTTTTAATTTGAACGAATATTTTACAATATAACAACAAAAGAAATTCAAATTTAAAACTATTTAAACACTAAAAGTCGCGCTGATAAGCACGGTTTCTCAATATCAATTATTGTCTGTCAATAAGGTCGATCGCTCTGAACGCATCAACAGCCAAGCTCTCGGACCTCCCGCCTTTTTATACCCTACCGCCGCCGCGACCCGTGTCGAGCGCGGCAACCGTTACACAAAAATAATCCTTATAGCATTATTCAGTATTCACGTGCGACGGCGCGATGGCTTATTTCATGTATAAGTTTGGTGTTTCTATACCGATTTCTATGATTCTTTTTTTATTGAATAGGTAATAATGATAACTTTTTTAAATTAGGGATGAATGAGAGTATTATAAACGTAAGAGTAAACAAATATAATCAGAATGCTCCGAACTGCTAAGCTATCAGGAGTTACACGTGTTATTGTGAGTCAACCATAAAAGATAGACATATGCTGTTGCGGGATATTTTTTAGTCAATTTTATGTAAAATATTTCTGTCATACATAATTTCTATGTAACTTTAACCATTAAGGCTGCACACGCGACGGAAGCTTGAAAAATGGAGTAACTTCTCCCGTTTTCCCAACATTTCCCTTCACTACTCTGCTCCTATTGATCGTAGCGTAATGAAAAGTATACTATAACCTGCCCAGAAGTATGAAGAATAATTGTACCAAGTTTCGTTAAAATCCGTTGAGTAGTTTTTGTTTCTATAAGGAACATACAGACAGACAGACAGACAGACAGACAGACAGACAGACAAAAATTTTACTGATTGCATTTTTGGCATCAGTATCGATCACTAATCACCCCCTGATAGTTATTTTGAAAATATATTTCATGTACAGAATTGACCTCTCTACAGATTTATTATAAGTATAGATAAGTCAAACTGTTTTTGTGTTATTCATTTTGTTGTAATGTCAGGTTCTCATTTTATTTATTGAGATGGCGCTTTAGCACTATTGGTTGAATCATGTTAAGTGGTTGTTTCGATTGGCTGTCCTTGAATAAATAAATAATTGTTGTTAGAGGAAGGCGAAGTTTATATTTCCTGGGTTTTTCCAATTACGGTCTTACCATTCGCTGTTTGATGAGCAAAATCACCGTAAGGAGACCGGCATAATCAGATTTCTGAATGTGTAACCACTACGGAAAAATGAGTTAGCTTCCCATCAAGGTCATTTTGGCTATTAATAGCTTCACTACAATAATAATCAGAGTCGATAAATCTCTAGTCTAAATAAATCCGGGGCATTAAGTGTAAGCTTAGGAATACCAGCAGGAAGAAAAATTGTAGCAGTTCATAGTTTGTTACAAGATTGTCTACATTTCGTTTAAATCCTAATTATTGTTATTATCTAAACTAATATTATAAAAGGATAGATTTGATTGTTTGTTAGTTTGATACGAATAGGCTCCGAAACTACTGGAACTCCGGCTTACTTTCAGGATAAAAACTTTAAGGAAAATACTATAAGCAAATTGCTATAGCTAAAAATACGACCAACTTGGAAACACACCACCGGCATTTCCTGCAACAATGCTGCTATCAACTTGGAGGCTCCGCATTTAGCAACAAATCGGAACAACATTTAGGAATAGTGTACAGTCGAACAGACCTAGCATTACCCTTAAACAACTTCAGAGACTTCAGAAGCGCTTTCTCAGACATTTGGCTTTCTCTGTAGGCATGGCTAAAACCATCCGTTCATACTCGGACAGGCTTCATTATTTTAAGATGCTCACACTAGAAGAACGAAGGGACATAATAGATATGAGATTGTTGTTCAAGTTATTCAGGGGCGGCATTGATTGTCCACAACTGCTAGCTAATTTTAGTTTCCGAGCTCTGGCTAGAATTGCGGGCTGCTAGTTTATACAATAAATATAGATTATGCAAATATGTATTATTATGGAGTTCATCCACCTGTAACTAAATATAATTATGTTAAACAAGATTTAAATACAACACTATATTATCAATTATCCAAGCACCCATTAAAGCGGATAACCACAGAATAATATATGATGATTGTTAGCGTTTATTATACACATTAATACATTTTATACCTTTAAGTTGGTAATACATTGCATAGCTTATTATTTCTCTGATAAAATAGTCTCTCAATTGAAATCCGGCGTGCGAGTAGGAAATTAAATTAAATAGTCACTCAATTGACATCTGACGTCCAAGCGTATAAAAGGCAGACAAGTTGTCAGTTATCGTCATCGTTGCTTAAATTTTTAGGGGTGAGAGCCTTCCGCTCCCCCAACAGTCCGGTGATGATGACAAGGCCGCCCTGGCCATCATCGTAGTCATTTAGAAAAAAAAAAAAAAAAAAAAAAAAAGTTATCGTCATTCTGTTACGAGACGCCGGACCGAACGGACGTATAGAGTGCTTTATGTGGGTTATGTGCATTATTATGTGGATTACCTGTAAAACAGTAAGTGTTAATAGATTTATATTTTATTGGTAGGATTGGTAGGATGGTAGGATTGGTAGGATTGGTAGGATTGGTAGGATTATTGATTGGATTGGTAGGAATTGATAGGAATATTAATTATGAGGGATTAGGTTAGGATAGGATTAAGGATATTAGGATTGTATACCAGTGAGGTATTGTATTTGTATGAAAAATAGTGAATATAAAGTGATTAAATCTTGAGTATTTTGGTTGTTATTTTCACAAACCCACTCCTTCTGAACTGATTGCCAACATGATATTGCAGATTCTAATATGATAATAATATTACTATCATAACTAGCTGTGCCAGCGGCGTCGCATGCTTGGATATCAGGTTTGAAAAATAACAGACTTCCATGAAGTACCTATCTATACCTAGTGGCTAAGTTTTAAGTTAAACCTCTAGTAACACATTGGTGAAAACCGCATTCAATTCCATGAAGTAGTTTTCGCGTGAAGCGCGTTCAAACATACAGGTAAAAAGTTCTCCCGTCTTCCCAACACTTCCCGTCACTGCTCTGCTCCTATTGATTCTAGCGTGATGAAAAGTGTACTATAACCTGCCCAGGAGTATGAAGAATAATTGTACCAAGTTTCGTTAAAATCCGGTTGGTAGTTTTTGTTTCTATAACGAACATATAGACAGACAGACAGACAAAAATTTTACTGATTGCATTTTTTAAATTATCGATCACTTATCACCCCCTGATAGTTATTTTGAAAAAATATTTCATGTATTGAACTCTCTACAGATTTATCATAAGTATAGATAGATAGAATCTGCAATTTATTGAATCAGCCTGTGCGTGCATGCAAAGCCGTAGAAAGTACCTACTGGAGTGCTGAATACTGGAGTAGATACCGCTTACTGGGTACTGGAGTGGAAACTACAGTTAGTGCAGGATAAATTCAGGCTGCGTGAAGTGTCAATTTGCGCCAGATAGCTGTTAAGAGCTGAATGCGACAGGTAGCAGGGGATCCCGCCATACAATGACATTCACCCAGACGTTTATTGGATGAAACTTATTTTATATGTAATTAAATATGTCAAGCAGCAGCATTTATCCAGCAGTGGATTGACACGGGCTGATGATGATGATGATGATGAAATATGTTAATAAATAAAATATAATGCATATTGGTTGCCGATCAAATTTTGCTCCAGGGTATGTTTTGCTCTTGCTGGATGGTGGAAGAACGGGATGGACAAATGTGGCGCGAATTACAGGAGGCCAACGTTCAGCAGTGGAAGGACCAGGGCTGTTTACCAATTTATAAAAATTGTATTAGTCCGACTATTAGATTATTTAAAAATAAGCGTAATAAAAATTACAAAGATATAGCCCGCTAAAGGCACGTGAGACATCACGCCTCGTAGCATTTTTTTTTCACACGGGGTGACGTCAAATGCAATAAACTTTGATGCATTGTACCTATCTTTCTTATTTTTTTTATCGAAATAAGTAAAAATATGCGTGTCAAATATTTTTTTTATAATCTAAAATACAGGCTAAATATAATGTAAGTATTTTGGCCCTGGAAAGAAACCATCATCATCACTTAAACTCCAATAATGTTACCCAATGTGTGAAAAAATTACCAAAAATCTTTCTTACATCGCTTCATCATCATCATTAGCCAACATCAGTCCACTGCTGGACATAGGCCTCTCCCAATGCTCGCCACTTCGATCGGTCCCGGGCCTCTCGCATCCAGCACTTGCCAGCCGTCCTGCGCAAATCGTCACTCCACCTGGCCTGAGGGCGTTCTACAATACGTTTGCCGAGACGCGGTCTCCACTCCAGAACTCGTTTACCCCAGCGGTTATCGGTTCTGCGGCTGATGTGGCCAGCCCACTGCCACTTCAGCTTACTGATCCGGTGAGCTATGTCGGTAACTTTGGTTCTCTGCCGGATCACCTCATTTCGGTACCGATGAAAATCGGAAGAAGTCAAATTGAAAGAATGTAGCATTCTATTGGTGAAAGAATTTTTAAATCGGCCCAGTACTTTTTGAGCCTATTCATTACAAACATACAAAAATAGGTACAAATCTTTCCTCTTTATAATATTAGTGTAGATCAGATATGATGATACACAATAATTAAAGAATTTTCAAATCTTCGGTTACTCTTCGGTCTTCTGTATAATCTGCCGCACTGTGTGGTTGTGGTCTATGGTGCCGTATCCACTCCAAAACCCAGCAACAGCTCTTTTAAGATTATCTGTCCAACGCGGCAACGGGCTGCGGGGCATCCTACACCGCGAATTTAAACTTGTGGATTAGTCTTCCCGTTTCACCGCGTCCACGTTTCGGCAGGTTTATTAGGGTTATATTATCCTATTTGATCCTTATAATTGATCATATCAATTATCGCACAAAAATATAGGGTGTTATTTTTCCGGAATTGAGCACATTCGATTCCTGAGTGAGGCAAACAAATTTTGAAAAATCTTTTAATGCAGTTTTTTTTTTCTTTTTAAAAAGGAAGGAATGTTTCCTTTGACCTCAACGCTCTAGCTCCAGTATTTAGAGTACTTCCCCTTCAGGCGTTGTCCTAAAATTAAGATGCCATTGATTCTCTCGCCTTTCGCCTCTAGTGTCGTACGGACGTGCGTTAGAAACATTATTCACAAATATTGAATTAAATTATTTCGGCCTCCGTCTTGTGTGTCGTGAGTGGGTGCTGCGCCCCCGGAAAGCCTGCTACTTCGCTTCCAGACAGCGTGAACGGTGAGCGCCGCTTATACTTTTTGCTCAAGTGCCGGGATTGAACCAACGTTTGTCGGTTGCTCGGTTCGAGTGTCTACCGATTGAGCCACCAAGTGCTGACGTTCGGCGACGAAATAAGCGACTACGTCCCGACACCAGTACTACGGACGTAAACCTGTGCTACGAAGCTCGTACTACGGACTACGAACGTGCGTTACGAGACATACTGGGCCAACTATCTATAGTGCTATTTTAGACGTCATTCTCCATTTATTG
Organism: Conogethes punctiferalis; assembly: GCA_031163375.1. Taxonomy (NCBI): domain Eukaryota; kingdom Metazoa; phylum Arthropoda; class Insecta; order Lepidoptera; family Crambidae; genus Conogethes; species Conogethes punctiferalis. Next base: position 19,717,208 of record CM062077.1, on the reverse strand, counting down.
CCCTATCTGTGGTATATTAACTAACCACTTTATAGACTCTGTGGGAATTAGGTATATAAGGTACGTCGGTGGAAATGAACATAGAACAACAAGTTGCTAAAGCAATCTCAGAACCTAATTTAAACCAACAAGAAGATGATCTTGCGAGAAATGCGAACGTGTCAGTAAGACAAAAAAGAAAACACGACAACACTGCCGAATTTGAAAAATTTCGAGAAGAAATGAAAGAGATGTTTGACGAGTGGTCTATTAAGCAAGATGCAAAAGCTCTTCCTAATATTAAGTGGCATACAAACTGCAAATTCCAACATTGAAAGTGCTATAACTTTTCTAATGGACCAAAACTCTGATTTAAACAAGAGGATAGAAAAACTTGAAATGGAAATTAAAAAGAAAAATGAATATATTGCGATAATAGAAGAGCGCTTGGAAGATACAATGAGAACAAGCAGGAAATCAACTATAGAAATAAAAAACGTGCCTATTGATGCAAAGGACTCCAAGGAAGAAATGGTGCATATGGTGGAGCTACTATGGGAAACAATAAAAGTAGAAGTTAAAAAAGCGATAACAAAGATATTTTAAGCAATACAAGGCAAAAGGATCTACAGACAAAAAAACGATTGTTGCAGAACTCAGCTCTACGATAAATAAGGATGCAGTACTAAAGAATGCTAAACTATATAATGCAAAAAATAAAACCAACAAACTTAGTGCAAAGCATCTAGGCAATAAGAAATATCCGAATATACCAATATTCAATGCTGAAAATCTAACACCACAAGCATCAAGGCTTTACTTCCTGGCAAGAGATTTAAAAAAGTCTAAAAACTATAAATATTGCTGAACTTCATACGGAAGAATTTACGTGAGAAAAGAGGATACCACACCAATCATATTACTGAAGAATGAAGTTCAAATCCAAAATCTAAGAATCAAAGCCAATGACTAGTTTTCCAATGTCGATGTACTTATACTGGGAAATAATCAAAGTCTATTTCTGTAATACTAACTATATTTTTGTATTGAATTTGGTTTGTATTTATTTATTATTTATGAACATTTTACAAGGAAATCATGCTTATTCTATTTTGTGTGCTATACTTTACTTATTTATAACTGAAATTTTGATCAAGAACACACAAACAAAATTGCCTAAACATAACTTAAGAAAACAATTAATGCCTAAACATTATAATTTTTTACACTTAAAGCTACATAAATCACTTTTTTGTTTCTGCTCACATAAAAATATATGTCAAATCACCAAGCTACAACCAGCAACCTTAAGATATTTCAATTATGAGTAACGTCACTAAGCGAATACATGAATTAGATTCAAAAAATAATATAACCAATTTCTCATTTTGCATAGAAAACTTACAAACTAACCTTCATAAACAAAACCCCACTACTGCATAATATCCCAAAACATCAGGAGCATATACAAAAACTACAACGACTTGGATATAAACCTTGCCATGCTAAAATGTCACATAGATATAATCATACTCACGGAGTGCTGGTTAAATCCTGAAGTTCCACTTACTATAAGATCAGGTTATTATTCATACCGTTCAGAAAATAAAGTAACGCAAAATGATGGAGTTGTCGTATATATTCATAATACCATGAACATAAAATTAGGGAAGTGACCTTGATGGAGGCCACTTGCCTTGAGATTACTTTAAAGGATTGCACTATTCTCGGTATATACAGATCTCCTTCTAATGGGAACACTACTAACTTTATTAACTCCCTAATTGACTACCTTTATTCATGTTCAGTAAATACAAATCTTGTTATATCTGGCGACATTAATATGATGGAAAACAACAGTGATAACCGCTCCATGAATTACCTCGACATGTTAGCTAGTCATGGGTTGCTACCTGGGCACAGGGCTAATACGAGAATAAATAGTTGTTTGGACCACACCATGACAAGCCTTGATCCAAAAAAATACCATGCTTCTGTGGGTATCCTTGAGACGACTGTCACCGACCACCTAATGTCTGTATTGAATATTTACCTTAAAGTAAAAACCAAAATACCCAAATTCACCAAAACCTTCATAAACTACCCTGATGCATTAAAAACTCTCCAGAAAAATAACCTACGGCAACTCTTAAGTATACTTGACCCTAATGAATTAGCTGAAAAACTAATAAATATTTTATCATCGTCATTAACATTGAATAGTACAACAAAAAAATACCTAATAAAAAAATAATAATCAAGCCATGGATCTCTTCTGGTATACTTAGATGCATTAAAAATAGAAACAAACTACAAAAACAGTTAAAATTGGACGAACACAATGAAGTACTTAAAATAACATATAGGCGCTATCGTAATTACTGTAATAACCTAATTAAGAAACTGAAAAGATAAAATAAAAAAAAATATTTAAAAAACATTTATTTCCAGAAGAATGTTTTTTAATTTTTTTTTTTATTTTCAAGAGAGGTAGGGCATAGCGAATCTTCGCTCGAATTAAGCCGCCCGTCCGGGGAAGGACCTCCACCCTATAGAATACCGCAGTCAAATGACCTCTGGGTCGTGTTTCTGCCGGTGAGTAGGGTTTCCGGAGCTCGTGGGGGGTTAGGGTTGGGCCGGCATGGCGGTGGCAACTGACAGGTAACTGACCAGTTACTTGCCCGTTGTTACAGCGACTTGGGCTTCTCTTTCGCTTTCCATCAGGTGTAGGGAAGCCATTATGTCGAGCCACTATAAAAAAAAAAAAAAAGACACACTTACATGATAAAATGAATTATGCAATGGGCCCCAAACTAGGGAAAACCCTGTATCTTGGGGACCCTAAGCACGGCTATGAAGTTCTACATATATGAACGAGACCTACTAAATAAAACCAAACAAAAAAAAAATTATACATACAGACGAATTGAGAACCTCCTCCTTTTTCGAAGTCGGTTAAAAACACTAAGCAACTATGGAATTCTGTGAAATCAATAACAAATACTAATAAAGTAAAAACGAAAAACAACGAATTAAGTAACATAGAACGTTCTGCTGTCGAGTCTGCAAATGTAATAAATAATCATTTCTTAAATGTGGGGAAAACTTAGCTAAAAAAATTAATAATACTGATACTGACTTGAAATTGGACTCGATGAATTTGCCGAGTCAAAGTAAAACGATTGGTATTATAGATCCAGAACTGGGTGAAATTCTAACTATCATAAATAACCTAAACACAGACTCCGCAGCAGGCTGGGACGGTATATCCACAAAATTTATTAAACTAGCAAAACGAGAGTTAGCACCAATTATCAGTCACTTGAGTTGTCTTAGTTTTAATACGGGAATATTTCCCAGATTATTAAAGCGTTCAATCATTCACCCAATCTACAAGAGTGGGGACAAATACGACGTAAACAATTATAGGCCTATCTCAGTACTCACTGCTATCTCTAAAATCCTAGAGAAATTTATTAATAAGCGCCTAATTGATTTTCTAAACAAATTCAAAATTATTTCTGATTCACAGTATGGTTTTAGAGAGGGTAGAAGTACGGAAGATGCAATATTAGCATTGACAGGTAATATCATAAACGGATTAGATCAGAAAAAGAAGGCAATATGTGTGTTTCTAGATTTACAGAAAGTATTTGACACCGTGTCTGTCCCAATTTTGGTATCAAAGTTAGAGAAGGTGGGGATTAGGGGAAAATTCTTGGATCTTATATCGGACTACCTGACCGATCGCACCCAACAAGTAAAATTGGATGAAAAAGTCCTAAGTGACATTGTGTTGACACTAACTTACGGTGTTCCACAAGGCAGCGTTCTGGGACCAACACTGTTCCTATTGTATATTAATGATCTCACAGATTTAAAATTGACAAATGGACGAGTTTTTTCCTACGCTGATGACACAGCACTACTTTTTCAAAGTTCCAGCTGGGAAGAAACTTATGCCTGGGCTGAAGCAGGACTGGAGACGGTAATGAACTGGCTAAATAACAACTTTCTAACATTGAACATAAAAAAACTAATTACATTGCCTTTTCTCCTGCAAAAACATCCCAGCCAAACAGTAATCTAAAACTGACTTCTCACTCTTGTCGCCGCGAAGCAAATAAGCTATGTAACTGTATCGAAATAGAAAAGTTATCATTTACAAAATACTTAGGTGTTCATATCGATCAACATCTGTCATGGCACAAACAAATTGACTCTGTGATAGCTCGGGTTCGAAAGCTGTCCTGGATTTTAAGTACCTTAGACATGTTGCTGATAGAGAGCTTCTGATTTATGTTTACAAGTCCTTGGTTCAATCAATAATATGTTACTGTCTTCCCATATGGGGTGGTACCCATAAAACAAAATTACTGGAACTAGAACGCTAGATCGCTTCTTAAAGTTATGCTATTCAAAAGGCGAAGATATAGTACACACGAACTTTACAAAGAGGCGAACGTCCTGTCGATTCGGAAATTATACATATTGACAACCATCTTAAAAAAACATAAGTCTGTATCAGTTGATTCTCACATCCTGCAGAAACGTAATCCATACTCAGTTTTACCTCGACCTAGTAAGAACTAAGTTTGCCGGTGTACAGTATCATTCCCAATCAGTGACCCTATATAACAAATTAAATAGAACTTTGAATATTTATAACGAACCACTCATCAAATGCAAAACTGATTTAATTGGATGGCTGAACCAGTTGGATTATCAGGAAATAGAAGCTTGGATAAAACCCATATAAAAGAGAATATTGTAATTGTAACTAGGTATTACACTTTTTCAAAATATTACACTACAAAAAAAAAACTTAATCAAGCATGAAATATTTGAGTATCAATTATTATTTATTATTCTATTATTTATATAAATATTTATTTATGTATATGTCACCGGAAAATAGCAAGAATCGTAAGTTGATCAATTTCCTAGGTAGTTGATTAACTTTCGGAATATAACAAACGGTAGTTAAAATGTTTCGTTAAAATGGGTCCCTTAGTTTGGTTCGCCGCCGGCATAGCTAGTGGAAAATAATATTATGGAACTTCTTCATTATCTGGATTATAAAAAATATTTCTTATCTATTAAAGACAGATGCATGTTATTAACTCATAACAAAAAATAAGGATAAAAATACTCACCCGTTCACTGTTGACAAAAAATGAGATATTGGCCGCGGGCAGGGCGTTTCTGCTGATGCATTCAGCTTTCAGCTTCATCCCCGGCCGGTACCGGAGCTTGATGCCGTGTAACTCGGGGCCCTCCTTCGGCAGATCTGTTAACAAAAATTTTTCATTAAATCTGAAGAGCATGATCACTTTTAGTTTGTTTTTTATTGATAACGAAAGTTGAGGTCAAAGTTTATACTTTTTACAAAATAAACTTTGGTGGGCAATTAAAAAAACTAGATGTGTGAGGTGAGTGATTTTGGTTTCGATAGAAGCGTACACTATTACAATTTTAAGATTAAAAAGAAAATTTAAGCTAGACTTAATAGTTTTTTTTAATTAAAATTTAAGTGTGGACTTTCATCAGTTTTCACCCAAATTAGCTTTAGTTCCGAAAAAAAAATTGGTTGGGCCAAGACTTAAAACAGTAACGTCGGATTCTATGTTTGTGAGCTTTATGGATGCCAGATGTTAAGTTTTGTGTGTATTGTATACCTAGGAATGTGAAAGTTGGAGTTTTCGGTCTGTAAATGACTATTTCCAGTTTTTATTATTGCCAAATAGTGGACATAATTGAGATCTCAAATGCTATTTTAATATTGTATGGAAAATTGTATGTAGCTGGTGTACCTACTTATTGATATAGATATTCATTTTATTGTATTATTACTATTATAGGAGCGCAGAAATCATTGCCTAGCAAAGTAGTTATATCTTGGCTTCCTTCAGATTGACGTTTAACCGCCATCAAACCGCCGTCAAACCGCTACCCCTGTTCACACTACGAACGCGGCGGGGCGCGGCGTTCGAACTGCGGTTTGGCGGTTGATTCGCTACCCGGCGGCCGCGTTTTGACATCGGCGGGCTAGGGCTGCTCTATAGTCAAATTGTGAATATCGATGAAAGTAGAAGACAAATGCCCATCGCGAATCTTACATTATGCAAAGTAAGCGTATCTGCACTACGTAGTGTCACTAGGAAAATAACTTAGTGCCGACGTAAGTTCTTTAGTGTAGGTACTCTCGTAATTAATGGTTCACAATTGGTGGGCAGCAATACTATCCATATTTTGGGTAAAATTTTCAGCTACTAAATATTTTTAGCTAGAAGATAATTATACTCTACCACAAGTCAATGTCGCAAAATTTCATATTCATTAATTTTAAAGAGGTTTGCTCTTGTCGGGTGAGCAATATCCACCATTCCCTGAACTCCGCCAGTGCCTTCAGGTCCCATTACGTAAAACAGTACTCGAAGGTAATATAGAATAGGAAAGAAAGGATGAGAGAGGCCACGACGACCATTACACAACAGCTAAGGAGAAAGTTATTTAACTATTTCCTAAATGATAATAATGGCCCGTTTGCACTATAAAAAATAATACCTTTCTTTACTCTTTGTCGAAATATTTTCTCAAGAAACTATCCATTTCCATTTAAAATTATTTTACTTTTCAGCTTATTATATTTAGATATTATCGAAACTTTAATAGCACTATACCTCCATCACTAGCTAGTGACATTTCTTCTTCTGTTTTATAGAACGTAACTTTACACGGTTAAAATAAAATATGAAACAAATTTATTTGAATTTATAAATTATGGTGGAAAATATAAGTACACGATGAGGCCACACTAATTATTTAGAAATGGTTATTAAACTATGGATACATTTTTAGTTAGCATTTTTCTATACCAAAAATCATTTCAAATCAAATTTTCTATGAAATACGAAATAATGGAAATCTGAACATGATTAATTCATGAATACTTATATCTACCTATTTTATGTGGCTTTAGGGAAAGGATTTTTTAAAAGAATATTAGTAGATTTTAATTAGTTTTCCTTATTCAATAATATAACATATTTTATTAAATTGAAAATGTAAATTGTAAGTAAATTAAAAGCGCCGTAAACTGCCATCGGTTCCGGTAGAACATGTTGCAAAATCTCGTTCCTACTTCCCTGAGGATTCAAACCACATAGAGATTTTGGTTAACGCCTGTTGTGATTTCCACGGCAGTAAATAGGTTTTCCAGGTGTAACTGAAACTTTCAAATAAATGCTTTTAACTTTAATTGAAAGTAGAAACAAGAAAGCAGTCGTGTCTGTCCGAGTTGCAGCGAAATCTACCTGATCCTTGTCTATAAATGTAGCCACCGGTCTCCAGGAACCGCTAGCAAAACTTTTCAAATCGAAAAACGGTTTGAGTTCAGTTGAATTGAACCCGATTGAAGCAGTGCCCTCACTTGAGCAGCTTCATCGAGTGCGATATTCATATTCAAGCTGTGTTTCTTATTACTCATCTTTTATTGTGTCCTCATAAACTTGTTTGTTAGCGAAAACCCCCAATTGAACCGTTATCTACCCTGGGAGATTTGTTTGTGTGCGCGTCGACGATGGCACCGGCATGACTGATGTGTACTTCTCCAATTGAAAGTACCAGGAGTGCATAATCACATAGGAAGTTTAAATTATTCAATTCCTATACAAGAAGCATTGTAATATTTGATAAGAATTTCTTTAAGTATTGTGGAAACAAAAACTCCCATTAGATCTACCGTAAAAACAGGTAGTAGAATACAACATAATACATCATAATTTTAGTATGAAGTAAGTAAATACAATAATTCTTTATTTTCGCAACGCGCTTCAAAAATGGTTACGTTCTGTTAGTAGATACGTAATTGTTTTATTTTTAGTGTTGTTACAATTTAATCGTTACGTTAATGGATCATAATGATTAATCGATATGTGAAGAGTACAAATTGTAATCACAGCATGGGTCACCAGAAAGTTAAACGATCACTAGGAATCGTTAATTATTTGCTGTTCGCTTAAGACAATTGTGACAACTGTATTAAATGTGAGTTTATGAAATTTATTTCTTAAGTGAAGATGTTATTATAGATAAAAATACGATAATATTATGATTTAATCAAAACTTAACTTTTGTAATAATATTTGAAGTTTGTAGACGTCAATAAACTTCTCATTTGCAATCAATTTAGTACTCATGGCTCTCAAATAAATTAAATTGTACTTCTTCTTAAGGTGACTAGAAAGTAATATAGAACAGTAAACAATCGTGTATCCTATTCCCAAAAACAGAGTTATTAAAGTCATACATAAATTATCTTTAAAGCGATTATCGATGTTTAGATTGTAAAATCATTTGGTACTTGAATCGATTTATTCTCACTAAAAAATCAACTATTATCTATAGCCGACCATCGATCTACAACACTACCAGCTGCCGAACCGCAAAACCGCGACCGCTAGTGTGAACACCTCGGCCGTTTTGCGGTTGATCGGCGGTCGATTTGCGGTAGCCGCCGGGCGGATCAACCGCTAGTGTGAACGAAAATAAACGCTAGTATGAACAGGCGCAGTATCTTAGTTTCTTAGGTTCTAGTATCATAGGTTAGACGCTAGAAGCATCAATCAATAGAGGGATCTCATTGATTGTTGAGCAGTTGGTGGCCGCAATTTCCTCTGGAGATGCGATCTACAATAGAACTTGCTGCAATATACTGTTAGATGGAAAGATCTCACCGGGGTTGAGGTCTAGAACTCGCACTATCGTGTGTGAGGTGGTGAGGGGTATGGATAGCTGCATTACTCCTTTTGTTATCACTTCGCAAGCAGCTTATTTCAACGTTTCACACACACGACCTAGTGTACTCACTGTCTAGATTAGTATACCGAATATTTAAGACATTTGCAAGAAACTTCGCAATTTGGTTGCACTATGGTTTCGTTCAATACTTTAAATAAATAATCACAGCTTTGGTAACAAATTTTAGTTTAAAAACTAATAATTACTTATCTTAAATCTAAATCAATTCAGTCTTGTTATTCTGAATTCTTTGTACTCTTAGTTTAGTAGTTCAAATAATTAATTATCTTAAATGTAAATCAATAGGGATGTTTCCAGGTTCAAAATAATTACATTATATTGAGTCCGTATTTTATATAGATTATAAAAATATATCGGACACGTATTTTTCCTTTTTTCATTTAAATAAAAAATAACAAAGATACATGGCATCAAAATTTTGTAGTGGGGGTCTTTGACGTCAGTGGCGAAAAAAGTACACTCTTTGACGGCCCGCGAAATTTTAACGGGCTATATTTTTTAAATTTTTGGTCTAATTTACAAATGGAAAAATACGTGTCTTTATTTTTGAATAAGTAATCTAAAAGACGGACTAATTAAATTTTTTTCGGCAACAGGCCTATTCAGTCTTTATATTTTGACTTCTTTGTACTAGAAAGTTTATAAAAAGTTATTAAAATTGTAATTAATTACTTTAAAATATATATTAATGGGTAACCTATTAATATTTTTATGTATCTACATCCAAGTCAATAGACTTCCTGACGTCTGCCTGAAACAGTTTCGGGCCAAATTACAGCAACAGGTAAATAATAACAGCTTTCGTTGAAGGCTATTATTCTGGGGCAAAAAATTGCGGCTTTAAATTGGTCCATTCGTGGTAGCATAATTACTTTTTGAAAGTCGACTGAGAAGTAAATTGTATCATCATATCTTGTACTAATTACTGCGTTTATAACATGTTGCACTTATGTGTCACTTTGATAAATCTTATTATGTACGTAGTGTGATTGTAATTACTGCATTTATATTATGTGGAAGATGAAATGATAAATTGTAATAACTTAAGAAGGAAGTACGTACTTGACACATACTGCGTTATTATTGTGTTTCCATTTAAGAATGCACGGGTATTTACATAAAATAAAGTTATTAAGTGCTCTTACTGCGAACTTACCTACTATGAGAGCAAACCTAAAATCTGTTCTTTACTGCTTTTACGAAAACCTGTATCTTCGTTTCTAAACGAGATAAAAAAAACGGGTCTTTGATTCTTATAGTAGAAAATCGGTCCAGTAGTTTCGGAGCCTATTCGTATCAAACAAACAAACAAACAAACAATCAAATCTTTCCTCTTTATAATATTAGTTTAGATAACATCAGGATTACGAAGATCTAAAACAACCATAAACGCAGTAAGTGGTACTTACTGCGTTGATAAATTGCGCGGCAGAACTATCAGGTGTAAAGTGAATAAATAAATAACCCAAGACATGCCACGCTAGGCCACACAGCGCCATTTAGCCCCAAACTAAGCCGAAGCTTGTACTATGGGTACTAGACAACTGATAAACTTACTTAGATATATTTTTTTTTGTAAATAAATACATATTATACATAGAAAACACCCAGACCAATACAAACAGACATGTTCATGCACACAAATGTTTGTAATATGTGGGCATCGAACCCACGCCCTTGGCTCAGAAGGCAGAGGTCACTACCAATTGAGCCACCGAGCCAGTCAATCTACCTATTATTTATTTAAAACTTCCCTCATGTATCATTTTGATTAGTCATTTCGTCTGTGCCTGCCTAGCGTGGCGATTATGGGTAAATAAATAAATAATAAATAAATAAATAAGCCAAGACATGCCACGCTGGGCCACACAGCGCCACCTAGCCCCAAACTAAGCCGAAGCTTGTACTATGGGTACTAGACAACTGATAAATTTACTTAGATACATTTTTTTTTTTTGTAAATAAATACATATTATACATAGAAAACACCCAGACCAATACAAACAGACATGTTCATGCACACAAATGTTTGTAATGTGCGGGGATCGAACCCACGACCCTTGGCTCAGAAGTAAATCTTTTATTAATGTTGTCGCTGCGCCCAGCCGACCTCTTGGTGTCTGCGGAAGACCAGTGTCAAGGTTCCTTACAAGTTACCTAGGCTTATACTGAGTGGACACCCTTTAGTGTCACAATGTATTTTTATTATACATTTACAACCTTAAAAATTGTTACATTGTAAAGTGATACTAATAAACATTTGTCTTTCTTTCTTTCTAAATCCAAAGTGGCGAACGACTAGAGAGCCCTATGTCCAGCAGGGGACTGTGGTAGGCTGTTGATGATGATAACTTACCTACGATGTACATGTGCGTGTGAACCTGCGCTGTGACGAAGGAAGGTGCGTCAGCCGACACCTCGCAGGTATAGAACCCCTCGGCCACTCGGCGCAACCTCGGGATGATCGTTAAACGTTGCCCGTCTGTCGCCGATTCCTGAAATCAAAAATATTGTTTAAAACTATTTTCATTGAACGTGTGCGTTGATGCGTTTTATTAAAACTTGCTGTAATGGAAATGTAAGTATCTGTCGTGGCCACATCGTAGAAGTTGCCCATTTCAAGAAATGTTCACTGTCTATTGGCCAATAATGTACTCAGACCAGATCAATGATAAGAAATCGTTCGACGATATAGTGCAGTCAATGAAGCATTATAGGTCCGAATTTTTTTACTGTGAACCGAATTGCATACAATTTTGGGATTAGGTGCATCTTACCATTAACTTCAAAAGTGAAAATGATTTGAACTCCGCCACCACCATGGGGGTGGTTGCCATCCCTTCTCGGGGGTCAATGGTTGTTTTTTCAAAATAACCTCGGATATCGATTGAAGATCTAATTTTAAGCAAAAAAGTTTCTATAAAGTTTCTCAAAAAATCTAATACTTTTCAAGTTATTGGCAATTGAAAATTCGCAAATTTTTCACGATTTTCATCAGTTTTTTTCAAATATCTCCAAAAATATACGTTTTATCGAAAATTTTATAAGGAACGAAACTGTAGCAGGTAAAAATATGAACAATTTGGTTTTTTACAAAGTATTCTAAGTGCAATATTAAGCTAGATATTAAAGATCAAAGCCGTTTTTTATTTTATCTGAAATTTCATCGATGTAGTCAATGCCATCTACATACATACATACATACATACCGTCACGCCTTTCTCCCAGAGGGGTAGGCAGAGACCACGTCCTTCCATTTGCGACGATCCTGGCACACAGCTTTTGCTTCATCCACATTCATCAATCTCCTCATACATGCTCGTCGGTTTAGGGTACTTAGAATGTTACCTTTTTTTAGGACACTTTCTATTTGGTCCTGGAATGTCCTTCTAGGTCTTCCCCTTCCAACAGATCCATTCACGCTCTCGCTATATATTTTCTTAGTTAATCTACTTTCATCCATCCTCTCTACATGACCAAACCATCTAAGCATACCTTTCTCAATCCTAGTCACTACATCTTCTTGCAAACCACAAAGGTCTCTTATCGTTTCATTCCTAATCCTATCACTCAATTTCACTCCTAGCATGCTTCTAAGCGCTCGCATTTCCACTGCATTAATTCTACTCTCGTGCTTCTTCTGCCATACCCAACTCTCACTACCATACGTTAGTGTCGGCACTAGCACTCCCCTATGAACCGCCAGGCGGGCCTTTTTGGAAACCTTCTGGCTGCTCACAAAGGTGTGCAGTGCTCCATTCACACTATTACCAGCATTCACTCTTCTTTCAATATCGCTATCGCACTTTCCATCATTTGTAAATTTTGAACCCAGGTACACAAACTCTTTCACTTGTTCTACTTTTTCCGTCCCAACCAGAATATTGCAAACTGTCATATCATCATCTCTTTCAAACACCATAACTTTAGTTTTACTGACATTCATATTCATACCTTTTTCTTTCAGACACTCATGCAATACATTCATCATCTCCTGCAATTCTTCCGCTGACGATGCGAGGAGAACTTGGTCGTCAGCGTAAAGGAGACATTGAACGATTGACTCATTCATTCTCAACCCTTTTTCACATTCTTTCAATTTCGTCAGGCAGTTATCTAAAAATAGGTTAAACAGCCACGGCGACGCTACACATCCCTGTCTAACACCTTTCTCGATGTTAAACCAATCAGTGCATGTGCCGTTGATTCTGACACAAGCGCTAGAATCCTCATAGAGAGATTTTAGCGCTCGTATCAGGTTACCGTTCACCCCATATACAGATAATGCCGACCATAATTCATTCCTCACCACTTTGTCATAGGCCTTTTCCAAATCTACGAATATGCAGTATATTTTTTGGCGTTTAGCCAAGAATTTTTCGACTATGCATCGTAAGGAAAAGATCTGATCCGTACATCCCATCCCCTTTCGAAACCCTCCTTGCGCATCCCAAATCTTCTCATTAGTACTATTAATCACCCTTTCAATCAATATTCTTGCATACAACTTTCCTACACACTGAGAAGGCTAATTCCGCGGTAATTTTTGCAGTCCTGCTGCGACCCTTTTCCTTTGTAAAGCGGCACAATCACTGCCTTGCACCAGTCTTTTGGTACTCGGCCACTAGCCCAACAAAGGTTAAAAAGGCGGTGCAGCTGACTAGCTACCACTCCCTGTCCAGCCCTCAGCATTTCTACCGACACCTCATCACATCCCGCTGCTTTACCTAACTTCATCCTTTTCAGACCATTCACAATCTCTTCCATACTAATACTTTCATTCTCGGCACACTCGCTTTCATTTTCTTGGCAACATAATGGTATTTGACTTACCACATCCTCTTTCTCGAATAGACTTTCAAAATATTCCTTCCATCTTTTCAGCACGCATGCTTCTCCTTTTGCTAAGCTTCCATCCACATTTCTGACTTTGGTCAACCCCGAACCTGTTAATTTCCCTCGGGCTGTTCTTATGGATTTCCAAAACACTTTAATATTTGCTTGGAAATCATCTGAGAGTCTTTTGTCGAAATCATCTTTCAGTTCTTCTTTCTTTCTGGAGACAGTTTTCTTAACCAACTCTTTCATACTTTTGTATTCCTTTCTAGCTTCTTTCACTTCACCTATGGTTGCTTTCTGCACTCCATGATTTGCCTTTGTAGATAACCAGTCCAGCCAAGCCTTTTTCTTCTTACCTACGATATCTTGCACGTCTTTGTCCATCCATACCTTTCTATCACTCCTTCCATTTCGCCTCTTAGATTTACCACATATTTCAATTGCAACATCCACCACTCCATTTTTAAGTCCCGTCCACAAATCATTCATCTCACAGACCTCATTCAAAGATTCAAATCTTTCTTTTAGCTTTTCCCGATATTCATTCTTCGCTTCTTCTTGTTGCAAACATTCGACTTTTATTCTTTCCAGAACGCTTGCTGGCTCTTTAGCTCGACGCCGCCAACCTTTAAATAGTCCTCTTAAGCGGCATACGACTAAAAAGTGATCCGTATCAATGGCTACTCCGCGGTACGCTCGAGCATCAACAATCTTCTGTTTAAGCCTTTCATCCACAACTACAAAATCAATCATACTTCTTGAACTTCCTTCTTCTCTAGTGTACATATGAATCTTCTTGTGGGCAAAAATAGTATTCGTAACAACAAGATTCCACTCCAAACATAATGCTAATAAACTTTTGCCATTTTCATTAATCCTTTCATCGCCGTACTTTCCAAGAACACTTTCATACCCCTCACGCATTTTCCCTACCCATCCATTAAAATCACCTAACATTATAATTTTTTCATTCCTTTTGCATTTTAACAACGTATCTCTCATGCACTCCCAGAATTCCTCATTATCATCTTTAGCTTTCGCTGAACCACTAGTACCCAGATCGGTCGGTGCATATACACCAAGGATAAATATCCTTAACATTCCGACTTTTAACCTGATCCAGAGAAGTCTAGGGCTAACACTTTCATACTCAATCATACATTCATCCATTCTTGCGGAAAGGAGTACACCAACTCCTTGACAGCCTCGCTTGTCATCAGCTACTCCAGACCAGTACGCAGTATAAGCTCCTTGATTTGTAGTGCCACAACCTTTCCGCTTAGTTTCAGTCACGCACAGTACGTCTAAATGCCTTTCATCCATCATTTGACAGACTTCGTCAACCTTTTTATCCATTCCTCCTCTTACATTCAACGTAGCAAACCGGCTCTCGGCGGTCCACTGTTGGCCTCTGCGGGAAACGAGACGTGACGAGTTGCGAACCACGTCGCCGCCATTCCTATTTGTTCCTTCTTTTAACAAATTCGTTGCGTTCCCACGAGTAGCAAGGGATTTAAAAGTCACTTCCGATAGAGCCCCGCATATCGGAAGAAGGTTAGCCTTCATCTGGGGTCACCTGGTCCCAGGGCGTTGTGGCACGCTTACGACTAGGCTCTCCCCTAGTCACGCATCCATCGGCACGGCAGACCTTGGATTGGAGGTATGGGGAACGGGAAAGAGGGGAGATAAGGGAATAAATGAGGGGGAAAGGATAAAAGGTAAAGGGATACTACCGACTCGGAAGACTGGGATTGATTCGGTAGTAGCTCGAGGTGCCGGGGTCGCATACCCGTATACCGTTCACAAACCACCGGACAGGCAGCTGCTAAAGGTACCCTCTGACCTCAATGCCATCTAGCAGCGAGCAAATGCATTTTATGCTTTCTAATCGAAAAGGGTTTTGTAGTGCTTGAAATAAGCTTTAAAATGAGCTTTATCAAAAGTCTTTTGCACGTAAAATAAGTGAGCTATATTGCAAATAAGCGGAGCATCGAATGTTTTTTCTTTTCAATCAATGGGTTTAAATAAGTGCCATTTCCACCAAAACTAAAATTAATCATATTCCGCCTAGAATTAACTTTATTATGAAGAGTTTTATAGATTGTATTAGTTTCGCTGCTTTAGGACACATAGTTTTCAAAAAAGTCACGATTAAGGGAGGCTGTGATTGCGCTGCCACGCGCTCTTTAAACAATCATATCTCCGTCAATTTTTATTTGATAGAAAAAACAAAAAAACCAAATTGTTTGTCAGAAAAATACCTAAATTTTTTATCCCTACACTTTTATACGTATCTGTCGTCATTTTTGAGATATTATGAAAAAGGGGTGGGATTTTTAAAAATTTGAAATTCTCGATTTTTTTTCAATCGTGACTTTTTTGAAAACTATGTGTCCTAAAGCAGCCAAACTAATACAACCTATAAAACTCTTCATAATAAAGTTAATTCTAGGCGGAATATGATTAATTTTAGTTTTGGTGGAAATGGCACTTATTTAAACCCATTGATTGAAAAGAAAAAACATTCGATGCTCCGCTTATTTGCAATATAGCTCACTTATTTTACGTGCAAAAGACTTTTGATAAAGCTCATTTTAAAGCTTATTTCAAGCACTACAAAACCCTTTTCGATTAGAAAGCATAAAATGCATTTGCTCGCTGCTAGATGGCATTGACTACATCGATGAAATTTCAGATAAAATAAAAAACGGCTTTGATCTTTATTATCTAGCTTAATATTGCACTTAGAATACTTTGTAAAAAACCAAATTGTTCATATTTTTACCTGCTACAGTTTCGTTCCTTATAAAATTTTCGATAAAACGTATATTTTTGGAGATATTTGAAAAAAACTGATGAAAATCGTGAAAAATTTGCGAATTTTCAATTGCCAATAACTTGAAAAGTATTAGATTTTTCGAGAAACTTTATAGAAACTTTTTTGCTTAAAATTAGATCTTCAATCGATATCCGAGGTTATTTTGAAAAAACAACCATTGACCCCCGAGAAGGGGTGGCAACCACCCCCATGGTGGTGGCGGAGTTCAAATCATTTTCACTTTTGAAGTTAATGGTAAGATGAGCCTAATTCCAAAATTTCATGCAAATCGGATCACAGTAAAAAAATTCGGAGGTTAGCCCGTATTTTTCGCTTCATTGACTGCACTAATAGGGCCAGCTAGACTGCTATTTCATGAAACGGTCAGTCTCAATCGATTATATCGTGGAATTATTTCATTGACTACTGGTAGAGGCGCTGTAAGCGCCAGTGTTGCCATATTAGCATATTATTTTATCTCTTAGCATATCAAAAATTTGGGTGAAACAACGAGATTTTTATAAAAATTCATGTAATTTTTAAAGCGGGGAGAGAGGCGCTAACAAAAATACACTCTTTATCACAGATCTGACACAGTTGGTTAGGTTAGGTTAGACTTGAGACCCTTTCCCCCCTTTCTTAGGAATGTGGTAGGGACGTTGTTCCCTTCGCAGGCCGGCAACTTCATGGCCTCAACGCCGTTGCCTGCTGGTGACGATGACGTCGACGGGATCCCTGATGTGCCTGATGCGGAGTTTGATGCGGCGATGTCGCGGTTAAAGGCGAAGAGGACGGCTCCTGGACTTGACGGTATACCCGGCCGGGCGTTATTACTGGCACTAGAGTGGCTGGGGCCGAGGCTGCGGAGCCTGTTTACCGCCTGCCTGGAGCAGGGGTGCTTCCCCCTGAAATGGAAGACCGGCAAACTGGTGCTCATCAGGAAGGAGTGCCGGCCTACCGACTCTCCTTCGGCCTACCGCCCGATTGTGCTACTCGACGAATCTGCCAAGCTTCTAGAGCGCATAATCGTGGACCGTCTGGTGACCCACTTGAAGGAGGTCGGCCCGGACTTGTCTGACAGCCAGTTCGGCTTCCGGCGTGGCAGGTCTACAGACTGTCCATGCGATTTTGCGCGTGAAAGGGATGGCTCAGGATGCGGTACAACAGGGTCATGTGGTGTTGGCGGTATCTCTTGATATCGCCAATGCCTTTAACACCCTTCCATGGCCCTGCATAGAGGAGGCCCTCATTTACCATCGAGTCCCTCCATATCTGAGGCGGATAATTGGGTCCTACTTGTCGGGCAGGTTCGTAGAGTTTCCCGGGCGTGATGGTTGGGAGCGTCACCCTGTGGCGTGTGGGGCTCGGTCTTAGGTCCACTTCTGTGGAATCTAGGTTATGACCGTGTTCTGAGGGGTACTAACCTACACTGGGTTGAGGTCATATGTTACGCCGACGACACACTAGTCTTAGCTAGAGGTGTGTCATGCGGCGACGCGGGCTACAGCTGGAGTTGCCCAAGTCGTTGAGAGGATTAGACGCTGCCTTCTGTGGCAGCGTCATGTCACAGAAGGAGGAGGCCGAGAGGCAGCGAGAGAGGGGGGACCCGTCTCGACGAGGACGGAGGCGTCTGCGCCGCGATATTGTGGTGTAATATCGCCGGCGCCCTGCGGTATGGGGCGTAGAATACTACCGAGGTATCCCTGCCTGTCGTAGGAGGCGACTAAAAGGGCCTTCGGGGCTGTGGCGCGCTTGAGGGGGGGGGGGGGGCCTTGCGCTCCGGTTTAGCGACCTCGAGGAAGACGACGACACGTGCCTACGGGCATAGTGGTCAGTGGCGTCGTGCATCGCAAGATGCAGGGAGGACACCACACCGTCCTCCCGAGGTGTGCCGTTCTTACTGGGCGGCGCTGTGGAGGGTTGTGTC
Source organism: Conogethes punctiferalis (assembly GCA_031163375.1). Taxonomy (NCBI): domain Eukaryota; kingdom Metazoa; phylum Arthropoda; class Insecta; order Lepidoptera; family Crambidae; genus Conogethes; species Conogethes punctiferalis. Next base: position 19,698,822 of record CM062077.1, on the reverse strand, counting down.
GAATCCCTCCGGGCATCCCGACCCTCCTCAGACAGAGTGCTCGTAGCGGACCACCGTCGGGTTTAGTGGGTATTCTCCGCTAAATAGGTGTGAGCCCCACATAACCCAGGTGTAACCCGTACCCAGGGCCCTGGTGTATGCGTAAAAGCATTTATATATTTTGGTTCTTTTCCATCGCACGAGTGTGTCTTATCATTGGTCTTATTACCGCGGTAGCCATATAGCCATAAAGCCATAATGTTAGCTTAGGGTTCAGTCCCCATATTGCTCTCCGGAGTCAAGGGTAAGGGTATTTGCCCTCCCCGGACCAGGAGTGCCGGCCGCTTGTCATCTACGGCTGGCCAGGGCATGCAGGGATGCGGCGGTATGCTTCGGCGTTGCCCGTGTCCCTGCAACTTACTGCCCACTGGCGATACAGGGGGGTTTAGTGGGTATACCCTCTCATTTCGGGAGGTGTGAGTCCCCCACACCATGTCACCTCCCCCCAGAGGTGGCATGACGGTGCTTAATGCATTCATTCAAGAAGACTTGTGACCCTTCTCCGGCCAGCGAGAGCCTGATCCTCTATGCCGTCACTGCGACAGTGGCTCGGAGGACACGGCAGAGCATACGCTTCGGCATTGCCCTGCCTGGGCCAATGAGCGCTCCGTCCTCGTCACTGTCGCACAGGACCTCGATCTGCCGCAACTCTTGCGGCAGATAACGGCATCGAAGCAGATCTGGCGAGCGATGCTCGCATTCTACGAGACAGTGATCTCGCAGAAGGAGGCGGCGGAAAGAGAGCGCGAGGCTGTGGTAGACGCGCCCGTTCTACGTCGCCCCCGGCCCGGGCATCGCCGGAGGGTATACAACGCATCGTATGCCCTCTGAGCCTCTCCTTCGTGCTCCGAGTGGTGAGTGCGGGGGCGCGATCCACTCATAGGGGCGTAACGGTGTGGTGGGTGCAGCCACACCGTTGCACGAGGTCCCCGCCCGGGGAGCACTCTATTGCTCCCCGGATCCGGGGGCAGCGGTATTTGCCCTCCCCGGACCAGGAGTGCCGGCCGCTTATCATCTGCGGCTGGCCAGGGCAGGCAGGGAGGGATGTGGCCGTATGCTTCGGCGCTACCCGTGTCCCTGCAACTTGCTGCCCACTGGCGACACAGGGCGAAACAGGCGACACTGGCGACACATGGTGTGTGGGACTCACACCTCCCTTTTGGGAGGCCACACACCATGCCGCCTCCCCCCGGAGACGGCATGAAGGTGCCTAATGCATCCCTTCTTTAAAAAAAAAAGATTTGTGACTCTTTTTTACGATATGGTCAAACGTGGGTGACCAAATCGCTAAACGTTTATCGTTTAATGGTTTGGTTACCATTTATTGGCCATTTCATGAAATGATCAATTCGTCGATTTGGCCACGACATATCCATCGATTGCTAAGTAATTATGTATAAATGTTCACGTCTATGGTAATTTAGCGATAGTGGTCATCTGGTGATACATACTATGTATACTATGATTTATCAATCAATTCGGATTGAATAATCTTGATTGAAATCATGGGGACGTAAGGGAGCTTCCTATTATGTTTTTACTCCAATCCAACCTCACCTGCCCGTGGTGCATCCTGCCGACTGACAAATAGACGCTGGCAACTGACTGGAAGCGTTGCTAAATGGCACAGACCGGTGACGAGCAGCAGCGTCATCGGAGCGCAAAGCTACGCCCTACGATCGCCAACCCTTCCCAGCGATTATGGGTATATCCTCCAGATATTTGCCGTAAGTGGGGAACAACTGGAGAGGCCAGCAATGGAGTGCAATAGGCTGATGATGATGATTGAAATCATATCTAATTACTGTAATGATGTATTAGTTATGTATATATTATTATTTATGTATATATTATTAATTATGTATATATTATTATTTATGTATTTTTATACATCGTTTAGCCTCAATTCCAGTTTTGTATGTAGCTCACCTCACCCCCTTTATATTTCAAGTATCCTCTACCCTAAGGTTGTCTGGAAGAGATCGCTTATAGCGATAAGGCCGCCTAAATTGTGCAACGAGTGTCTGTTATACCTAGATTTAAGTCAATTGTATGGTGCGCAATAAAGAATATCTATCTATCTATCTATCTACTGCACTTATAAAAACCGGCCAAGTGCGAGTCGGACTCTCGCACGTAGGGTTCCGTACCATTATACAGCTAAATAAATGTTCTTCTTTACGTTTTATTATATTGGAGCTAATTAAATGAAAAAATTAGGTAATTTGATTTATGACGTTTAAAAAAAACTACTGGCTAGATTTCATTCAAACCAAATTTCGTTAGTAGTTTGCATAGTGATACACATGATATATTTTTTTCAGTTTTATCATGCCCATATTTTAGAAGTTACGGGGGGGGGGGGACACTCATTTTACCACTTTGGAAGAGTCTCTCGCGCAAACTATTCAGTTTAGAAAAAAATGATGTTAAGAACCTCAACATCATTTTCAAATACCTATCCATAGATACCCCACACGTATAGGTTCGATGAAAAAAAAAATTTTCAGTTTCAGTTCTATGTATGGGGAACCCCAAAAATTTTGAATTTTTTTCTGATTTTATTTTAAAATCTTAATGCGGTTTACAGAATACATCTACGTACCAAATTTCAATAATGTAGCTCTTATAGTTTCGGAATAAACTGGCTGTGACATACGGACGGACAGACAGACAGACAGACAGACAGACAGACAGACAGACAGACATGACGAATCTATAAGGGTCCCGTTTTTGCCATTTTGGCTACGGAACCCTAATAAAAACAGGCATCAGTGTTTTGCGTCAGTTGAAGCACCCATTCAAACTTTTATCATGACGAATCATCACTCGAGAGTTGTAGACACGCCCGTGAATTCCATAGCTAGCAAAATCTAACACGGCACGTGCAACGTGCCAGATGGACCTTACGCCTTACGGCCTTGTCCTGGACGCCACAGTCTTGATCAGTGTCGACGCAAAACAGGGGCAGCCCGTTGGTGCTGGAGATAGTCCTTTTTGGCGTTTCACGTCGATTATATTAAGATTTTGTGCACTAAAAAATAGACGGCACCTTGCCGGTAGCGTGCTTGTAGATCTTCTTTTTTGGTAATATGACAGCTGTCACTTGACAGCTGCGTTGGCTATTGGCCGCGAGCACGTCGGCGGCTGTGATTGGCTCACAGCGTGTAATAGGGGCGCTTGCTTCGCCTTAATTGGACGCGATGAAGTTGGTGGCAGACGATTGGTTGTTAACGCGCGATAGTGGCGCGAACATCCTCCCGGGCGTTGAAAGGCTGCCGGCATTCACATGTGTCTTCACTTAGGGGGCATAGTCGGTTGATGGCTCTTCGCACGAGACCTTGGGTAGTGGCGACATCCGCGACACGAGGAAGACCGTCTGATCCGAGAAATATCTTTGATATTCTTCCTAGGCGCCAGCACAATGGTGGCGACGCGTCTTCCTTTATTAGTACAAGGTCATTTTGCTTCAGTGGGGCTGATTGGGTGCGCCACTTTGACCGTTGCTGCATCTCGGCGATGTACTCGTTAGTCCAGCTGTTATGTATCTCGTGATACGTTGAAATCCGGGTAGGGAAAGGTAAAGGGTTATGGCGGAGAACGAGAGAAACGACCGTTCACGTGCTAGTTATTTTAATACTGACTTGGGGGGCGCGCGGGCGCGGAGACGCAGCTCGCGCGGGCGGGCATGCGCGATGCGAATGCGCGCCGTCTCTATGTACTTATACACCACAACTCCCTCCTCTTCTATTTACAACACTTTACTTAGTTTGGAAACCTGCACAAACATAACAATGATAGATGACACATTAAAAGAATAACTTATAATCGACCTTATTTTTAGGACGCAATGAACGACCTGAAACACCAGTGGAGACGGGTTCGTCCAGTACCCCACTGGTCGTTTCAACCGTACAGGTAGAATCAAGCGGAACGGCCTCGACATGCGGTTCCGTCGCTTCCTCCTCCTCCACGCGTGGGCCCAGCGCTGGGGAGCGGGGGTGAGGCGATTCGGATTCTACAATAGGCGAGCATGATTGTTCGGTTGGATCTGATGAGCTGTGTTTTTGCAAGGGATTTGAATCATAATCATTATCGATATTGATTTCATCATCGGAACAAGCATACTCGCTCTTGTTTTTAATAATTTGATCTATGTGGCGTTTACAAATAACCTTATGATTATCAAAGTAAATATCATACAATCTGTTACCAATTACGTTTTTTATTACCCCTCGCTCCCATCCACCTTTCCTGGCCTTGAACCACTTAGCCCACACAATATCACCCACTGAGAGAGACCTTTTGTATTCAACGACTACTTTTTCCCTAATTGGAGGTAGCCGATCTCCGGGTAAGATCATGTCCAACTTTGACCTCAATGATCTCCCTAACATTAACTGCGCCGGCGACTTCCCGGTGGTGCAGTGACAAGTATTGCGGTAGTGAAATAAGTACTCCAACAACTTATCGTTCACATCACGGGTTTCTCCACTTGACAAAATAGATTTAATCATTTTTTTACAGGTTTTAACGGAATTTTCAGCTAAACCGTTGCTGGCAGGATGGTAAATGGGAGACGTTAGGTACTGGATATTATTATTTTGACAAAACTCTGCAAATTCAGATGAACATATTTTTACGTCATTATCGGAGACAATAACATTAGGTATACCATAACGTGAGAATAAATATTTTAATTTATGAATTAAAGCTCTAGTTGAAGTCCCAGTTTCCATGTAAATACATTCTAACCACTTGCTAAACGCATCTACGACTACCAGGTACACGCGCTGCTGCACGGTCATGTAGTCCAGATGCAGCCGGTACCAGGCGCGCGGCGGGCGCGGCCAGGGCGCGGGCGCGGCGCGCGGCGGGGCGCTGCGCGTGTCGCGGCGCACACTGAGCAATTTGCTATGCATCTTTCTATGTCTGCATCGATATTTGGCCACCACATCCTACTTCTAGCTTCACTTTTTGTCTTTACGACTCCAAAATGCGACGAATGCAACTCATTTAACAGTTTTTCCCTAAATACGCTAGGTAGGGTGAGTGCGCCAGTTCGCGTCCATTTAGCGCAGTTGGCAACTTTGAAGGAGAAAATAAAAATGTTCCAGCACCAATTTAAATAAAAATCTTATGTCATTTGTTCAGTAGAATAGTCTATTTTAGGGTAACATTTAGTTCAGTTCGAAATACCTTGTGGTTTTTTTATTAAAAATATAAACATCAGAATTAGGCGATTTGCCCAGTTTGCGTCCAAAAATTCCTATTCGCGTCCACACCTGGACCAATTCGCGTCCACCAGCTTTTATATGGAATTGAAGGATGATATTTTTATGAGAATGTTTATTAATATATTAATAAATCACTGTTAACGAAGCTGGTTAAGCTTTGTAACTCTATTTCAAGAAGCTCGTTAGGTAGAGAGTTAAAATTTTCAAAAAGTATGTATTTTTGCTGCTATAACAACATATACCTACTATAAACAAATTAAATAAGTTTTTAAGGGGGGCTCCCATACAACAAATGCGATCTTTTTGCCAATTTTTGATATGGTCCAGTGTGGACGCAAAATGGAAGTTTTATAAATTTGGTGTTCTAATTCGCGTCCACCCTATTTTAACTGTTGATTATAAAAAACATAATCAAATTCATAATTAATATAATTCCTTGGATCATTATCCACGTCTAGAAACAGCTATGTATCCAAAATACACATAAATCAACAAAATATTGACTATCAAACACACTGCTGCCCACTATTTTTTTTCTAGCGTCTGAGCTCTTTTGGTGAAAAGCCGTCATTAATTATTTTTTACACAGGATTGATTGAGCGCACGGAACTTTTGTCAATGTGCATAAATGTCATATATATTGAGCTATTGGCGGTAATTACTTTTCGACTTATTGGTATGTTAGTTTACTTAATTTCGAGAGATTTCCGCGAAATGGACGCGAACTGGGCAGTGGACGCGAACCGGCGCACTCACCCTATGACTATTTTGTAACCTCTGAACAAACATCCGTCTTGAATTTCCAAATCCATTTTACATTTAAAATACGGCAATACATTTTTACAACTAATTTTTCGGGGCCACCCTACTCTCATGTACTTCATTACTTTTAACAAAACGGGATCTTTAGAAGTTCCTTCTTTTATATTAGAAAATGTAATCGGCTTGGTTTGGGAATCTAAAAAATTTAGGTAGGAACGGCAAGTATAATTTTTAGTTTCTTTTAAGTTGTTGCACGAATCCTTAGGCAACGATCTCGAAAAATAGTCGGCGACCTCATTATTTTTGCTACATACAAACTGAACCTTATAGTTATAGGCCGAGAGAATGATAGCGTATCTCTGTAATCGCACACCTAGTATGGACAATAGGGGCTTATGATCGGTCTTAAGAATGAATGGAATATCCCTGCCATAAAGGTATTGATGAAAATGGGTCACTGCAAATATTATCGCGGTAGCCTCTTTTTAGGTTTCCGTAGCCAAAATGGCAAAAACGGGACCCTTATAGATTCGTCATGTCTGTCTGTCTGTCTGTCTGTCTGTCTGTCTGTCTGTCTGTCTGTCTGTCTGTCTGTCTGTCTGTCTGTCTGTCTGTCTGTCGCCCAGCCCGGCGGGCCCGGCGTCCACGCTCAGCACGAGCGGCGCGCTAGGGTCGAAGTGTGACAACACGCGCTCGGATGCCAGTTCTCTCTTCGTGCTGTCGAAAGCAGCCTGCTGCCGTGGGCCCCACTGCCACTGAGAGTCGCTGCGCAGCAATTCGTAAAGCGGACTCAAAAGACTCGATGCGTTCGGAATGAAACTGCGATAATAGTTTATTACGCCTAAAAACCGTTGAACTTCTAATACATTTGTCGGTGCCGGTGAATTTAATATCGCTTCGACTTTACTCGGACAAGTTCGCAGGCCGTTTTTATCAATTACGTACCCTAAATAAGTGACGCTCTTTTGAAATAGGGCGCACTTACTTTTATGTAGTCTTAGACCGGCTTCTTGCAATCTACTTAACACCTCACGCAACCGGCTCAGGTGTGTGGCTTCATCAGGCCCGGTGCAGCAGATGTCATCGAACCAGCAAGTGACGCCGTCTATGCCCGCTAAAAGCGTCTCCAGCGCTCGCTGGAAAATAGCCGGGGCGTTGGCTAAACCGTACGCTAGGCGGGAATATTTAAAAAGTCCCTTCGGTGTGTTGATGGTTGTGAGCGCCTGAGATGATTCACTTAAAACAAATTGATTGTAAGCATTACTTAGATCAATTTTGGAGTAATGCTCACCACCTCCTAATTTTGCGAACACTTCTTCTACCCGCGGCAAAGGATATTTTTCAATTAATAAATCTTTATTTAATGTGCACTTATAATCCCCGGCAATCTTCACTTTACCATCGTTTTTTAAAACCGGTACTATTGGAGTCGCATAATCTGAGTGGGTAACTGGAATTAATATACCTAACATAATAAGCCTGTCTATTTCGTCACCTACTTTTTCTTTCAAGGCAAATGGAAGCGGTCTAGATTTAAAAAACTTAGGAACTGCATTTTCTTTTAAATGAAGATCTATTTGGAATTTATTAAAACAACCCAATTCATCTTTCCATAAATCTGCAAATTGATCTAGTAAATTCTGTAAATTATATTTATTCTCACTGGTATCAATGTTATTTAACACCGAAGTAATAGTAAGTCCGAACTTTGCCATAAAATCCCGCCCCAATAGTGGTGGACCCCCATTTTTTACACATAAAATTTGAGCCAAGCTTTCCTGTTATTATATTTTACTTCACAGTTAAAAAATTCCAGTGGCGATATTTTATGGCCATTGTACAGACAGAGGGACGTAAGGGAGCGACCTATCACCTTTTCGCTCCAAGCCAACCTCACCTGCCCGTGGTGCGTCCTGCCGAATAGCAAACGAGGCGCTGGCAACCGACTGGTGGCGGTATAACCATCACAAATTGAAGGCGTAGCTAAGTACTACAGACCGATGACGGGCAGCAGCGTCACCGGAGCGAGAAGCTACGCCCTGCGATCGCCAACCCGCCTGCCCAGCGTGGCGATTATGGGCAACTCCTCCTCAATGAAAATGCAACCTAAGCCACGGCCCCCAGTTCCCGGCGGCCCCGCTATTCCTGGTCACGGTGGCGACCACGGTAACGGCGGGGCGGGGGGTGCTAAAAATCACCGGGCTACGGCAGGCCACCACACCACATTGACCCTGGCGACATACAACGGCCGCACTTTGAGGCTTGACTCGCATCTGGCGCAGTTGGAGGTGGAATTGGGAAAAATTAGGTGGCACGTACTGGGGTTATGCGAAGTCCGAAGAGAGGGGGAGGACACCGTAACCCTAGACTCAGGCCACCTCCTGTACTTCCGAGAGGGAGACAAAAAATTCCAAGGTGGCGTAGGGTTTCTGGTGAATAAGTCCCTCTCCGACAACGTGGTGGAAATGTCCAGTGTGTCGAACAGGGTAGCGTACCTTATCATAAAGCTCACCGAGAGGTATAGCCTCAAGGTGGTGCAAGTGTACGCACCGACCTCGTCACACTCGGATCATGAAGTGGAGGAAATGTTCGATGACATATCGAGGGCCCTCCACTTCACTACCAAGGCCCACTACAATGTCGTGATGGGGGACTTCAACGCTAAAGTGGGAGTACAGACTTGCAGCGAATCGGTAGTAGGATCCCATGGTTTTGGAGTCAGAAATCATAGGGGGCAGATGCTCGTCAACTTTCTCGAGCGTGAGGGGCTCTTCTTGATGAATTCTTTCTTCAAGAAAAAGCCCCAAAGAAAGTGGACGTGGCAAAGCCCTGACGCTATGACAAGGAACGAGATTGACTTTATCATAGCGGACAACCGGCATATATTCAGAGACGTCTCCGTGATCAACAGGTTTAACGCCGGTAGCGATCACAGACTTGTCCGAGGCTCTCTGAATATCGACCTTAGAGTCGAACGCGTCCGCTTGATGAAGTCAAGACTCCGGCCTACTCTGCTCCAAAGCTTGGCAGGATCTGAAAAGTTTCAGTTAAACCTGGAAAGCCGATTCGCTGCCGTGGAAACCACAACTGACGTTAACCAGAACCTCGAAAATGTGGTTCGAGTCCTCAGGGAGGAAGGGACGAGATTTTGCAACATGCGGCGTATGGGTAAGAAGTCGAAACTTTCCGAAGAAACCTTAGGGCTAATGAGGCAACGACGTGAAGACCCACCCGTCACTTCGTCAGGAAAACGGACTCTAAACCGAGAGATCAATAAACTCGTACGACGCGACCTCCGACGCTTCAATACTCTTTTGATCGAAAGAGCTATTGAGCAAAATCGGGGGTCTAAGGTGTTCGTACAATCTCTTGGAAGAAGCCACCTGACTAAGCTGACCACAGCAAGTGGAGAAGTCGTTGCATCCAAGCCGGCGGTTCTTTCGGAAGTAGAAGACTTCTACGGCCGGTTATACGCTTCGCATGCATCTCGACCTGATCCCGAAATGAGGATACTAGAGCCACATTAACACGCCATTTCACCGAAGACTTGCCAGAAGTCAGCATTGACGAAATCGAGATGGCTCTTGGGCAGCTTAAAAATGGAAAAGCCCCTGGAGAGGATGGCGTTACAACAGAGCTCATAAAGGCCGGAGGTAAACCCGTACTGAGGGAGCTCCGAAAGCTTTTTAACGCTGTCCTATTTGAAGGGAGAACTCCGGAGGCGTGGACTAGGAGTGTGGTTGTCCTGTTCTTCAAAAAGGGAGACAAAACCCTATTGAAGAACTATAGACCCATTTCCCTTCTAAGCCACGTCTATAAGCTGTTCTCAAGAGTGATCACGAACCGTCTTGCGCGAAGACTCGACGAATTCCAACCGCCGGAACAGGCTGGGTTTCGGAGCGGATACGGCACCATAGACCACATCCACACAGTGCGGCAGATTATTCAGAAGACCGAAGAGTATAATCAGCCCCTGTGTCTAGCATTCGTGGACTATGAGAAGGCCTTTGACTCGGTTGAAACCTGGTCTGTTCTGGAGTCCCTGCAGCGATGCCAAGTAGATTGGCGATACATCCAAGTGATGAGATGTCTCTATGAAGCCGCCACCATGTCCGTCCAAGTACAGAATCAGCAAACAAGGCCTATACCGTTGCATCGGGGAGTGAGACAGGGGGATGTCATTTCCCCGAAACTGTTCACTAATGCAATGGAGGATATGTTCAAGACGCTGAACTGGAAAGGACGTGGCATCAACATAAATGGCGAATACATCTCTCACTTGCGATTTGCAGACGACATCGTCATAATGGCAGAATCGCTGCAGGACTTAAAACAAATGCTGAATGAACTGGCTGCCTCCTCTATGCGCATCGGCCTACGGATGAACTTGGACAAAACCAAGGTCATGTTCAATGAACATATTCTACCGGAACCGATTGCAGTACACGGCGCCGTCCTCGAAGTTGTTCAAAAATATGTATACCTCGGGCAGACACTGCAGTTAGGTGGAAACAACTTTGAGGACGAGGTGAATAGGAGAATTCAGCTAGGCTGGGCAGCGTTTGGGAAACTACGTCGAGTCTTCACATCGTCGATCCCACAGTGCCTAAAGACGAAAGTCTTCGATCAGTGCGTCCTACCGGTTCCGGTCCATACGGAGCCGAAACGTGGACACTCACGGTACGGCTAGTCCACAAGGTAAAGGTCGCTCAGCGAGCTATGGAAAGGGCTATGCTCGGCGTCTCTCTGCGGGATCGAATCCGAAACGAGGTGATCCGGCAGAGAACCAAAGTCACCGACATAGCTCAACGGATTAGTAAGCTGAAGTGGCAGTGGGCTGGCCATATTAGCCGCAGAACCGATAACCGTTGGGGTAAACGAGTTCTGGAGTGGAGACCGCGTCTCGGCAAACGTAATGTAGGACGCCCTCAGGCCAGGTGGAGTGACGATTTGCGCAGGACGGCTGGCAAGTGCTGGATGCGAGAGGCCCAAAATCGATCATGGTGGCGAACATTAGGAGAGGCCTATGTCCAGCAGTGGACTGACACGGGCTGATGATGATGATGATGTACAGACAGAGCTTTAAACAGGTACTAGATAATTTAACATTTGAAAAATACTTGTAGTACACATTATCGGGTAATATCAGTCGCGGTCGCGCATCGGTACGTGACAGTCGCACGCGTTTCTGTGTTTATACCGTCACGGTAAACGATGTCTACGAATGTGCTAAAATGTGATAAGTGCAACATCGTTATAGACGAGATGTTGTCATACATCCAAAACAAAGTGTCGATTATAGACGAAGTAACATTAGTGCGAATTTGCACCTCATCATTCACGACTGAAGAAATCAAAACGTCGAAAGCTCTTCTCTTCGATTCCGTTCCAACGGGCCTGCGTAAAATTGTACGGAAGAACAAGGGAAAGGAGGAACGGGACTTGGCTGATATTATCAATCTGTTCAAGTCCGCCAACCCGGACGATATACCCGTGTTTGTGGCGCGACAGTTGGAGAAGTTGCCGCCCATAACTTTCGACCATCTGGACTGCACGAAGCTCCTGAAAGATCTCACAAGGATGCAAGCGACTATTGACGAGATAAAGCTAACATATGCTACCTTGGATCATCTGAAAGATTTGAAAGCTGAGTGTTTACATGGCAAGAATGATACATTACTACCTAACTCAGCTTTCAAAGTCAATACGAAAAGAGGAGCGTGGCTGTTGGATAGTGGACCAATGGGCTTATCTCATCTTCATAATTCCTCTATGAACGAGTCTACTGATAGCATCTGCGAAAATAATAATTGTAAAACCTTTCCGCAATACAGAAAAATTGTGCCGGTAGAAGGTAAACAAAACGAGTTCGAATGCAATACGCATCAACGGCCGTACAACGACGCTTGCACCGCTAGGTGCGAGCAGGGAGATACGCGCGAGAGCGAGACGGCGAATACAGCTGAGGTGCCGGCGCAGGGCGCTTGCCCGCCCGGCGCGGTGACTCAGCTGATCGACAGCGATAACGACTTACAGAATGTAAACAAGAACGTCGGAGATTGGCAAAAGGTTACACACCGTAAACGACCTAAATATAAACATTATAGGTACTCGGGAAAGTCTGGCATAGTAAGGGATTCTGAATGTAACTTTAAAGCGGCGGATAAGAAAATACCTATTTTTATCACTAATATTCATAGTGATACGACAGAAAGTGATATAGTAGAATACATTCGCAGCAAAACGCAAGAAACAGTATGCTTAGAAAGAATAATCATGAAGAAAGAAGCGAATTACAAAGCATATAAGTTCTTAGTATCTAGAATAAAACAATCACTGTTTCTCGATGAAAACCTGTGGCCACAGGGTATCGTATTTAGGCGTTTTGTGAATTTTAAGCGCCGAAATTCGGGTAGATCTGTGTCTACAAACGACATGCAAAACCTCAAATGAATAAACATTTATTACGATTTGCCAGTTTCAACTGTAAAAGCGTGAAACGTTCTATTGATAGTATAAAAGAGTTGTGCCGTACGAGTGACTTAATAGCCTTGCAGGAGACATGGCTGTTGCCGGATGATATACCTTTCCTGGGTACACTTGACAACAACTTTGCTTACACCGGGACTTCGGCGGTGGACACGGCGGCAGGCATACTCCGTGGCAGGCCATACGGTGGCGTTGCGTTGTTGTGGAGAAGCAGTGTTTTCCAAAATGTGTCAGTGATAAAGTGTACAAATCCGCGCGTTTGTGCCGTAAAAATTATATCAAGTGATAGGCCAATAATAGTGATGAGTGTCTATATGCCTACGAATGCGTTGGAAAACTTGCCGGAATTTACAGACTGCTTAGGTACGGTAAGCTCTATTGTGGATGAGTATGGTATTGAATCTGTTTTTGTGTTGGGGGATTATAATGCCAATTTATATGAATTGTTTTACAATGAACTTTTAACGTTTTGTAGTGATCAGTGTTGGTCATGCATTGACATTGAGTATCTGGGTGCTGATTCGGGTACTTATACCTTCATCAGCGATGCATGTGGGACTTGTAGCTGGTTGGATCACTGTGTAGTGACTCAATCGGCGAGTCGGACAATTAAAAATGTATATGTTAAATATGATGTAATGTGGTCCGATCACTTCCCGCTTGTAATTGAGTGTGATATTGACATGTTAACACCGGGACAGCCCGTAGATATTAGTGTCTGTAATAGGGGTGTTATGTGGGGGGTAAGAAGTAAAGAACAGATTGTGAAATATGCAGAATTGTGTCGTGACCGACTTAAAATTATTGACTTTCCTAGCGAGTTTATGAGTTGTGCCGATTTCTTTTGTAACAACCCGGAGCACAGGTGTGCTCTTGACAGGCTTTACTCTGACATTGTGGCCGCCCTTCGCGACTCAGCCGTGGACAGTCGGAGACGTGTGGGGGCTGGTAGGAGGAGTGCACGCGTGATAGGATGGAATAGGCATGTCTCGGGAGCGCACAAAGAGGCTAGAATTAAATTTAAAGAATGGATTGCGTGTGGACGGCCTAAGTCCGGTGCGGTGTACGACGAAATGTGTAAGAGTAGGAGGCTGTTTAAAACACGTCTGAAATGGTGTCAAAACCACCAGGATCAGATACTAATGGACTCGCTAGCCGACAAACATTCGAGGGGTGATTTTCGTGACTTTTGGAAAAGTACTAAAAAAGTAAGTGCTAAGCCTAATCTTCCCGTAAACGTTGACGGCGTGAGTGACCACAGGGACATAGCCGAAACTTTCAGGAATCATTTCTCTGTGCAGTCATTACTGCGGGGGGCAACTGAGTCTTATGATGACGTACCCTTGCCTAATGGTAAAGTGGAGACAAGGTTTAGTGCTAAAGATGTGGCTAGCATAATTAAGCAAATGACCAGGGGAAAGTCACCGGGGCATGATGGGCTCAGCATTGAACATCTCCAGCACGCTGGTTGCCATGTGTCTAGGGTGCTGGCGATGTTTTACTCGCTGTGCATTGGGCACTCGTATCTACCGCCTGATATGATGAAAACGGTGGTAGTGCCCATAGTTAAAAATAGAACGGGTGATATGTCTGATAAGTCGAACTATAGGCCTATCTCATTAGCCACGGTCATAGCTAAGGTGTTTGACGGCTTGCTTAACAGACAGTTAGATAAATATGTTAACCTTCACGATAACCAGTTTGGATTTAGGTCACACTTATCGACTGAGAGTGCAATATTGTCTCTTAAGCATACCGTCAGATACTATACCGACCGTAGAACCCCAGTATATGCGTGCTTCCTCGACTTGTCCAGGGCTTTCGACCTGGTTGCGTATGACGTCTTATGGAAAAAGCTGGAAAGTATCAAACTACCAGATGAACTTGTATCGATCTTCAAGTACTGGTATACACATCAGACCAACAATGTCAGGTGGGCGGGGACAATGTCAGAGCCTTACCGGCTGGAGTGCGGCGTGAGGCAGGGTGGGCTAACCTCGCCCACTCTGTTTAACCTGTACATGGACGCCTTGATTGGCGCCCTCAGCAGTAAGCGTATTGGCTGTTACATTGACGGTGTCTGTGTCAATAACCTAAGTTATGCCGATGATATGGTGCTGCTGAGTGCTTCAATCTGTGGCTTGAGAAACCTGTTGGGGGTCTGTGAGGAGTATGCGGATAAGCACGGGTTGAAATATAACACTGGGAAAAGTAAATACATGGTTTTTGAGGCTGCCAGAGCTAAATGCCCACAAAGCTTACCAACACTACTGTTGAATTCGGTACCTCTAGAAAGAGTGGAACAATTTAAATACTTGGGGCATGAGCTCACGGCAGACCTTAGAGACCATGCTGACATCGAACGCGAGCGGAGAGCGCTATCTGTTAGGGCAAACATGTTGGCCCGTAGGTTTGCACGATGCTCGGATGATGTGAAAATCACACTCTTCCGGGCGTACTGCACATCATTGTACACGTGTAGCCTATGGGTGGATTATACCCAGAGAGTGTTCAACTCCTTACGCGTGCAATTTAACAACGCGTTCAGGGCGGTGTTGGGGCTGCCCCGCTACTGTAGCGCCTCAGGGATGTTTGCGGCGGCGCACACCGACTGTTTTTACGCGAGCATTCGCAAACGGTGTGCTTCTCTGGTGCGCAGGGTGCGGGCCAGCTCCAACGCCGTCCTAGCAATGATTGCCGGGCGTTTGGACTGCCCCTACATGCGGCACTGCTGCAACGTACATGTGGTTGCGTGACTTTTGTAACTGTATGTGAGTTGCAAATGTTACGTAATATGTATAATAATAATAAGTTAATTTGGATAATGTAATTTTATTTAATTTTGTTTGATTTTTATTGATGTACCTAATGTAATGTAATGTAATATAGGAATTTAATTTGTTTGTTATTATATAATGAAGAACGTGTATTTGTAATTATTTTGATTATTTTGATGAATATGGGACTATGTTCTGAAATAAATTTTATTTTATTTTATTTATTTAATATGCAGGTTCCTGAACCAGAATCTAATTTCATTAACAAATCTATTCCGTTTGCTACCACATTTAATTTTAAAGGTTTATATTCCACATACCTTATATTGAACAACGAACACTCCTTACAATCGCCGCAATCGGATTCTTTTTCCTCGACACTATTTAATCGAGACTGCTTATTATTCTTCCTCGAACACACTTTCCTTAGGTGTCCCTTCGTACCACAAGACTGGCAAGTATAATTTTTGTACCTACACTCTTTCGCACTATGATTTTTGAGACCGCACACTGAGCACCGTGGAACACTTCCCGACTGGTATCGAGCGCCGCCGCCCCCGGAGCCGCCGCCGCCGGAGCCGCCGCCGCCCTGCCGCACCATGTACACGGGCTCCTCCTTGACGGGGCCGGCCGGCGCCGGCTCCGCGATGCTGCGCCGCGCCTGTCGCGCACATGCCGCCTGCGCCGCTATCTCCACCGCTGCCGCCAAGGTAAGTTTCTTTGCGTCTTGTTCGAACAATCTGTCCCGTTCCGGTCCCGCGCTCAAACCCAGGATGAACCGGTCTCGAAGGAGTGTGTCCAGCTCCGAGCCGAAATCGCAGAGCGCTGCCAGCCTGCGTAAGCGCACAACCCAGTCTTCGATAGTTTCGTCTTCAAATCTCGTGGCCGTATAAAATTTCGCCCTATCGGCGAACGTTGACCTTTTCGGCGAGAAATGATCGGTGAGTAATCTAACTAGCTTGTCGTACGAAATTGTTTCCAGGTCCTCCGGATGCGCCAGGTTCTTGGCTAGTCGATAGGAGTCATCCGACAAGTGTGTTAATAGTAATGCACACTTATTATTATCTTCGATGTTGTTTAATTTTATAAATTGTTTCAATCGGCCGCAAAAGAACTGCCATTCTTGGGTTTTATAATCAAAAACCGATAGGCTTCCCAAATAACTCATTTCCTTGGACACGACGTACGCGTATATACAATATTTTGCACAATATGGGTTAGTCGTCGCCAGATGTTATGTATCTCGTGACACGTTGAAATCCGGGTAGGGAAAGGTAAAGGGTTATGGCGGAGAACGAGAGAAACTACCGTTCACGTGCTAGTATACTGACTTGGGGCGCGCGCGGGCGCGGAGACGCAGCTCGCGCGGGCGCGCATGCGCGATGCGAATGCGCGCCGTCTATATGTACTTATACACCACACCAGCGCTTCCAGAAGTGTTGCCTGTGCTGCTCTAAACGCTGGTAGCGGTCGAGGCGGCCGATGCTGTCTTCCAGAGGGCACGGAGATGGTAGTGAAGTGAGCGGTCTGCCTATTATAAAGTGTCCCGGGGTAAGAGGTGTGAAGTCGTCGGGAGATGGGCTAAGAGGACATAGGGGGCGACTGTTCAAAATCGCTTCAATTTGGGAAAATAGAGAAGATAATTCTTCAAAAGTAAGGTGGGTATTTTTCAGAATTCTATATAAATGATATTTTGCTGATTTTACCCCGGCTTCCCAGAGTCCGCCAAAGTGAGGGGCGTAAGGGGGGGAAAATCTAAATTCCACATTTTGAACAGTTGCAAAATCAATTATAGAGTCTTTATTAGTTTTAAGAAAATCCTTTATTTCTTTGGCTGCTGCGACAAAATTTCTACCATTGTCACAATATATAATTTTAGGTGTACCACGACGGGCAATAAATCGTTTTAAAGTTAGTAAAAATGCATCTTTACTGAGTTCACTAACCGCTTCTAGGTGAATGCACTTGAATCTAAAGCATACAAAAATGCAGAGATAGCATTTAGTTATCTTACATCCACGCCCCTTTCTATCGGTTATCAAAAAGGGTCCAGCAAAATCGGTACCTACCGTGTGGAAGGGGTAGTCGAGCTCTACGCGTTCAGGGGGTAAGTTACCCATTATTTGGTTCATTGTTTTTCCCCTGAAGCGACGACAAATAAGGCACTCACGGCAGACTCGCCGGGCTAAGTTTCGCCCTCCCACTGGCCAATAGCGTTCCCTCACTGAAGCGAGAACATGTTGGGGACCAGCGTGAAAAAGACGTTGGTGTTCATACTGTAAAATTAATTTGGTTAAATGACTATCAGCTTTTAAGACTATTGGATGTTTTTTGTCATATGGATAAGAAGAGCTGTCGATACGGCCTCCAACTCTCAAAATATTTCTTGAGTCTAAAAAGGGATTGAGAGAAGATAGAGAAGCATTAGCTTTCAAAGGCTTGTTATTTAGTAAACAATTTAATTCAATAGAGAAAGAGTCCCTTTGAGATAGTTTAATTAAATGTGTGAGAGCTTCGTCTCTTTCTTGAGTAGATAGAGGACCTACTAATTTATTTGTAGGGAATTTCACATTGTGTATGAATCGCAACATTCGCGCTAAAACATTTTGAATGAATGATAGTTTTGAATAATTTTCAATGGAAATTAATTTAGATGTACGAGCTTCCCCAACCAAAGCTGGGAGAGCTTTCATCTCAGGTAAGTTGACCGGCAATTTAGGGTCTGTAGGCCACTGAGATTCGGATTTTAAAAGGAAACTGGGGCCATGCCACCATAGAGGATTGTCTACCCTGTCAGGATCCACCCCCCGAGACACCAGATCAGCTGGATTCTCTGCTGTGGGTACGTGACGCCAACTGGAAACATCAGTAAGGTCATTGATAGCAGCTACTCTATTTGCCACAAATGTCTTAGTTTTATTAGGTGATCTAATCCAGCCGAGGACAACGCTGGAATCAGTCCAGTATACTTGGCGGGAGATAGGACATCGCAGTGCCTGGCTGACAGAGTCTGTTAGCTGAGCCCCCAACAAGGCAGCACATAACTCCAAACGTGGAATGGTTGTGGGCTTGATAGGAGCCACACGTGACTTGGCAGATATTAGACAAATTTTAACGTTGGAATTTGAGTCTACAGATTTTAAATAAATACAACTACCATAGGCATTTTGGGAGGCATCACAAAAGCAATGAATTTCTATTAGGGTAGCATTGTCAATTAGAGCAAATCTACGAATTCCAATAGTTGACAATAGTAGTTAGTTGAAAATAATAATATAATATAATGCTTTATTATTGTAAGTTTTCGCTAAAATGGTTAGAGTATTGATAGTGCGGCTCGATATTTGGTGCGCGGCCCGTTGCGGCTCTCACAAGTTGTTGTTAAATTAGAATAGGTAGATAGTTTTTTGTTGCACAAAACCATAGTAAAGGTTTTATCTGTCTTGTCAGCGATAGAATATTTCATTAAAGAAATATTGGCGTAAAATTAGTTTGTTAGCATTAATTGTTTTCGATTTATCGCATTTCTAAGGCTTCCTTCAGATTGACGTTTAACCGCCATCAAACCGCCGTCAAACCGCTACCCCTGTTCACACTACGAACGCGGCGGGGCGCGGCGTTCAAACTGCGGTTTGGCGGTTGATTCGCTACCCCTGTTGACACTATCGGCGGCGGCGGCCGCGTTTTGACATCGGCGGGCTAGGGCTGCTCTATAGTCAAATTGTGAATATCGATGAAAGTAGAAGACAAATGCCCATCGCAAACACATTTTTATGAAGCCTCTGAGGCGTCAAGCGCCATAGGTTAAAATGACGCCCCCAGGGCGTCATCCGCCATACATGAAAATTTCTTGCTTTTTCTTTTGTTTCCGACTAATATAAACCTATTTTGGTGCAATCGGTATGTGTAATCAGACATATCCACTTTGCTTATCAGTTAAAGCGTGTTTTAAGCTGAAAATGAAGTGTTTCAAGTGAAATGGAGGGTAAGTGACTGATTATAATATTAGCAGATGTTGTAAACCTTTTTGTGATTTGTTTATTGACAATGCATTTTGATGGATTTTGTTGTTTGTTGACAAAATTGTAACATGAAAAATTCTGTAAAATAATTTCTGCATAATTTTCTAAATACACGTGCTCATCTATTCACAGAAAGCGACTTTATTCTCTTTTATTATTTAATAAGCTGTTGATCGAACATAGAAGAAATCCTGTAAACAATTTACCGAATTAATGTTTACTAGCAGTGCTCGCGACTTCGTCCGCGTGGAATAGTTTTCCCCTTTGTTTTTACCACGAAGCAAATACAAAGAGGAGATGTCATAAGCAACTCGGTCTAGTGATAAAATAACTAGAGCTCGGTCTATAAATTTTACCAATCAACGCCGTTTACATGCCCTTAGTGGGCGTGGCTTATTAATTTGCACTCGGTCGTTCTCAGTACTCTTTCTGTGGACTTATTTCTATTTTCGACGTATTGTAGCATTTTACGAAGAAAATCATGAAAGTGTTGTGTGTTAATGTGTAATAATTACTCTGGTAAACATTCAATTGCAATGAAAGGAATCACAATTCATGTGTAAGTATATTTAATTCGCATTTTGTTAAAATAAAATTCATAAAATACGCTTTTGACATATTTCATGCACGAATAATGATTTTACTCAACGATAGATGGCACCTCTGTGCGTAATGGGAGCAAGCAATATAAAGACACATCAAGCTCAAAAACCTTGGATTTATTGAAATTTGTTTTAAATTTATGCATAAGGACTTTTATCTTCATGAAAATAATGTTGTTTTATGTAGATTCATTGTCATTGTACAAAAGTATGTGCTATCTGGCAGCAATTTTTAAGAGGCATACAAATGTCAAAATACCAGGTCCGTAATTGGGATGTAATTTATATTCGGACATAGGCCTATGTCCAGCTGTGGGCTGCAATAGGCCGATGATGATGATTATATTCGGATTATTATTCACTGAAGAAAAATTATATAAATTTAAATATTAAAATTAAACTGTGTATTATGTTTATTCTAGACTAGCTGTGCCCGCGACTTCGCCCGCGTGGAATGAAGTTTCATCCTCTATTTTATCCCCTTGAGGGTACAGTTGATCAAAATCCTTTCTTAGCGGATGCCTACGTTTGATATATTTAGATTCCCGTCTAATAAAATCCTTAGAAAGGAATGGGTTAGACAAATAAATAGATAAAACTGGACTCCTACCAAATACCTACACCAAAATTTGTTCTTCCCAAAGTTTGTTTTTGATTGCAAGTAGTAACTCTGTTTAAGTAGTGACTTTGTTAGTAACTCTGTTTGATTAAGTGACTTTGTAAATTGTGTATATGTGAATAAATCTGTTGAAACTCTATCGGTCTTTAAATTGAATACAGTCCACAACAGTTTATATTGTTAGTTAATCACTATCGTCTGTTTGTTTTTTTGTTGTATGTTGTGTTGTATAGTAACCTGTGGAGCCAATAAAAAAAAATCTTTCTTTCTTTCCACGATGTTCGTGGCGCAGAGTCAGCTAATTTGTATTTATACTTACTGTTTTATATAATTATGTACATAATTTAATAAATATATAAATAATACAAGCAAAACACTATTTATTTTTTACTGTTCCAATCAATGCACCCTTTCTCCTTTAGTTATACATAATTGATAAGTGTCATGCGCTTGATGTAATGTAATAAAAGCAACCGTTTATAGTCACAAAAATGTTAAAACTATAGGTCGCCTCAAGGCGTGGTCTTCTACTTAATTCTGGTGTCACCATGATCCAAAAAGTTCCTATGGACTAAAGGCGCAGATGTCGCTAGGAGTACTTTTTATTGAATAGGTAGGTATTCTGAGTACGTCCTTATAATATAGCTAGCGAAATCTAGTGCCCGATAGCTAAACTACATAAGAAGATGAGACTAGTAGTTCGGCTTCTAGCCGCCATACGGAAATAAGAAAGGGGCGTCCCCCCGTACCCCCCTTCTTTTTGCCACGCAATTTTCCTATGAAAGTATTGGTTATGGCATCTCCTCTTTGTATTTGCTTCGTGGTTTTTACATTGACACTTTGATAATTGTGAACGGACTATATTCGGAGCGCGTGGCAGCTGCGTCTGCGTCCGAGTTCCGTCGTCGCTCGTCGACTCCGCTTCCCGGCGCCGTCCCAGTGCTCCAGGCGGCTGAGAGGGAGCGGTGCGGGGCAGCGCGGGGCATCGCGGGCGCGGATCGTTTCCCCCCGCCACCCGCGTTGACTAACACTCCGCGCTAACCTTGCGCGCGAACATACATTTTCCATTATATCTTCGCTCCTAATAGTTGCAGCGTGATGTTATATAGCCTAAAGCCTTCCTCGATAAATGGTCTATTCAACACAAAAAGAATTTTTCAATTCGGACCACTAGTTCCTGAGATTAGCGCGTTCAAACAAACAAACAAACATACAAACAAACAAACAAACTCTTCAGCTTTATAATATTATTATTAATTATTAATGATTAATTATTAATTATTAATTAATTATTAATTATAGTATATAGTATAGATGACTGTTTGGCGTTATAAATGTGTAAACGTAACGTAACACGTTCAAATAATAATAAGACAACTGCTGTGTCATCATGCAAACACCCATAATCGCCAGGACGTGCGAGTTGACGATCTCAGGGCGTAGCTTCTCCTTCCGGTGACGCCGCTGCCCATCCAGTCCAGTGGTTTGGCTACGCCTTTGATCTTGATGTTTAGATCGCTACCAGTCGGTTGCCAGAGCCTCGTCTATTATTCAGCAAGATGCACCACGGGCAGGTGACGATGGCTTGGAGCGAAAAGATGATGAGTCGCTCGCTTACATCATCATCATCATCAGCCTATTGCAGTCCACTGCTGGACATAGGCCTCTCCAGTGGTTCGCCAGTTAGGGCAAACATCTGGAGGATATACCCATAATCGCCACGCTGGGCAGGCGGGTTGGCGATCGCAGGGCGTAGCTTCTCGCTCCGGTGACGCTGCTGCCCATCATCAGTCGGTGGTATTTAGCTACGCCTTCAATTCTGATGCTTATACCGCCACCAGTCGGCTGCCAGCGCCTCGGTTGTTATACGGCAGGATGCACCACGGGCAGGTGAGGTTGGCTTAAAGCGAAAAGATGATGGGCCGCTCCTTTACACCGCTTACATCCCATCTACAAATTGTACTTACATCAACATCGATTCCGGGAATCTTAAAAATCTTGATCGGCGGGACCTCCCGAGGCGCGTACCGATAAAACTCCCGGTCCCCCCGGTACCACTTAACTGTATACAACTCTTCTTTCTCCAGATCGTAGAGGCATTTCATTTCTACCTTCGAACCTCGCTCCGCCGCTTCAGGAACAATCAAGCGAACGTCCCGGAGGCATTGAAAGCCTGTAAACAAAAACTTTTATATAGAAACTTATTTATGTCGGTTTATTTTTAAAACTACCTGTCCGGATTGACATAATATTATGTTAGATTAGATATTAAGTAGCGTCCGCCCGGGGAGCACTCTATTGCTCCTCGGATCCGGGGGCAGGGGTATTTGCCCTCCCCGGACCAGGAGTGCCAGCCGCTTATCATCTGCGGCTAGCCAGGGCAGGCAGGGATGTGGCCGTATGCTTCGGCGCTACCCGTGTCCCTGCAACTTACTGCCCACTGGTGACACAGGGGGGTTTAGTGGGTATGCCCTCCCATTTTGGGAGGTGTGAGTCCCACACACCATGCCACCTCCGGAGACGGCATGAAGGTGCCTAATGCATTTCCCTCTAAAAAAAAAGGTATATAAAGTAGCGCCCGTATGGGGCGTAGAATACTGCCGAGGTATCCTTTCCTGCCATAGAAGGCCACTAAAAGGGCCTTAGTGGCGCGCTTGGGGTCCGGGCTCTTGCGCTCTACTTAGCGGCCCCGAAGAAGACGACTACACGTGCTTACAGGCATAGTGGTCAGTGTATTATCCGCTAAATAGGAGTGAGCCCCACATAACCCAGGTGTCCCTTACCCAAGGCCCTGGTGTTTGCGTAAAGGCATTCCCAACGAAAAAAAAGGTATACCTATTATGTTGAGTCATTTATAGAAACCAAGTCAAGAGTTGTAACTTTTTACTGAATTCGTACCGTGTTTTTCGTTTCATGACAATGAAAATGTTGTTTTCAATTAAAATTTAAAAATAATAATATATGTATAAATTATTGTGTAAGTAAAAAACATGTAAATGCGATTTAAAACGTAAAAAGAGTAATGAACGAGCATAATGATGTGTCTTGTTTAAAAAATAGGTACTATATTTTTATGCGGTATTATATATTTTAATTAATTCGAATCATACGATTTATTTCGGTTCGGTCGTTTACTATTCAATTCTGGAGATTAAAAAAACGTGTGTAGCGCGACCCCTGATGCTTTAATACTCTTCTGATAGCAAAATCGGAAGTCAATTCAAGTGCGCTATTCATATAATAGTCCATGTGTGTAGAATTTGGGCAAATAAATCGTTTACTACAAACATAGAAGGCTTATAACTAGGGAACTCTGCACTAAGCTTAGCTTGTATTGCAGAGTCCAGTCCCTAATTGCCAAAAATATGGGTCGATAGAGATCAATCTATAGCGAGATAAATCTATAGAGATTTACCGCCCGCATCTCCCGCTCTGGCCGCTGGGCGTTCAGGACGCGGCCTAAGGTGTTTGTACAAACTCTCGCAAGAAACCACCTGACCATGCTGACCACAACAAATGGAGAAATTGTTGCCATATAGCCGGCAATTTGTCGACCTGATTCCAAAAATAAACCAACTTCAAAAGAAACACAAACGACCAAAACTTTAATTTGACAAAAACTGTACCTGCATAACTAAGAAGCGATAAATAACGTAAGTAATTATCTCCTTAATTATTAAGGCTTAATACATATTATATGTATAAATTATTTAGGTATTTACAATTATCACTTATTTTTGGAGTCGGAGCCAGACGATAAAGATATTATATATTATAAAGATATTACGTAACAAAAGCACCATATGAGCATACAATTTTCGTTTATTGCCCTCAATTTCTCCCGGATCCCATCATCAGATCCTGAATTGGTAATAATGGGACCACATCGGAAGTGTCATCAGTCGAACAAAAAAAAATTTTGAAATTCATCTTAATTGACGGAAATAGCGGTGAACATACATAAAAAAAAAACTAAAAAAATATTATGCATACAGACGAATTGAGAACCTCCCTTTTTTCGAAGTCGGTTATTAAGTATTCTTTTCACCGAAGACTTGCCAGAAATCAGCATTGACGAAATCGAAATTTCTCTTAGATAGCGTAAAAATTATAGAGAGAGAGAGAGAGATAAGGATTAATAAACAAACTTAAGAGATTAGAATCTGTGTATAGAATGAGCGTTGTATTAATGTACAGGTAGGTTCTCCACCAGCCGAATAATGTTGAGTTTGTAAACATGTCGTGATGAGTAGGCAAATTGTACCGTGGCTCGTATCCAAAGTTTTGAGTCTGTGTAATTATGGCATAAATATTTATCACACGCTGTACAAGTTGGTCGAAGTTTGTGAATTGTTATTATTCTAAGACGTTTTAATTTTCACTGTTCGCTACACTTGAACCAACATCAGCGCGGTGGGTTTGGCCTATTATCCCTGTCAACCTAAGATTTGGACCTCACTACCACTTACCATCAGGTGGAGTGAGGTCATCCTGAACGCTATTTTTATTACAAAAACAAAAACTTTGCAGCAACATAATCATGGTGTCCTATCTTTAAATCACAGCTTTTAAAGCCTTGTTCAGTTTTCACGCCCTCAATTCGCCTTTCGCCTATTATACCGCGGAAGGGTAATGCTGTTCATGCACAAGTAATTACATGTTTTTGTATCGTCTGAATCACTCATTTTCTTCAATAAATCTCATAATAGTGATGATACCTACATTGTGACAGGTAAGTCAAGGGAATTCCTTAAAGGGGTGACTATTCACCATAATATGATTTTTTATATTCAATTTTATCTTCAACTAGCCGCGCCCCGCGGTGTTACCCGCAGTTTTTCGTTGCAATTATAAGCATTTTCCTCGCCGTAAGAACCATCCTTGGACTTCAACGAACATTTAAAAAAAAGAATTGGCCAAATTGGTCCAGGCGTTGAGTTATGCGCTTACCAACACATTTTGCGATCCATTTCTATATCATAGATTTTGTAATGCGCGCTTCATCTTAGGCTTCAACATCAGGCTAGTTGGGGTAAGCGCTACCCATTCACTAATAAAGAAAAAAAATTGTCTCTTAAATTTTATCTCAAAGTCAAAGATCCCTCTATTTCGAAGGTGCGACGCTAGAGTGCCTGGGTTGTAGTTTAAGCACCAAGGCAAATAAATCATGTCTTGAAAATTGCAAAAAGCATTTCCATTGGATTTTATAAACTGTTTTTATATAAACAGTATAAGTTCGGTTACGGTCTTGTTTTTAAAAGGATTCCCAAGATTTACTAGTCACAGTGTATATCTACTGTTAGTAGCCGGGGGACCAGTTGTTTTGATAGTAAGAGCACTTTGATATATTTTGCTGGATTTGGAACGTAATAGGTATTCAAACGTCGACTAAGAAATAATTTACGGTAAGTTCAGTCAAGTGCTGGGTTGATCCGCTTAATTATGCTGAGTACCTACTGGTCTTACCAAGGAGCAAATACAAAGAGGAGAAATCATAAGTTTGTTTTCAATTATTTTGTAAGCTGTTTATAAAGGCTTACTATTATTGAGGCGAATGAAAAATTAAGAGGGTTATAACCTATTGGCATCTACAAATATAATTGGGCAATGTTTAAATAATTTGGCTTCAATTATATTGGATAGCCAGCAATTGCAAAGTATTATAAAAAACTAAATAACGGCTGCGACTTCTTGGTAGTATTTTTTATATATGGCAATTGAAATTATAGGTGGGGTACTAAAAATAATGACATGGCGACTAATATTAACAGTCGGATAGCAAATAATATTATTATGGCTACTGTAGACTTCCATCTAAAAAAACACTTTCTGGCTATAATTAACGAGCAGCTGTAATTTTAAATTGAATACTAAAATAAATATTAGGGAATCCTTTTTTATTTTTGGAAATCATAATATAATGAAAACGGCCGCCGGCCCGCAGGCGTTTATACTTGTAAACATAATATTGGGCTTTGCCTTAAGGTTAAAATTAACAACGCCGCCTTTGGAGGCAAATATGATTCCAATAGGGCAAAAAAGAAAGCGTGGACGCCCCGCCAAATCGAAGCCGGCCCTAATTATCCAGTGATAATTTTAGTATTTATATACCTAGGTATAATTTCGTAACAATTACGTAACAATGAACAATTTAAATTAATAGTAGTTTGCATAGTAATACACATCATATATTTTTCAGTTTTATCACGCCCATATTTTAGAAGTTACGAGGTGTGGGGGGGGGGGGACACTCATTTTACCATTTTGGAAGAGTCTCTCGCGCAAACTATTCAGTTTAGAAAAAATTATGTTAGAAACCTCAATATCATTTTCATTGATGAAAAAAAAGTTTGATGAAAAAAAAATTTTTGAGTTTCAATTCTATGTATGGGGAGCCCCAAAAATGTTGTATTTTTTTCTGATTTTATTTTAATATCTTAATGCGGATTACAAAATACATTTTCGTACTACGTACCATATTTCAATAATGTGGCTCTTATAGTTTCGGAATAAACTGGCTGTGACATACGGACAGACAGACAGACATGACGAATCTATAAGGGTCCCGTTTTTGCCATTTTGGCTACGGAACCCTAAAAATAAGTCAAGAAATAAAACTTACAATATTTAAACTGCATGCCATTTTTTAATTTATTTGCAATTTACATGTCACACCACATAGTATGTTAATTAGATCTCAATCCTATTAAATACTACCTGAAATAATTTTAATAGATACCTCTACTTTACAATTAATTTATGAATGCCTATTTTGTACTTTTTAGTTGCTTCCGAGTTTCCGCTTAACCATAAATTTAATTGCCAAAAGAAAAACTCGATGCCAGTTTAAATTAAACTAAAGCTTAAAATTACTTTTTAATGCTGCCAGTTTTTACATAATAATGTACTCCAACCAGCAGCAACCTATTATATTTCCTATCCACTTTAACTATTTTATAAACCTTAAATCAGATTTATTAGTCGCAGTGTTAAATACATGCCGTTTATAAATACTCTAAACCTAGGACATGCCACGAATATTATGTATATTTTACTTAATCACGCACACAAAATAAAATTGACTGGCTCGGTGACTCGATTGGTAGTAACCCCTACCTTCAGAACCGAGGGTCGTGAGTTCGATTCCCACTCGGGACAAACAGCCGTGTTTAGGACACTTGTGTTTGTTCCGTGTCTGGGTGTATGTTTGTATTTAAGTATTTATTTGTGGTACCTTCGTTGTTCTGATAACCATAACACACTTGTATAGCTTAAGCACTTGCTTAAGCTACTTACTTTGGGATCGGAGCAATGTATGTGATGTAGTTTAAAAAAATGTTAATGATAAATTATTTCACCGTTCCATTTGAAAGCATTTTTTATAGATTTACCGCTGCAATTTAACCTACATGTAATTTATCCCGCAAACAAATAGTAATAACGGTGAAAATTCCTAACTACACACACTAATACAAACAAAATAGCATGACCTGAATAATTTCAAAAAATATCTGTTCCCCTTTACCAAAGATATAACAACCCAACACTAAAAAATATCTGATTTGGCTCATTGTTTCATATCGAGGTTGACTAATAATAATAAACTAACTGTGCCGGCGGCGTCGCACGCGTGGCTAACGGGTTTCAAAAATAACGGACTTCCATAAAATGGTACCTAAATTTTAAGTTAGACTTCTAGAAATACAACACAAACCGCATTTAATCCCGTTTTCCCAACATTTCCCATCACTGCTCTGCTCCTATTAATTCTAGGGTGATGAAAAGTATACTATAACCTGCCCAGGAGTATTAAGAATAATTGTACCTTTCATTGTAAGTTTCATCAAAATCCGTCCAGTAGTTTTTTTTTCTATAACGACCATAGAGACAGACAGACAAAAATTTTACCGATTGCATTTTTGGCATCAGTATATCAGTACAGAATTGACCTCTCTACAGATTTATTATAAGTATAGATTAAGCAACCCGTCCCGGTTTCGCACGGATGTCATACTATGTTGTTTCTTAAATTTTCCACGCAAATTTTTAATTTTTTTCTTTTATTTATATAAGAAATGTCTCCTAATACTTAGTTTCACTTATTTTTTTGTTGTCTTTGTTATAAATTTGTCCCGCCGTTTACAAGTGATGGCGTGACCAAGGGAAATAGAGATTAATTTCTGTATAATAGATATAGGCACTTTATTTTGATATCACGTAGAAACAAAGAAATATGAATTGGACATTATGCTTAGTGAGACAAAAACCAAAGAAAGCATTTGTAGTTCTGAACATAAAAAAGCTAATTAAAGATTCGTCTTTAACCTACACCTACTTTTAACCATACTGAAAGTACTGAAACACATGCATGCAATGCTATTATTGACCTGAATTTTCTTGGTAGGAACAACAAGTCCGCTGACTATTCGCATTTAATTATTGATGTTGGAATGTTTCCATATTTCAATAAAACTGCATTTCCTTCAATCCTTTTTCCCCGAAAATATGGACATGGGGGCTGCTTCCATCAAGATGTGGCTACAATCGAAAACGTTTCCGAGGAAGATGGGAGCCTGCTATGCTCACAGATTACTGTTGGAGCTTTCTTAGAGACACTCCAGTATCTCACTATAAAAAGAAAGCCGGGTGCAACAAGAAAACTTAGACATTTTAATCAAAGTATAGTTAGAACCTAACGGATGAGCCTGATTTTCCAAGAAAATTATATGTTCAACCTATGTATTATAACAACCAATATATTTTTGAAGTCAAATCTGCCAGACTCCGTTGGTTTGGACATGTGGAGAGGATGGAGGCGTATCGGGCAGTCAAGCGAGCTTACATGGGACGGCCAAGCGCAGTGGCGGCGCTAGGCGTCGGCGACGTCGGCGACCGCCGACGGCCTCGCTCCTGTGGGGGCCTCGCAAAAAGTTTAAAAATGCTAAATTTTAAAGGTGTTATTTGGCCAGAGCCGCTCTGAGTGGTCTGGCAACACCATTGGTAACTGCAGTGTGGGCAACACTATGAAAGTTAGACTGCCGCGCGTGAGAGTCGGGGAATCCCCGAGTAGTTGATTATTTCTATCCGAGGTAATGAAAAAGGCCTCGCAAAGCTGATGTCGCCGACGCCTACATTTGGTCTAGCGCCGCCACTGGCCAAGCGGACGACACCCGGTTGGGCGTCCCAGATACCGCTGGAAGGACGAGGTGGAGAAGGACCTGCTTGGGCTACAGATCGGCAACTGGTCTGAGCTGGCTCAAGATAGGGTAGAATGGCGTCTTGTTGTGTCGGAGGCCAAGATCCACTACGGGTCGCTGAGTCAGCGGAGTAGTAGTAGTAGGACATCAGATAAAATGAAAAGGATTTTATTTGTTGAGTAGTGAATCAGACCAAGGTTAGAAACGCTCTACATCCAACCAAAGACTGCGTGTTACCCTTGGAAACCCTTAGGCTTTTGTCTTATACTTTTTTTCGTTCTACCCCGATGGTGCGAGAATTGACATTGAACTATTTTACTGTTACAGTGCAAAACTAACACATGATTATATAATACCTAACTTGAAAACAAATGATGATAGTAACTTTTTATGTAGTGAGTCAACAATTTAGTACTTAAAAATCTAAAATGATTATGGTCCTTCCAAAGGATGACAGATTACAAGAACATAGATAGAAAGAAAG
This sequence comes from Conogethes punctiferalis, assembly GCA_031163375.1. Taxonomy (NCBI): domain Eukaryota; kingdom Metazoa; phylum Arthropoda; class Insecta; order Lepidoptera; family Crambidae; genus Conogethes; species Conogethes punctiferalis. The sequence goes on along the minus strand of CM062077.1, from coordinate 19,668,594 downwards.
AAACTAGGTACAGTAGACATTTTGTTGTACAATAGAGGCGCCCATATCGCTATAAGCGATCTCTTCCAGGCAACCTTAGGGTAGAGGATAGTCAAAAAGAGAGGGTGGTAGAGAGACATAAGTTTGTTAAAAACCTTAAAAAATAAATCGTTAACTAGATTTTCGAGGGTACATTATACTAATATAATTGTATTTATATACTTACATAATATACATTATATTTATATACTTACATAATATACATTACTAGCAGCCCGTCCCGGCTTCGCACGGGAGACTCATTTTTCTACACCTTCGGTTACATTGTTCAAATTTAACTAAGGATCCCTAATTTTTCTCAAAATAAAATGTAGCCTATGTCAAATTGAAAGAATGTTAGAAGAAGAAGAAGAAGCATTCTATTGGTGAAAGAATTTTTTAAATAAGCCCAGTACTTTTTGAGCCAAAAAGTACTGACTACATTACAAACGTACAAAATAGGTACAAATCTTTCCTCTTTATAATATTAGTGTAGATAACGAATTTTCCAATTATAGGTAGAAGTCACCTCTTCTAATATAACTCAAGACATGCCACGCTGGGCCACACAGCGCCATATAATCTAGCCCCAAACTAAGCCGAAGCTTGTACCTACTATGTGTACTAGACAACTGATAAACTGATTTTGGTGGTAGGACCTTGCTACGGCTGATTATAATGATGATAATATATCGTGACTGCCTGTACCTATAGGTAAATAACTCCAGTTGAGTGCGAATCTCGTAATTTTTTTCCCTATGACTTTTATTGCCTGAAGATTTATCTCCGAATTGAAGACCAAATTATCTCCAAAGACACGTACAGACATTTTTCCAGTGTACGTGATAATATTTATGGCTTGAAGACCACTAACAACTCTGAAATAATGTCTTTTTTTTATTAACCTATACTGTCCCACTGCTGGGCAAAGATCTCCCCCAAACTTTTCCACAGGTCTCTGTACAAAGCCAGAGCCTGCCAATCCTTTGATTGATGCACCAGATCGTCACACCATCTTTTTCTGGGCCTTCCCCATTCGGCAGTATCCATCCTCCGGCACCCATTGTGTGACGATCCTGGCCCATCTCTCCTCCTTCAACCTGCACACATGACCTGCCCAATCCCATTTTAATTTGGCCGTTTTATGCCCTACATCGGCGATGCCAGTTTGATAGCGAATGGAAGTATTTCTTATTCTATCAATGAATTTGATGCCTAAAATACTTCTTTCCCTTGCTCTTTGGCAGACCTTGATTTGGATTGGATTGAGTTTGGACTTTTGATTTTCGGTGAGTGACTAGGATTAAACACCATAGGTAAGGATATGCAGTATGCAAATGTCGATGTAAAAGTCTCCAGTTGTTCGCCACTTAGGGCAACATCCGGAGATATACTCATAATCGCCACCCTGGGCAGGCGGGTTGGCGATCGCAGGGCGTAGCTTCTCGCTCCGGTGACGCTGCTGCCTGACATCGGTCTGTGGTATTTAGCTACGCCTTCAATTGTTTTGGTTATACCGCCACCAGTCGGTTGCCAACGCCTCGTTTGTTGTTCGGCAGGATGCACCACGGGCAGGTGAGGTTGGCCTGGAGCGCAAAGATGATAGACTGCTCCCTTACGTCCCATAAATAATTATATTTATCTAATTATACACGACTGAACAGTTTTTTATATAGAGACGCATTTCAGGTCTTTGTTCCTTTGTTCGGAACTCGCCTTTGATCGACTAGTAGATTGCATAGGTTCATTGTGATTAACGTTTATCCTATTCTTGTATTATCTCATAAGTCCTTATCTTATATGAGCAGCGCGCTTTGTAGACCCTATTCAGGGTAGGTATGGATAGGTACTGCGCCTGACTGCTCCCATAACTGATCTGTTCCCATTAAGCAACATTTGTAATGGTTTCAATAGCAGAAATAGCCATTACCAGGAAATAGCCATTAACTGGAGCTAGTGTATCAGCGAAAATAGTAATAACAATTTCATCTTTGTAGGGAGTAAATTGAATTAAATTATTTATACATTTTATTATACTTATATTCGAGTAGCTGTGCCGACGGCGTCGCACGCGTTGATATCGGGTTTCAAAAATAACGGACCTCCATAAAATGGTACCTAAATTTTAAGTTAGACCTCGAGCAAAACATTGGTGAAAACCGCATTTAATTAAATGCACTAGTTTTCGCATGATACGCGATCGAACATACAGATAAAAATTTCTCTCGTTTTCCCGTCACTGCTCTGCTCCTATTGATTGTAGTGTGATGAAAAAGTATGTTATAACCTGCCCAGGAGTATGATAAATAATTATACCAAGCTTCGTTTAAATCCGTTCAGTAGTTTTTGTTTCTATAACGAACATACAGACAGACAGACGGACATACGTCTAGATTTTATAATATGGATATGTCATTTCATCGGAAGTACCGGAAAATGTTCCGGAATTTGAGCTATGGAATAAAACAAAATAAAAAACATACAGATACAGAACCAAGGTAGGTAAGCGAGTGAGATACCTATAGAACTATATAGAACAAATATATAGAACAGCGCGAGCGCACCGTTTTTTCTATCAAACATCCAATGAGTCATACAGGATTCTGGATTTTGATTGGACGTTGCGTGCGGTCGACATGAACATGAGATAAAGTAACAAAAGGCCCTGTTTAAGTATTGTCTTCTACTGACAAGCGTCATTTCTAATTCAACAGAAAAACTATTCCAAGGTGTTTTTATATGTGAAAGAAATCAGTATGACAGTTTAGATTGATACTATTAATATATATTTCACATTTCAAAATTCCGGAAGGAATATTATCACAATAAATGTGAAGTTCCGGTATTTCGGAGGCATATCCATATTTGCTCTACGTTTGACGTCATCGACCTTAAATCAATCTACCTACTCCGACCTATGTTAACCACCCCCTGATAGTTATTTTGAAAAAATATTTCATATACTGAATTTACCCCTCAATAGATTTATTATAAGTATATAGATATAGATAGAAGATAGATAGAAGATATAGATCGATAGAAGAAGATAGATTAAATGAAAGTTTATTATAAACTAGCTGTGCCGGCGGCGTCGCACGCGTGGATATCGTTTTTTAAAATATATATAAATTGGAGTCTACATTTAAATTAGACCTCTAGCAATACATTAGTGAAAACCGCATTCAATTCCATGCAGTAGTTTTCACATGATGCGCGATCTAACATGCAGATAAAAAATTCTCCCGTTTTCCCTACACTTCCCGTCACTGCTCTGCTCCTATTCTGATTCTGGCGTGATGAAAGTATACTATAACCTGCCCAGGAGTATGAAGAATAATTGTACCAAGTTTCGTTAAAATCCGTCCAGTAGTTTTTTTTTTCTATAATGACAGACAGATAGACGACTAGACAGACAGACAAAAATTTTACTGATTGCATTTTTGGCATCAGTATCGATCACTAATCACCCCCTGATAGTTATTTTGAAAATATATTCATGTACAGAATTGACCTACAGATTTATTATAAGTACTAGCTGTGCCAGCGACGACGTCGTACGCGTGGAAATAGGGTTTCGAAAATAACGGACTTCCATTAAATGGTGTTCAAATTTTATGTTCGACCTCTGGCAATATATTGGTGAAAATCGCATTCAATTCCATGCAGTAGTTTTTGCGTGATGCGCGTTCAAACATACAAATAAAAATTTCTCCCGTTTTCCCAACATTTCTCGTCACTGCTCTGTTCCTATAGATCGTAGCGTGATGAAAAGTATCCTATAACCTGCCTAGTTGAACATGTTGACATTTCCTAGGAACTGTGTACATACCGAGATTTCATACATTCATAAAGAAAACTAAACTTAGACATAATTAATTTACAAAAAATAAAAATCTTGGGGATGTTTCCAGGGTCAAAATATTTACATTATATTTAGTCCGTATTTTAGATTATAAAAATATATTAGACACGTATTTTTCCTTTTTTCATTTAAACAAAAAGTAACAAAGATACAAGGCATTAAAATTTAGGAGTGGGGGTCTTTGACGTTACTTAGCGGCGATTTTAATTTGAATGTAATTTTAACGAGCTATATCTTTGTCATTTTTGATCTAATTTACAAATGAAAAAATACTTACTTACTTACTAACATGGCGCAGGGACCCAAAATGAGTCTTGGCCTCCAACAATAAGGATTTCCACTTCGGCCTGTCCAGCGCTACCTCGCGCCAATCGTCGACGAGGAGTTCTCGCAGGTCCTTCGCCACTTCATCTCCCCAGCGGTACCTGGGCCGGCCGACAGGTCGTCGGCCAGTTGGTCGGCCCAGGTATGCTCGCTTCACGGCACGATCCTCACCCATTCGCTCAAGGTGGCCGAGCCAGCGGAGTCTGTGTGCTTTTATTTCTCCTAGAATGTTTGGCTCCGCCACCAGGTCCTGCAACTCCATGTTCGTCCTCCTTCTCCATGTGCCAACCTCTGTACTCACTGGCCCCAGGATTCTTCTCCAGATTTTTCTCTCCGCCACTAGGAGTTTGGTTTCCTCTTTAACAGTGAGCGTCCAGGTCTCACAGCCGTACATGAGAATTGGTCTTATGACCGTTTTATAAATCCGGATTTTCGTGCGTTTACTGAGATACCTGGACACCAAAACCTTATGCAAAGCGGCACTACAACGGAGGGCATTCTGGACTCGAATGTCGATTTCCTCTTCCCTAGTATTTGTGTCCGTTAAAGTACACCCCAGGTATTTAAACCTATCCACTCCTTTATATTTAATGTCACCGACTCTGAGGTCTTTTCTGGGTATCCTATTATTTTTATAGCGCCGAATGTGCATATATTCTGATTTGTTGTGGTTGATCCTGAGGCCGACTTCCTTTGCTGCTATTTCTAGCATACCAGCTGCCCGTATCACCTCATCTTCCCTTTGCCCCAGTAAAGCAAGGTCATCCGCGTATCCTATCACCCTATGTTGTCCGTTCAACTGCACTCCACCATCAAGTAACATCACTTGTCGGATAACGTGTTCGAGAGCAAAGTTGAAGAGCATGGGCGATAGCGCATCCCCCTGCTTTAAACCGGTTTGAACCTCGAATTCTGAGGTGAGTTCCGTTCCGATCCGAACCACTGCTCTACTTCCTTTAGTGGTTGCCTCTATTAAATTGACTAACTTGGGGGGAATACCAAAGTTCTTCAATATAACGAACAGAGCGTTCCGGTCGACACTGTCGTATGCTTTTGCAAAGTCCACAAACAAGGCATGAACGTCCTGCGCATATTCCCACTTTTTCTCGAGCAGTTGCTTCAGAAGAAAGATTTGATCGACTGTACTACGATTGCTTCTAAAACCGCACTGGTAATCACCTACTATGGCCTCAGCGTAAGGTTTTAGTCTTTTGAGCAATACGTAGGACAGGATTTTGTACGCTGCGGGTAGCACGGAGATTCCCCGATAATTTTCGCATTTTTTGCGAGGGCCTTTTTTATGTATCGGGCAAATCACCCCTATGTTCCACTGTGTGGGAATCTGCTCTTGTTCCCAGATCTTTACCATCAGCTCATAAATTTTAGACTGGAGTACACTACCGCCATATTTATAAAGTTCACCGGGTAGGTTGTCAATTCCCGATGATTTGTGGTTCTTAAGCTTTAGCACAGCATCTCTTACTTCTTCAAAGTTCAATGGCGGTATATCCTCGTAATAGTCGTCTCTATTCGGAACATTTAGTGCTTGTTCGGGTGCTGGACAATTTAGAAGATTCTGAAAATAGTCTCTCCACATGGCTTTTATATCTGACTTTTCCGACACTAAGTTTCCATTGTCATCTTCTAGCAGCTGTATTGTGGGTTGATAGCCTTTTTTGGTATTCCTAATTTCTTGATAGAACTTCCGGCTTTCATTTGCTCTTATAAGAATTTCCATATTCCGCACCATGTCTTCCATATGTTTCCTCTTTGCCGACTTTATGGCCTTTTTAGTCTTCTTCCGCATCTCCTCATATTCTGCTTTCCATCTGGGATTCTGTTCCGCCTGTTGTTTGAGTTGTCTTCTATAATTTAGATACTCCTCACATTCTTGTGTCATCCATTTCCTTTTTCTCCTTCTCGTAGCTTTACCTAAAGTCTTAAGACTTACCGCTTTTATTGTCTCCTGCATTTTGCTCCAAGTCTCCTCGATATTTTCAGAAAGCTCCAAACCCTCAAATCTATTTTTGATTTCTAGGTGGAAAGCTTTACGTGTTTCCTCATTTCTGATATTTTCTATATTAATGATATCTGTTTGAGTACTTTTGTGAGTCTTTACAGCCCTTATCTTTGCTCTTAATTTAATCCCCAAAAGATAATGATCGCTATCACAATCAGCTCCTCTAAATGTCCTGATGTCGTCTATAGTATTTTTATGCCTGTGGTCAATAAGAACATGATCAATCTGGTTCACCGTTCTACCATCTGGAGACTTCCACGTTCCTTTATGTATGTCTTTGTGTGGGAACATTGTACTTCGGATGACCATGGACTTCGACGCTGCAAAGCTTATTAGTCTGACTCCGTTGTCATTGGACTTGTCATGCTTGCTATGTCTTCCAATGGTGGGCATAAACGCCTCTTCCCTTCCTACTTTTGCATTAAAATCTCCTAATAGAATTTTACCATCATAATCTGGGATCTCACTAACCACGGTTTCTAGGTCTTCGTAGAAGCTATCTTTGACACCGTTATCGGCCTGTTCTGTCGGAGCATATGCATTAACGATGGTGATGTTAAAAAAACTACTCTTTATTCGGAGTACAGATATTCTATCGGAGATGGGTCTGAAATGCATAACACACGATAGGACCTTCTGACTGATTAAGAAGCCTGTCCCGTGAGTATGCTTGTCCGCTCCACTATAAAATAGTGTGTGACTGCTATCCAGAACACACTCTCCACTACCAGGCCACCTTACTTCTTGCAGTGCGGCTATGCCGATTCCGTAATGACGCAGTTCCCTGGTGACCTGATATATGGTACCTGGTCTATACAGGCTTCTCACATTCCACGAGGCTAATCTTAGGTCCATAAATCCGCGCCGAGTTTCGTTGGTTTTGGGATCGAATCGTATATTCCTTATTGTTGGTCTCGTAACGTTTGCACTTTTTACGTGGGAGGGGTGTTAGCCCGCCGCACAACCCCCATAATGCTGGAGGACCACATCCGTCGTTGGTCAGCGAGTCCATCGGACTTAGCCGGTAGCTAGCCAGGCTGTGCTACCGACCGTTCCCCCATCCGCCACCCGGGGGACGCTCCTCTACGCTGTGAGGCCCAGCGCGAGGAAATGAAAAAATACGTGTCTTTTATTTTTGAACAATCTAAAAGACGGACTAATTACATTTTTTACGGAAACAGGCCCTAGCTATTCAGCGAGGTAACGAGCCAGCTCTGGGATCGCCCGAAGGATGGACCAGATAAGAGATACTCGGTTTAACGAAAAATTTGGCCTCTGGATCCCACGGACCCAAAGTCTCGGCTGCAAACGCCATAAAGTCATTGTCTCTGAGGAGATTATGAATATATTTGCGGCGCTTGAGCAGTTGAACTTAAGATGACTTTAAGAGAGGTACGGCATGGCAACTTCGCTCAAAGGACAATAGGCTAGGTTAATTAGGCAGGTACTTATTTTTTGTCGCACCTACCTACATTCTGATGATGGAGTAATACAGTACCTACGTAGGTACATATTGGTTTTTATCCACGGTAAATAATGAACTTTCGAAATTAAAAAGTTTTTATTTCGAAGGCCGACAGCCTAGAAGTAGGTACCGAAACTAAATATCTATATTAACCTGTGATGCCAAGGCCCAATACGTGATATGACTATGTTCTTAACTATCCAGATATACCTAGGTCTACCTAATGTTGCCAGATTAAATTAATAAGATTTCCTTACACTATCAATTTACCTACCTACGTGATGTTAAATGTTTGACCATTATCATTTTTTTATACTACAGTGATCGATTCAACAAGCAGCCCTAACATACAATATCAACACAGCTAGGATGAAAACAGTGATCCCCATTTTATATTAAAAAATAGTATAATAACTAATGGGATGTAAGGGAGCGACCTATCACCTTTTCGCTCCAAGCCATCCTCACCTGCCCGTGGTGCATCCTGCCGAACAACAAACGAGGCTCTGGCAAACCGGCTGGTGGCGGTAAAACAATTTTGCCGGGGTGGAAGACAATTTTGCCGCCCTTTTATTTTGAATCGTCAGTAATTCTCGCTATTGTTTTGTTAGTCATAAACAAAGCATAAAATAAAATACGGGGAATCCCCGCAAGTCGTGGACGGTGTTGGCAGCAGTCGCTACAAAATATCATTCAAAGAAAAGGGATTCCCCGAATCCGTTACGGAATAAGTAATGAAAAATTCCATTCTCTTTTCAATCGGTCCGAATTTGTAGTTCCGATAAAAATATGAAATAGTTCAAATATTTTTATTATTTAAATTTAATAATACACGCACTTTCGGTTAACGACTGACGTTTTATTTTTTTTTATTTCTGACACATCCATTACATTATACATCAATAGATGGCACCACTTGTATTGCAGAAACAATTTGGTATATAATTATAACACCCCTACTTAACAAAATGTTTCCAAAAAAGGTATCTCAAGTAACAATTAACAAACTTAAATTTTAATTAGGAACAAGACCTATCATTCTTAAAAATTTATAATGCTTTGCTGATAATAAACCTTTAGTTAAGAGATCAGCAGGCATATCTAGTGTTGACACATATATCACATGAATTACATTATCCTTTATAGCATCTTTAATATAATGATAGCGCACATCAATATGCTTAGTTATATTTAGAGACTGGTGGTTCAAAGATAATTTTAATGCACTCTGGTTATCACAATGCAACTTAACAATGCTTAATTTGCCTGTAATTTCATATATCAAATTTCTCAAATATGTGGCTTCCCTGGCTGCCTCAGATAATGCTACATACTCAGCCTCGGTGCTAGATAATGATACAGTTTTTTGTTTCCTGCTTTGCCATGTTATAACAGAACCTGCCATAGTAAAGCAGAAACCAGTGTAGGATTTCCTGTCCAAAACATCATTTGCCCAATCGGCATCTACAAAACCTTCCAATTCTATATTACTATCTTTGCTATATTTCAAACAATAATGTTTAGTTTTCTGTAAATATTTTAACACTCTCTTAGCTTGATTAAAATGAGTTTCGTTATAGCAATTATTAAATTGACTTAGGTAACTAATGGAATAAGCTATATCAGGCCTAGACAAAACAGCTAAATACATTAGACTTCCTATTAGTCTTTGATACGGAACATCTGTCAAACAATTTTCAACCTTTTCAAGATTCAACTTACATTCTATAGGAGTATCAATAGGTCTGCAATTTAACATTCCAAATTTATGTAACAACTGTTCTATATATTGTTCTTGATCTAATGTTACAGTATTTAATTCTCTATCTACATGCACTCTCATGCCTAAATAGCGTTTTACACAACCCAAATCTTTTATCTTAAATTCTGAGCTTAAAACAGTTTTTAAATTATCAGTTGCCTCTCTACAGTTTGAAAAAATCAGAAAATCATCTACATAAACGGCTACAATTATTTTAACATTCTCATTAATTTTTGTAAACACACATGGTTCATTGTTACTTATTTTAAAACCCAATTTACATAAACAATCTTTAACTCTCTTATACCACATTAAGGATGATTGTTTAAGCCCATATATTGCTTTCTTAAGTTTTAAAACCTTACCTTTATCTGTACATTCAAAACCTAAAGGAAGATTACAAATATTCTCATTCAAGTGTCCATTTAGAAAAGCAGTTATTACATCGAGATGAGTAATGTCCATATTCCACTGTGTACTAAGAGCAAATAACATTCTTAGAGTTGAATGTTTTACTACTGGAGCAAATGTGTCCACATAATCAATACCGCTTCGCTGTGAAAATCCTTTGGCCACAAGCCGTGCCCTATATCTCACTTTATCATTCACATCATATTTTTTATTAAATACCCACTTACACTGCACTATGGAGGTCTCACTTGGTATATCAATGAGCTCCCAAGCATCATTGTACTCAAATGACTGCAACTCTTCACGCATGGCCAGCTTCCATTGATCTGCTTCCGGACCATTCAGCGCTTCTGAAGGATCAATCTCCTCTGCACCTGGTAAGTTGTTTGATGTACATATGTTTGAATAACCAAAACGGTTGGGTGGTCTCCTCTGTCTCTTTTCTCGGACCATTTCACCAACTCCAAGACTTTGAAGCTCACCCGATGAAATGTCAGTTGATGTGATGGAATCAGTTGAAGTATCCTCGTGCGTTTCATCTGGATCAAGATAGGCAGATGAATCAGAACTTGGACTAGACGGAGATTCATGTATGTTGGTATCTCCCACTGAATCTCTGTTCTCTATACTAGATTCTTGCACGATATGTGGTGTCTCATTCTCTTCTCTTTGTGTTAAGTTCTGTTCATCATTCTGTATCCATATAGCATTTTCTTCTGGCCTCTCAATTCCATGCTTTCCTTCCATCACTATTATGTCTCTTTTTTCAGTGACGACATTTTTCTTCGGATCATAGACTCGATATCCCTTTACAGTATCAGAGTATCCAACCAATATAAATTGTTCGGCTTTCCTATCCCACTTCAATCTTTGTTCTTTAGGAACATGAACCATCACGGGACTTCCGAATAGACGTACATGGCTTAAGTCAGGCTTCCTTTGGTACCACACCTCATAAGGTGTTTTGTTTACTAAACTAGATGTAACACATCTGTTTTTTAAGTAAACAGCCGTATGAACAGCTTCTGCCCAAAATTTCTTTTCTAGTTTTGCCTCAAAAAGCAAACATCTGGCTTTTTCCACAACAGTTCGGTTGGCTCTCTCGCTGACACCATTCTGCTCAGGGGTATATGCAGTAGTCCTTTGATGAATTATACCTTCACTTGCCAAAAAATTGTCCATCACACCATTGCAAAATTCACCTCCGTTGTCAGTTCGAAGGATCTTAATTTTCCTATTTTGTTGGTTCTCAACCATAGCTTTAAATTCCTTAAACCTCTGGAAAACTTCATTTTTGTGTTTCAGAAAATAAATGAATGTCATTTTACTGTAGTCATCCACAAGAAGTAAGAAGAATCGCGAACCGCCAATTGACTTTGTCTCCATGGGCCCACACACGTCTGCATGGATCAGTTGCAGTGTCTCCGAGGTGGTGTTTTCACTTCGTGAGAATGGCAGCCTTGTTTGCTTGCCCTCACAACATGTTATACAATTCTCCTTCTTATTGTCACTAGGAGAAGAAAAATTCACTCCGTTTACAATGCCATTTCTCATTTTATTTAAATCGCCACTATTGATGTGTGCTAGGCGCTTGTGCCATAATTCTGCACTTGCCAACGCTGGTGCTGCTAACATACAATCTGTTGTTTTTAAATTCAACTTGTAAACACCATTTATCAAATATGCTGTGGCTACTATATCATTCTTCATATTTCGAATGTAGCAAATAGTACTTTCAAACACAACTTTGTTGCCGTTTCTTATCAGCTCACTCACGGACAACAGGTTTGTTGACAATTTCGGAATACACAACACATTCTTAACAGTAATCTCGTAGTTGCGATCTGAAGTTATTTTCACGTCCCCGGAACACTTTACGGGTACCTTTGTACTATCGGCCACCGTAATTTCCGACATATCTGGCGAAAAATTAGTATTTTCTAACCAATTTTCATTCGATGTCATATGGGCGCTTGCGCCGGAGTCAATATACCACTCGCTTTTATTGTACTGTCCACTTAAGAATACCACACTAAACGCATTCGTTTGTTTGTTCTTCTGCAATAGCGGACATTGATTTCTAAAGTGCCCGATTTCTTTGCATTTGTAACACACAATCACTTTTTTCGACTGCATTTTAGACGCCATAGACATTTGTTGTTGATGACCGCCATTTTTATTTGTAGTGTTGTACCGCGTCTTTGAGTACGGTCTATTTGCAGCGAATGCAGCGCCACTGGTGTCCAAATTTAAGGAAACTTCCAAATCGATCAATTTCGATTTTATAGAATCTGTGGTAATCTGTATTCCGGAATGTTCTATAGCCATGATCATTGGAGAATACTTTTCTGGCAAACCTGCTAATAATAGTGAACCTATCCATTCATCTGTAATGGCGAACCCGGTACCTTTCAATCTTTGTGCTGTCTCGACAACTTGCGTTACATAATTGGTCATAGAATCACAATTTTCTTGCCTGATTGAAATTAAATGTCTCAGCAATGAGATTTTTCTTGAAAAACCGGAGTCGTCAAACATGTTTTTCAGCTTTGTCCACAGCTCAAACGAGGTTTTCGTTTCCTTGATATGAACATACAGCCCCGAATCAATAGTCAGTATTAACTTTGCCTTAGTTCTTTCGTCGTCTGCAGTCTTTGTTTCTGCGCCGGGCATAGGATTCTTGATGTACTGGATCATACCCTCTAGCACTAACAAATTTTCTGCCGCGAAACTCCACTCATCATAATTGTCCCTCCCCTTCAGCTTGGGAACACTTTGTATATAGTTCAAAGCCATTATCTACACAAAAGTTCAGCGTTTTTCTTAAACTGCAATACGAATTACTTAAGAAAATCAGGACATTAGCCCATAACCTAATAATACACGCACTTTCGGTTAACGACTGACGTTTTATTTTTTTTTATTTCTGACACATCCATTACATTATACATCAATAGATGGCACCACTTGTATTGCAGAAACAATTTGGTATATAATTATAACAAAATTAGTATGGATAGATTATAAATTGTGAAATATTTGCCGCCACCTAAAATGTGCCGCCCGGGGTGGGCCCCCCCCCCCCCCCCCCCCCCGCCCCCGACAATACGCCGCTGGCGTTTCCTAATATTCCTTAGTCGTCTTCTAGCAGTTCTAGCACACCCACAGAGATGAGATTGGTTGGTCTTATTCGGATTCCGGACACTACACGGATTCGATTTGTACGATAACTTTAAAATTGTTGATCTACAGAGGTCTCCCTCTGAGACTCCATCGAATACCGGGATGACTACGGCAGTCATTTTGTCGGCAATTCGCCGCGGAATTACTTTCACGTTTATTACTCGCGGCGCCCGCCGCCCACGCCAGGCGACACCTTTACGACCGCGCTCCATTCTTATAAATTCCACCGTTTCATAAAGTTGGATTATGTCAAGCGTCTTACCAGATGATTGAATAATAATAAAAGGTGAAAACACATCACACATTTTTTGCGTATTATTTTTAGGGAACACGGCAGGAAATAGAGCACTTCAGCAAAAGTACTTGATGGGATATTTAGTTGAGTAGGTACTGTTTTTATTTATTTAGGTATTTTAGGTCTATAAAATATCTAGAATATAGGATACACATTGTTTGTTATTTTACTTTGTTTTTATGACAGAGCATGGATCTGAAGGTCACCTGATAGTAAGTCACTCCAGCCCATAGACACCGAAACACTAGAGGAGCCACACACACAGGTGCATTGCCGGCCCTTGAAAAAGCCCTTGTAGGCTCGCTTTTTGAAGGTTCCTAAGTCGTATCCATTCGGGCGCAGCTGGAATCTGATTCCAAAGAACTTCTAACTATCAAGATGATATCTTAATATAATGTAATAAAACCGAATTTTGTATTTAGAATAGTATTTTTAGAAGAATTACGTTGCCATGCGGCTGAATACGTGAGTGCGGTAGAGTTATAATATAATGCACAAAGGTTTTTGTGTTTGTATATGTTATGGACCAAGTGATAAATTGGGCATTATTCATAATGCCCGGGCATTATGATAAACGCCCAATAAAAGAGGGCAATTTGATAGTACTTGTTCCAATAATCAAATTGACCGGTCATTATATATTTTGTCTATCACCTTTTAGGCAAAGTAATAAAACATATTTTAATAACAATTTCTTGTATCAAACAGACTCGTTATATTTTTATAAAACATTACTACTCTTTATTTGGCATACATAATTCGTTTTTAGTAATTTTCAGCACATAAGCTTACTAAAAGTTAAATTAAAATGATAGTCTAAATAAAATAGGTATATAATAAGCAAGCGGATTTAAATGCAGTATTTTGTAGATATTCGTGACAGAGAATTGTATATGTATTTTGCACACAATCCTCTTTTATGAATTTTACTCTCTCTCTCTATTAAACTTTAAATAGAGGTTACTAATTTTATGTCGTAAACACATAATTATCTTTTGATCTTATTACAACAGGCCTGTTGCCGTAAAAAATGTAATTATTCCGTCTTTTAGATTGTTCAAAAATAAAAGACACGTATTTTTTCATTTGTAAATTAGACCAAAACTGACAAAGATATAGCCCGTTAAAATTACGCGTGACGTCAAAGAGTGGGAGTTTTTTGGTCACAGAGTGACGACTCCTACATTGTGATGCCTTGTATCTTTGTTATTTTTTGTTTAAATTAAAAAGGAAAAATACGTGGTCAATATATTTTTATAATCTAAAATACGGACTAAATGTAATGTAATTATTTTGACCCTGGCAACATCCCTATTGTAAACGTTGGTTTCAGCCAACGATAAAGATATTACAGATATACAATCAGGAACATAGCGGTTACACGTAGAGTAGGTTAAGAATAATGTATGCCACGCTCACATCGAAATATAGCCCCAATAACTATTTACTAATCTGTGCCCAAACTAAGCCGAAAATTGTACTATGGATACTAGACAACTGATAAACTTACATACTTTTTTTTTGTAAATAAAGTTCATGCACACAAATGTTTGTACTGTGCGGGGATTGAACCCATAACCTTTGGCTTAGAAGCAGAGCCATTGGGTCTGTCAGTTAATAGGACATACAATTGAAACTATAGGCTCGGTGGCTCATTTGGTAGTGACCTCTGCCCTCTGAGCCAAGGGTCGTGGGTTCGATTCCCGCACAGTACAAACATTTGTGTTAATGAACATGTCTGTTTGTATTGGTCTGGGTGTTTTCTATGTATAATATGTATTTATTTACAAAAAAAAATGTATCTAAGTAAGTTTATCAGTTGTCTAGTACCCATAGTACAAGCTTCGGCTTAGTTTGGGGCTAGGTGGCGCTGTGTGGCCCAGCGTGGCATGTCTTGGGTTATTTATTATAGTATATTATTTACTATCGTGCAGCAAATAACAGATTTATTTCGTCCATATTCGCTTACAAAGCAAAACTAAACAAATAATGTATTATTCATAATGCCCTCGCATTATAAATAATGCCCGCATTAATCACTTGGTCCATAACATATACACACCTTGCAGACGCCTGCTCCACCTGCCACACACATTAATTATTTAGACTTTAAAACACATGCAAATGGATACAAGTTCTCATGTTTTTAGAATTATTTGTATGTGTTTGTAATTTGTGTATATGTATTTGTGCTTTACTCGAGAAAACCCCTAAGAGACAGAACCTTACTTATTGTAATTAATTGGCACAAATGTTATAAGAGTAGATATTATTATGTATTTTGTACTAAAATAAACTTAATACTTAAATAACTCTTGAATTTATATATAGGCTGAATAAAATCGCTGCTACTTAGTTTAATAGAGCATTTTATTAACACAAAGTAAAACCTTGTTGAACAGCACCGAGTGGCTGAGGATAGGTCCTTAAGGACGAGTCTAAACTTCTTTAGACCCTGCTAGACAAGCACTATTTCTTGGTAAACATAAAGGTAAATATATAACAAGCCTGTCCAGTAAATAAATCACAACAGTCTATGGAATTATTAAAAGTTCTGTGTATTATGATAAATATATAAAGAATTTTCTTTTGCTGTCAAATGTCTTAACCGGGTATTATATCCATAAAAGGAGACTGGGCGAAAGTGGTCCGTGAACCAATAGCGATAGTATTGTGGTATTTACGAGTATGTAGGGATAAGTACCTCAACTACACCCGCGCGTGAAGAGGCATCAAAATCTGACTGAATCGGCAGTTTCGATAAACAATATTTGACAATACAAATGGCATTCTACAGTTTTTATTCGAGGTACAAATACGGGAAATATTCCTGTGGAGGGACTCATAACGGCCTCATCTCGGAAGACATACCGGTGCATCTGATCACAGCAGAAGCGAAAGCGATAGGAAGACCTGGAGCGAAGTGAAGCGCGAAGCTCAAGACCGCGCGGGATGGCGACGTACTTAACTGTGGTCGTCGCCCTCAGCCCCATAGCCAATACTGAATCTACTATAATAAAACTAAATCTTCTAAATTCAAAATGTAGAAAACTCAAAGGTGACTGACTGACATAGTATATAGTACATATCTATCAACGCACAGCCCAAACCACTAAATAGATCGGGCTGAAATTTGGCATGTAGATAAATGTTATGATTAGGCATCCGCTAAGAAAGGGTTTTGATCATTTCTACCCCAAGGGGATAAAATAGGAGATGAAAGTTTTTATGAAACTTTGTCAATTTTAAACCGATCCGGCTGAGACTTAGCATGCATAAAGCTACTATGACGTAGGCGTTTGCTAAGAAAAGATTTTGATCAATTCTACCTCCAAGGGGATAAAATAGGGGATGACATTTTGTATGAAACTTTGTCCATTTTGAACCGATCAGGCTGAGACTTTGTATGCATAAAGCTACTATGACGAGGCATGCGTTGCGTAGTTTAGTAGGGGTAAATTATAATTTACCCCTAATTTGGTGGTTGAATACAAAAAATAAAACTTTTCGTGGACTACTTTAAATTACAAAAAGTTGAGATTGGTAATAATCCAGATGATATTCTGCCGAGGTGCACTAACCCACGAAAACTTCAGTTTTTTTTTCTTTTTTTATGCAACCTCTTGCATACGAGCAAATGTGATGCCTGATGGTAAGCAGTCGACATCGCCCATGGACACCCGCAACTCATATCGAGTTCTGGGGTCGCTGCCGGCCTTTTAAATAGAAGTACGCTCGAGTTAGGTATGTAATAATCACCATAAAAAATATGTCACTTTCACTACAAAAGTTTTAATTTTTTACATCAAAGTTGCGACGCGATGTACATATGCACCTAAATAAATTCACTAGGCCCGTTTTGCAAGCTTAACAATGTAGGTACAGACAGGAATTTCAAGTAAATTGAGAATTTTCAAATTTACATAAGCTTACAAATATAGTCATTTGGACTATGTAACACACTTTAATAAAAGTGTGACTAAAACTAAACCTTTACAGTCGTATGTCTCCACAATAATTGCAGTATTCCATGTCTGTAATAGTTTGATATATACAATATGAAATAAATGAGTCTTTGTTTGCAGGGCGAATATTATGTTAAAAAATCAGTCGATTCCTCCTAATCTCAAGTCGGTTAAAAAAAGCAACACTTTTTATTTTATGTAAGTTCGCTACACTACGGGATGGGCGTCTCCTTCCTATTTCAACATCGTCTACAACTTAGAACAGTTATTTTATCGATACCTACTTAACAAATTTATTATATGAAGAATAGTTTGGCCTATCGATTGAAATTTCGCTGTTCTCTTTAGCAATTGGACGGCGAAAATTTCTCGAGACATTCCCCCACTTAGTAGACATTATTATGAAACTATAACTTCTAAAATGGCGTCTTGAAGCGCTTTGTTTTACGCAAAATAAGCACACAATTGAGTTTAACTTTGAACTAAAGGGGTAAAGTGCCCCTTACGTAAACCCAAGTCTGATTGCTTAAGTATGCCTCACGACACGAGGGCGCGTGTGGTATGAGTGTTCTTTTTTATATCCAATCGTTACGAAATTCAGTAATGTTTTAGGAAATAATTGTGAAATGTAAATGGTGAAGCCAAAAATTTGTGAAACATATGGGGAGAAAGTTATAGCAGCTAAGCTGCGAAGTGGATTAAGTGGTCAACATTGCCAGTCCCGGGAAATCCTGAAACTTCGAGACTTTTTCTTCGAGAGAGAAAATTGGAATCGAGTTAATTTCTGCCGAAATGTCGGTACTTATAAATAATTTAGGTATTTTTGTAGAAAATGGATGACCTTTACGATTTAGAGTAAAGCAAATTACTTACCAAACCACCTGCCCTGCATAAGTACATACTACTACCTAGTTTCCATCGACCAATGGCAATACTGTCCCCTAACTCCTAACCGTTAAGGAGTTCTGTGGCTTCATCATCAGCACCAGATATTGACGCCCGGAAGCATATACCTCAATAAGATATGAATATGTAACAAAAGCACCATACGAGCATACAATTTTTGGTTGTTGCCCTCAATTTCTCCCGGATTCCATCATCAGATCCTGAATTGGTTATAATGGGACCACTTCGGAAGTGTCCTCAGTCCAACAAAAAACTTTTTGAAATCCATCTATAATACGGATGATGACAAGGTATGAAAATGAAGAAAATAATTAGTCCGTCTCTTAGATAATAAACAAATATAAGACCCGTATTTTTTGTTTTGTCGAAATAACAAGAAAATACTTAGATATAGCGCATTAAAGTTACGGAGTGGGGGCTAACTACGTCACGTTAGAGTATATTTTGTACTCTAACGTGACGTCATGTGACATTTAAAATCAATGTATCTTCGTAAGTTTTTGAACAAGAGGCAAAATAAAAAATACGTATCCAATATTTTTCATTAATCTATCTGATGGACATTAAATTTTTTTTTAGTCATCATCCCAATTGACGGAAATATCGGTGAACATACATAAAAAAAATATTATACATACAGACGATTGAGAACCACCTCCTTTTTTGAAGTCGGTTAAAAATAAGAGACACGTATTTTTTTATTTCTAAATTAAACCAAAAATTACAAAGATATCACCCGCTAAAGTTACGTGTGACGTCACACCTCGTTGCAGTTTTTCGCAAGGGGTGACGTCAAAAACTCCCACACCTAAATTTTGATGCCTTGTTTTTTTTTGTTTAATCAAAAAAAAATATATAAATATCAGACAACATCACATACATTGCTCCGATCCCAAAGTAAGTAGCTTAAGCACTTGTGTTATGGGTATCAGAACAACGAAGGTGCCACAAATAAATACTTAAATACAAATATATACGCGTCCCATATTTTTATTAATCTAAAATACGGACTAAATATAATGTAAGTATTTTTACCCTGGAAATAATCCTATTTTTTCCACGGGGACATTTCATATCTTTTATGGTTTAGCTGGACTATTGTGTTCCTGAATCATGTGTCCAAAAAAGTTTCGTCCCGTACTTTCGGAAATTAGCGTGGACAAACATATAGTCGTAGAAGATATAGAAGTTAGCTTTAAGTTAAATATCTTTTTTTAGGGTTCCGTAGCCGAATGTCAAAAAAACGGAACCCTTATAGATTCGTCATGTCTGTCCGTCTGTATATCATAGCCACTTTTTTCCATAACTATAAGAGCTATACTGTGGAAACTTGGTAAGTAGATGTATTCGGTAAACCGCATTAAGATTTACAAAAAAAGAAAAAAAAATTTGGGGTTCCCCATACTTATAACTGCAACTCAAAATTTTGTTTTTCATCAAACGCACACTTGTGGGTGTGGTGTTATGGGCATATCCTCCAGATCATATCCAGGCTCTAAGTGGCGAACAACTGGAGAGGCCTCTTTTCAGCAGTGCACTGCAATAGGCAGATGATGATGATGACACTTGTATATCTATGGATAGGTCTTCAAAAATAATATTGAAGTTTCTAATATAATTTTTTTCTTAACTAAATAGTTTGCGCGAGAGACGCTTCCAAAGTGAAAAAATGTCCCACCCCCGCGTCCCTCGTAACTTCTAAAATAAGGGAATGATAAATGTAAAAATTATATACAAGTATGATGTACATTACGATACAAACTTCCACCGAAAGTTGGTTTGGACGAGATCTAATTATGAGTTTTTTTAATAGTAAGTAGGTACGTCGTAAACCGCATTTTACTTTTTATTCAATCAACTCCAATATATTAAAGAATAAAGAAAAACATTTATTTAGATGTATAGTGGTACGGAACTCTACGTGCGCGAGTCCGACTCGCACTTGGCCGGGTTTTTTTTAAATATGTAATGTATAGTGACACTTTTCTTAATGTAATACATGTATTGATAATGATGATGTTAAACAAACCGTGTCATAACATATTCCGGTGGCTGAACAAAAATCGCTTAATAAAATGAAATTGACGGCCGAGCAATGGCGTAGCTAAGGGGGGGCGGCGGGGGCGGCCCGCCCTGGGTGTCACCCCTCACTATGACCACCAAGTTATATATCCTACCAAAATAGAAAAAAAAACAATAATTTTTTGGGATTCCCCATACTCAGAACTGAAACTCAATTTTTTTTTCATCAAACCCATACCTGTGGGGTAAGTATCTATGGATAGGTCTTCAAAAATGATATTGAGGTTTCTAATATATTATACTGAATAGTTTGCGAGGGAGACGCTTCCAACGTGGAAAAAATGTGTAGGAAAAATTTGTTTACAAAAACGGATAAGTTTAGATTTTCGATTGAAAGTAACTCATAAGCAACACAAAGCACCTATAAATTTTGAAGACGTGATTTCGGAGTTCGCTAGTGTCAAAGCTAGAAGGAAGAAATTTTAATTTTTAACAAACTAAATTTGTTTCACATAATATTCAAATTTTTGTAATAGGTACTCGTATTTTAATAAAACGTAAATGATTATAACTTTTTTATTTTAACAGTTTCGATTGAGTTTTGGGGTGATGACACCTATAACATCCGCCCCGGGCGCCACCTATGCTAGCTACGCCACTGCGGCTGAGTAAACTGACAAAGACACAAAATTAATAAAGGGTTACACAACTACCAATGGCGGTGCGGTAAATGTATTTTTGCTACTTTTCTATATGCTTGTTGTGAAAAATCTAAGAGGTCCCAGCTTAAAATACCGCGTTGGGCACCTTTAAAAAAAAGGAGGAAATTGTCAATTCGACTGAATATTCCTGTTTTTGTTGTATGTTTGTTACCACATAACTCCAAGAATTGTAAACCAATTTAAAAAATTCTTTTTTTGTTCGAAAGGGTGAACTTCCTAGTTGGATCTCATTGGCACCATATTGAAGTCGTTTTTTTTTTTTCTAAAAAATGCTGTTATTATTCGGTCTAGAATAGACTCGGTATAAGCCATGGAGACTGAAAGTTGGCGGTGATACATATATCGGAAACTCAAGTTAGTATCGTTGCTCCAAAGAACTCTTTGATCTTGTCCCTCCCTCTCCTTTTCTTAATAGAACTACGCGTGCAGGTTTGAGATGCCGTGAAAATACTGTCATCAGCACTCGTACTATAAAGTACAGTAAATCTTACATCTGCCGAACTATTACGCTGTGCAACTCTCCTCCAGTACACGTGTTCCTTTCTTCTTATAGTCTTGGGTATTTTAAGGCGTGAAGAGGCCCTCATAGTGTGATCGATCGATGCACTAACCAGGTGTGATGAGGGTCGCTTACACTTCTTGGACTTTGCTGTCTGCTTAACATCAGACAGGACGCAGTCACTTTGACGGGCTAATATAAAAAATAAGTTTATCGTTTTTGACGTGTCAAGTCATTGATTGCACTTGCGCTTGACCCCTTTCCGCTCGTGTCAATCTACCATACGATATACTCGTAGCCTTCATGTTGAATCATTTGGATTTAGCCCAAGAACGGGTCTAAATCCGAATGATTCATCATCATCAACAGCCTTTCGCAGTCCACTGCTGGACATAGGCCTCTTGAATAGTTCACCATATCAATCGATCTTGGGCCTCTCGCATCCAGCGCTTGCCAGCCATCTTGCGCAGGGATCGTCACTCCACCACGTCCACCTAACATGGCGTCCTACAATACTTTTGCCGAGACGCGGTCTCCACTCAAGAACTCGTTTACCTAATAGTTATCGATTCTGCGACTGCATTCTGATGTGGCCAGCCCACTGCCACTTCAGCTTACTAATCCGGTGAGCTATGTTGACAACCTTTGTTCTCTATCGGATCACCTCATTTCGGATCGGAGCCCGCAAAGAAACGCCGAAAATGGCCCTTTCCATAGCTCGCTCAGCAATTTTCATCTTGTGGACCCGCCGTACTGTAAGTGTCCACGTTTCGGCTCCATATGCATTACCGGCAGGCGCACTGATTGAAGACTTAGGAAAAAAAGACAATAGACAAATCCAGTTGATTAAGGTGTACCAATTCTGTATTTCGGGATGTATCATAACGCCGCGCCTCTTTGCCTGTCTAGTAGGCCTCAGTTGTGCAATGATTAAGTCTAAAGCACTCTGACTATTAATTCCGAGTTCGAAATTGAATGGACTCAGGAGGTTATAAGTGTTCTGACAGAGTTCATGGAGCAAGTCGCCTTTCTAATTTCAAACAGTTACCGCCGCTCATAGACTCCACAGTAATTAAATAAATGCGTCAGGCACCGCTTCCAGCCACCATCATCATCATTCAGACAACTATCAACTACCATCATCATCATTGAAACAACCATCAGCCACCATCATCGTCATCTCAACAGCAATATTATGTCCCCACTTGGCAAAAATCAGAATATTTGCCCGTCCAGACAAAACCAGGACCTTTCTTTCGTCGCAGGCTCAGAAGAGCTAACCCTCCGTAAAGTGGGAAGAGCGAAAGAAAAAGAACAGTAAATTCTGTCACTTCTGCGCCTTGTTTTACCAAGCTTGTGACGTCACACGGAAGTTGCATGTTGTATTAACCGTTTTTGGACTCGCCCATTTATTGTGCTTTCGAAATTGCTTTAACTCGGACACAATTGATGCTAACGAACTAATTTCTCTTTTCACCAATATTTCTTTAATGAAGTATTCTATCGCTAACAAGACAAAAAAAAATGTCATAATATAGCCTTTTGTCATGAAATAACTCAACTTATTAACATAAACCGTTACAATCGTATCACATGTGTTTAATTATTAGTTGTTCACGTTATTGTACTCTAATTTGTTTAAAATTTAATTTATAGTAGCTTAAGTGATGAGCAGATACAACAAACATAGTTTATAGTTAAGTTCGCCTTAAGGACAAATTTGGGCAATAAAGTTTAAATAAAAGCTATAATCCATTACTATCAAGTTTGAAAACAAAAAAAACATAATAAATATATTTTAACTTACCTTTAGCCGATAAAAGCAACAGGCAAATCCTAATGGCGATAGTTATAGTTTCCATCATTATTATACAGTATTAGTCTATAAATAATTCAACACCGACACAAGTATAGTAAACACTCAAAATAAATCACTATACACTAATGAACACTACGGCGTTTTAATTAATCCCTTTGTTTATGTTCATTTCTCAATTGTTTTGTAAGGAACAAAATAAAATAAACACTCCGTAAATCAATATTATTATTTTTTTAATTTAAAAGCGGACTATCCTTTATGACGAAGTCTTTCTTCTTGTTATTGATACATTTTATATAGTAATTAACTAAACTATAAATATAACACTCTGTAAAAAAGTAGATTAACAGAAACAAAAACACCGATTTCCCCGCTCTCGATGAAATTTCCCTTCGCTGTCACTCCACTACTTTAAAGTTTTGTTTGCGTGCGGTCGTCGAACATAAGAATGTAGATGCCACACTAAAACAGACGTTTTTGGCTCACTTTAGACGTAGCGTTTGTATGGGGATCGATGTAGGCGTTATTAATCTAAGCTACGGCGTAAGTTCACAACCCGCGCGCATCTCGTAGCGGTCTCGTAGCAGCGGGCGGCGCGCTTGCCGGCCTGAAGCTGAGGCGCGACTGGTGACTGGCGGGATACTTGCCAGCCTCTACGCGCCAGCAACGCTACGTTTGACGCTACGCCGCGCGCGTACTCCTATTTAAAAGGCCGGCAGCGACCCCAGAACTCGATATGGGTGTCCATGGGCGATGTCGACTGCTTACCAGCAGGCATCACATTTGCTCGTCTGTCGCCTCTTGCATAAAAAAAGCGTTCTCGCTCAAAACGTTGAATACAATTCTTCTTCAAAATAATTTTTGTATTATTTTATAATTTTTTAAATTCAATACAACCCGTAGTTAAGAAATATGAAATAATACCACCCTGAACCTGCGAAGCATTTTAATTGACGAAAAGCAGTACAAATAATCACACTGGTAGTGTAGTTACATAAATAATACACCTTTACTTGCGACACATTGCTTTTCTTTCATATTTTATATTACTCAATAAAATAAAACTCTTGGTTATAGGTATTTTTGTTTATATTGTATGATTTTATTTACAACCATCAAATAAAGAAAATTCAGTGTAAAGTTTCGTTGAGCGGTGTCATCAACTGAGTGTTTGATCAGGGTGGAATACAAACATAATGGTCCTTGATTTGGGACATTCCGGTTCCTAGGACTACCGAACGGTATTATACCACCTCATTTATCAGAAAGAAACAATAAATTATGAATTTGACGACCGTATGAACGCTGCCCCCGACACAGTGATCCCGACGAGTTCGATCCCGGCATAGTAGAGATGGCCGATGGGGCGCGTCATTTTACGAGTAGACGATCTCTACATACATTTGTGTACATATCAGTTTGTATTGGTCTGGGTATTTAATATGTATAACATGTAGGTTCTCGCCACTATTAGGTGAGACACAGACAGTTTTACTAAGCTTGGCGTCGGGCGTGAAGAAACGTAAAAAAGCGCAGGCGTGCTAGGTTAAAAATACCAGCACCAGTCAGGGCGCTCGCCCACAGCGAAACCCGAGTTAGTCGCAACGCGCTACAGTAGCGATGCCACTGCGCTACAGTAGCGATGCCACTGCGCTACCAACGTGCTACAGTAGTGATGCCACTGCGCTACCAACGCGCTACAGTAGCGATGCCACTACGCTACCAACACAGTACAGTAGCGATACCACTGCGCTACAGTAGCGACGCCACTGCGCTACAGTAGCGATGCCACTGCGCTACCAACGTGCTACAGTAGTGATGCCACTGCGCTACCAATGCGCTACAGTAGCGATGCCACTGCGCTACTAATGCGCTACAGCCACAATGCCACTGCACTACCAATGCGCTACAGTCACAATGCCACTATACACTATAGTACACAATAACCAAGAGTTTTATTTTATTGAGTAATATAAAATATGAAAGAAAAGCAATGTGTCGCAAGTAAAGGTGTATTATTAGTAGCGATGCCACTGCGCTACCAATGCGCTACAGTAGCGATGCCACTACGCTACCAACACACTACAGTAGCAATGCCACTGCGCTACCAACGCGCTACAGTAGCGATGCCACTGCGCTACCAACGCGCTACAGTAGTTGTATAATCCGTAGTAAACGTAGAATTATTTCATGGTAATTTAGTTCTTTATTGGGCACTAGCCCCCGTAGTGGCGGCCCAGAAGCTGTACTGTAAACGTCTACTAGTTTACTTGTAGAGCGCAGAGGGCTAAGATGCTTCCGTGCATCGAAGCGGGGTACGTGGCGCAGTGCCAATCCGGGATCGACCGCAGCGCTCTTTGCTATCGCGGTCGTCCTGGGCGCGTGGCGCGAGACTGTGAGGCGTCGCCTCACTGTCGGCCACCAAAAAGGCTAGCCATAAAGACGAAGGCACGGTTTGCACCTCCCTCCAACCTTTCCGCTGTAAAAGGGCCCAACGCCCTTCATTGACTGATCGGCTTCCCCGACTGTCTGGCGGTGCCGAAATGGCGGAAGCGCCGTTACGACGAGACGGCACCGTCGCTGACCTGGTGGACCCTGGAACAGGGGTAGTCTGGGACCATACAAAAGTCGAAGTAGGGATATAGTATGTGTTATCTGTTTAGACAGCGCATCGCAGTACTACAAAACCCGTGTAGGTAGAATCATGCGTGGACCCACACTCCTTCAGATTCGTGACCTCGAAACTTCAAGCCAGTATTCTGTGATAACAAGACCATTGGCTTGAACTTTAGGAGGATATCCTGCTGACACCACACATCACTGTCTGCAATTCTGTGGCGGACTGGGCAAGTGTGCATGTTCGAAGGCAAATAAAAAGGAAAAACAATCAATTTAAGGGAAATTAATTCATTTTCAAGGGCTCACTTTTTATAAGTAGTTTGCCTGCCTCGCCGGCCTCGTTATACATGACACAAGAGACCCGGGAGGACCTAACTTCTAATTCTGGCTCGAACTAAATAATTTCATGTATTTAGTTTTGCTATTATCATGAATCAGAGTGTTACCAGTGATTTACTCTCGTAGGTACGAGACGTAGGTACGTCGGAAGACATATTAAGCCGTGAGCCCACTTTCTAAATTCACTTCAGGAGGTCACTGTTATCCCCTAGAATTACCTAGAGAAACGAAAACCGCACCTATGTTTGAGTGAACATTTGTGCTAGAAATAAGGACGTTATTTGTAATAGTTGACAGTTTTACATTTTTTTATACCACTAGGGTGGCAAATGGCTACCGGCCTGAAACACCAGGGGCATCGCACACGTTTAGACGGCCCTTTAAGAACCTATTTACTTTTGACTTGAAGTGCCCCATATAGTATTCCCTTGAGAGAACCTCGGCAGGCAACTTATTCCACAAACGCAACGTTCTCGGGAGGAAATTCCTCTGAAATCGGGCCGTGCGTGACCTCAAAGTGTGAGGATGAACACCTTGCCGATGGCGTGCTGTACGATGATAAAATGAAGCTGTTCTTCAGAACAGAACCCGTTGTACAACCGATAGAACACACACAAAGAGGCAAAGTCCCGCCTCAGGCTTAGTGGCTCGGGGTACAACAAAGAGAAGCCTCCGCGAGTGGCTAACTGCTACTAATCTCCTTCGTATTGGTAGTAGTGGGTCCCGGCGCACCCTGGGCAACGACGGGTGGTAATCTCTTAGGAGATTGCCACTCAACGGCTAATTCTCGACGAGGGGGACGGGCTTGCTCGTCCCGCCTCGGGGCGGACATAGTTCGCAGCTGCGCGACGTGGGCGCTCAGCATGGTTGGGCCGCATTGGCGGTGTAATAGTCGCATAAGAATGCGTTGGTGCATGGCACCTGTTGAGCCGCTTGGCGGCCGTGGTTTGTCGGCGAGGGTCGCAGAAGAAGAGGAGTGCCCTTCGGGGGACCTCGCAGTGTTTCGTTGCTGTCCTCCCTGTCTTCTGCGACGCTTGCCGCCTTACCCTATTGGAGGTGCCGGTCGACGGCGTCTGTCGGGTCTGCGGACGCTTAGTGGCTTAGTGGCTCAATAGCGGTCGTAAGTTGGGATCATCGACAATTCTCAAAGCACGTCTTTGAAGCGAATGAAAAGGTCCAAGTTGGCACCTAGGTGCTCCCGCCCAGAGATGACTGCAGTACTCCATGTGGGGCCGTACCTGTGCTATAAATAAAAGCAATCTTTGCCTCGGAGTGCAGTACCGCTTAGCTCTGTTTATGACACCCAATTTCTTAGAAGCCAACTTGACCTTGTCATCTAAGTGACTTCGAAATTGGACGTCACCTTGATGATTACATATTTATAACAGAGCATTTTGACTGACCGCAGAAAGTTTACGAAGTGAAAAATCTAGGCGGGATGCTTAGGGATCGTTCATTTTGATGGTAATTTACGTGTATCCTACACTTGACAATAAACAATTATACATCATCAGCCAATTGCAGACCACTGCTGGACATAAGTCTCTTAAAGTTGGCTCGCCGGATTCATATATTTGGAAAATAACAGTACGACCTACTCTTTCAACAAGCAGTTATTGTACCGCTCATTAATATCAAGTGCCCTATACAGTAGCCCTCGAGTGTCAATTTCCATCAACAAATGATGTGCGTCCTCTACTACTCTTCACTTATTACAATTTGGGGACTTTTTAATTTCATTACATGGATACACAAAGTTTGGTGGATTGTGTTCAGATCTTAACCTAATAGCTTTAACAGTATGTATATGTTACCGGCAATGTGTGTAATTCAGGAATTCTATACAATACACTACAAGGCAATGTATAGAATACTTGAGGAGTCCAGGCAATGTATGAAATATTATGAATATTACATACCGTCCATTACATACTTTACCTAGGTAATGATGTATAGAGATTGTATAGAGTACCTGCTGTTGCAATGATTGCTATTGAGCAATCCTACTTTTTTACATATTGCCAGGATATTTTTACATTGATTGTTGCATCCAACAATCAGTGTAAAAATATCCCGTAAACTGTACGCTACTTCCTCCGCGCGTTTTGTACTCTTAATATCACGAAGTTTGTCACTTCGTGAGATGATCGTGATCGACCATTATAAATTTATATTGCCGGTTTAGGTGAGATCGATAAGTCAGTCACCATTCCATCCCTATCCTACTCTGCAGAGCACCTCCTTACCAATACAGGATAGTCAACAACCTTGGCATCGATGTTCGAAGCAATCTGAATCAGCGGGATTATATCGAGAGCGTCATCAAAACGGCTTCCCGCAAAGTCGGAATCCTGAACAAATGGATTTTCACTACTACTAAAATAAAGGTTAATTTAGCAGCCTGTGCAGCTGGCGAGCGCTGAGGGCTTCTGCACGAATAAATAAAAGGATATCCTTTGTTATTGACTTATGTTTTCAACATGGCCCGATTAGCATAGAAATTGGTATATTTCCGAAAGGAAAGACGACCACAAAGCGCGCCAAATGTTGTTGCTTAATCTGACACTGGACTGGACTTTATATATATTTGAACGATTGAAAATTTTCGGGGCTGGAATTAGGACAGGGTTCCATTTATCTTACTTTTTCCGTTACAGAATAAATGTTTACCGTCATGTTCGTATTGCGTTCTCATAAGTCCTATGGTAATACTCAATTTTACACTTCGCATCACCGCAAAACCAATATTTCAATTACCTCTCACGTTCTTGCTTTGTTCCCGTTACTGTTGTTAAACAAAAGTTTGGGAATAGAATTCTTCATTTTTGGGATAAAGAAATAAACATGTTTTATCCGAAAAATTAAGAACCCTTTTCACCCTCATTTTGCTTCTTTGAGGGGCGATTTTTCAAGTTTTTGTCTTTAAAAGTTAAGTTTCATGCAATTTATAATTTCTGAGATTACTTAACAAGTCAATGAGTGACCTTATAATTATTTACATTCATGGGGATTCATACACACTCGCTACCAAATAAAGTGCTTACTGTACGTACAAGAGGAAGGAAGCTTTAGAGCTTACAGTAGAAACTAGTGGCGAAATACAGGGTGGCAAGTTGGTAAATTCCCACGTGCCCCCATCTGTTACGGGTCAGAAGAGTATTTCAATACACAACATTTTATTTATTACACACTAGCTGTGTCAGCGGCGTCGCACGGGTGGATATCGGGTTTCCATAAAATTCCTAAATTTTAAGTTAGACCTCTAGCAATACATTAGTGAAAACCGCATTGAATTCCATGCAGTAGTTTTTGCGTGATGCGCGTTCAAACATACAGATAAAAATTTCTCCCGTTTTCCCAACACTTCCCTTCACTGCTCTGCTCCTATTGGTTGTAGCGTGATAAAAAGTATACTTACTATAACCTGCCCAGGAGTATTTTTCATGCTTGTTGAATTTCATGCAATTCAGGCTTCTAGTTTCCTTGTGTGTAAATCCAAAAACAGCCTGAATTGTTTCGAGAAAAGGATGGTGCTCCCGTGCTATATTTTTGCTCGAAACGTATAAGTAACATTGCACTTTAGTGCAGCGCAGATGGCACACATTTTGTGCGAACGAATCTGCGGCGCACAAAAAAGTCTGCGTATTTTTCATAGACTTAACACAGACGACGCACATCTTCGATCATTCTGTCGGCAGGGCTGTAGCGACGTAGACGCTATGGAAGTCGTGCAGAGATCGCGAAGTATTATTTTGTACATTAAGTATTTAAAATCCATAACAGATACCTAAAGCAAACGTTCCATTTTTTCCGCAGACTTTTTGTGTGGCGTGGCGCGGCGCGGCGCGATCCGGTCTGCCGGAATTACAAGGACTTTTTGTGCACCGGACTTTTTGCGCGTCGTCTGCATTACTTCCTATAAGGTGCAGCGCAGACGGCACACATTCTGTGCGAACGAGTCTGCGGCGCACAAAAAGTCTGCGTGACGCGCAAAAAGTCTGTCGCAGATTTTTCACAGACTCAACGCATGTAAAATGTATTATATATATAATCATAATTATAATATGAAGATATTGTATTTTACAGAATCATAACAATGATTCTGTAAAATCATAACAATGATTCTGTAAAATTCAATATCTTCATAATATTATAATTACGAGTATGATTATATAATATAATACATTTTTTATGTATGTTCACCGATATTTTCGTCAATTTAAATGGATTTCAAAATCCCATCGTCTGTTTAACATCATGCAGAATGCAGTCATTTTGGCGCGCTAATAAAAGCTTTTTTTTTTTTACGAGGAGAATCCCTTCGGACCATCAGCGCCCGCCACGGGGAGGCAGGCGCCGGTGTGCGGTGCAAGTTAGCCGCTAAACTCCCCGGTGATCACCAGCGTCGCAGTTTTAGAGGAGTCGGGATGCAAAGTATGATTCGACTCAGCTCCTCTAACAGTGCGATTCGCTGCCAATGACAGCGCACCATCTGCGCGGGCAGGCGCGCTGGGAATGAACCGTGATCACTGGACACATCCCCACATCAGCAGGACCCCTATGTGTGGGGACAAACAACCCCCGTTTCCGCCTCCACGGGGTCGATAACGGCTAAGCCATCCCGCTGGAATTCAGGGCGCCATAGGCGCCATCTCTTCGTCCGGTGCTGTGGACGTAGAAGGCTGGGGCTGGGTGTTGTGGCCCGGCACTCTAGCCTTTTTCCTACTTGGAGGACGTCTCGGAGCTTTGCAGGCCTTGCCACCGATGCGGTGGTTAGCCTTCCGCCCGGCCGCCTTACATAGAGCGCATTGAGGCTCCGTTGCCTCACATCCACGCGATACGTGGCCAGGTTGGCCACAATTATAGCAAAGGTTGCTACGATCAACCTCAGAACGGCACTGCGCGCTAATAAAAGCTTACGGTAACCCAAACGAAGACATGAATTCACACATTTTATCAATTAGTTACGGCTGACGTAGAGCTAACGCTGATTATCATGAACATCCACCTACAATGATCATTACTAGGTACGAATACATGAACTCAAGAAATAGAGATGAACGCTGAATGAAATGAAAAAGTAATGATGAAAGATGAAAGAAACGGCGCTCCGGTTGCTAACTAATTTCAACCCGGAAAAAGTCACATCAGTGTGCCTAGCACGAACATTTTCGAAAAAGTATGCGTAACGTTACCGTAAACATTTGTATGAAACTTCGTACAACGCCCCTATCGTGCGTAAGAGGTACTACGTTTACGTACGTTAACGTAGTGAAAATTATCGCCCTGTTTACGGTTACGTAACGCATACTTTTTCGAAAGTGTTCGTGCTAGGCACACTGTTCTATCTCTCTCCAGTATTACTTAATCGTGTAACTACTTACACACCCCACGAACACTTACTCGTATAATAAGCAGAATAGTCACATAATAGAGATTGGAGGATGATTTTATAATCAGAATCAGTCTATTATTAAATCCCTTACTTGGCTTAAAGTCCTATGTACCCTGGATGGGGCAGAGGGCGTTCACATTACGTCGCCATCCTGCGCAGTCTTGAGCTTCGCGCTTCACTTCGCTCCAGGGGCCCTACTACAGAAAACGAAAACGATCGTTCGTTGAACGGATCGCATATTTTTGCTCCATAAATCCCTCTCATTTGTCCCTCCCGTGTTCGAATATAAGAACTAAAATTCGTCAACGTCGATTTTCAACAATTTAATTGATATATTAGAACACGGGAGGGACAAATGAGAGGGATTTATGGGGCAAAAATACGCGATCCGTTCAACGAACGATCGTTTTCGTTTTCGTTTTCTGTAGTAGGGCCCCAGGTCATTCCTATCGCCTTCGCTTCTGCAGCGATCGTCAGTCGCCAAGATTGCTTAGGGCGACCAAGTTTCCGTTTTCCTTGGGGATTCCAGTCTAGGGCTGGTAAAATAAACACAAATATTCATGACTCGAATGTTTCTGTTTATTTCTATTCTCGGACGGGCATCGAACCCACGACCCTTGATTCGTTCAGAAGGTAGGGATGGGCGGTGGCGGAAGTAAGAGGTCAATACAAAATGAGCCACCGAGTTTGTCATACATAATGGATATCATTAGATTATATAGCATTTACCCTACTTATTATTCGTGTTTTTCTTGTTTGCAAAAAATATCAGTATAAGATTGAAAAATCAACATCTTCCGATGTTGATTGATTGATCCTGTCTCAAATAAATAAATAACCCAAGACATGTCACGCTGGGCCACACATTGCCATCTAGCCCCAAACTAAGCCGAAGCTTGTACTATGGGAGCTAGACAACTGATAAACATACTTAGATACTTTTTTTTTTGTAAATAAATACATATTATACATAGAAAACACCCAGACGAATACAAACAGACATGTTCATGCACACAAATGTTTGTACTGTGCGGGGATCGAACCCACGACCCTCGGCTCAGAAGGCAGAGGTCACTACCAAATGAGCCATCGAGCCAGTCAAAAAAATATCAGTTTAAGATAGAAAAATCAACATCGGAAGATGTTGATGATTTTTCATTGATTTCATTGATCCTGTCTCAAATGATTTAAAAATACACTTGTAGCTATAAGAAGTAACGTACCATACCATCAATATTCTACTCAAATGCAATAAATTGTAGATACAATGTAGCGGCATCAATCTCCACAACGCTATAACATAAAATTTTTCTTTTTTTCTTTCTTTTATTAAGTCGGCCTACTAACAACAGATTGCGATGTACCTTAAATTGAGAAAATGGTCCATACGATACCAACAACGCACATACGAAATTATTATCATATACCTACGACTAACCAAGATGGTACGTTGGACCGCGGTCCCCGAGCATGATCACTTAGCTCGGATGAAGTACTTACCGACTTCCACTTTTCGTAAGGTTCACCTATATTTTTTTTTATAGTAGCTCGACAAAATGGCTTCCCTACGCCTGATGGAGAGCGAAAGAGAAGCCCAAGTCGCTGTGACAACTGGCAAGTAACTGGTAAGTTACCTGTCAGTTGCCACTGCCATGCCGGCCCAACCCTAACCCCCCACGAGCCCCGGAAACCCTACTCACCAGCAGAAACACGACCCGGAGGTCATTTGGCTGCGGTATTGTATAGGGTGGAGGTCCTTCCCCGGACGGGCAGCTCAATTCGAGCGAAGATTCGCTATGCCCTACCTCTCTTATATTCAAATTACTGCATATTACCAAATATCCCACCGGACCAGTCCATAATTGACTGACTCGGTGGCTCAATTGGTACTAACCCCTGCCCTCTGAACCAAAAGTCGTGGGTTCGATCCCCGCACGAGACGAACATTCGTGTGATGAGCATAAGAGAGAGACGTGAGATGTTTGTTCCGTGTCTGGATGTTTATATATTTGCATTTTTAAGTATATATTTGTGGTACCTTCGTTGTTCTGATACCCATGACACTAGTACTTACGGTAGGTACTTACTTTGTCTGATATTTATTTATTTATATTACCTATAATTATAATATTGACTAATGAAGAGTTTATGAACAAAAACTACATAAATATGCTACGTAATGCTACGTTCACAAATATTATAAAGATAAATTTATTAGATAAAGAGTGTTTTAAGTTGGTTCCAGCGTTATGAATTTTTAATATGCTGGTAATGGTCTAAGATCCCGCTTTCCAACGACCTTCACCGAGACGTTTATTGAATTAAACTTATTGTATATGTAACTAGCAGTTATTTTGGGCATCATTTATTTTTGCGAACAACCTCCTCAGCTTTATAAATTATAGCTGTTACCCACGACTTTGTCCGCGTCATTTTCTGTTATACTCGTACTCGTATCGGTGTTATTTTAAAATCTTAATATCCTCTAAGATGTTCATTAAAATTAAGTGATGTCAAAGACAATTTTGTTCACAATTAAATACTCTTAATCAACAACACATGTATGTATTTATTTGGATAAAGATATAAAATATAAATATAATATATAATATATAATTATATATAGTATAGTATAGATAGTATATATATTTATTTATTTATTTATTTAAACTTTATTGCACAAAATGGTACAAAAGGCGAACTTAATGCTAGGAGCATTCTCTACCAGTCAACCCTCGGGTCATGCAGAGAGCAGATTTGTTGTGCGGTGAGTGTACAAAAGGAAACACAATAAAAGAAAATACATTAATATGTGGAAATATGCTAAATAAAGTAGGTATAATATACTTAAACATATAAGAGACATATACATATCGTACATAAATAGACAAATATATACCATGTACTTAAAATATTACTTAAATTATATACATTACATAGACATATACATACATATATAGACATATATATACATATACATATAGATAATATACACACAAATCATAAACAATAAATAAACTAGTCAGGCAATTAAGTGTCAATTATACAAGCTAAGCGGAGTGATTCAAAAGGTGTTCACGTCCTCTCCTCTTGAACAGTTCCTTAGTCTGCGACGATTTAATCTTCCTGGCAGAACGTTCCACAGCCGGATGGCTTGCACAGTGAAGGACTGAGAAAAGAAATTGGAGTGGTGAAGAGGGACAGAGAGTTGAAGGTTGTTAGAGGAACGGAGAGATCGGTCATGAGACTGGCATAAAAGCTGAAAATGGTTTTTGAGGTAAGAGGGGGCCAAAGGATTAAATAATATATTAAAGAGAAGACAGAGAATACGAGAACTTCTACGCTGACGTATGGGAAGCCATTTAAGTTGGGCGCGATAACTGGAAACATGATCGTATTTACGTAGTCCAAAGACGAATCTGATGCAGTTGTTCAGGAGACGATCAAGCTTGTTTAAGAAGGCAACAGAAAGGTCGGGGTAACAAACATCAGCGTAATCGATGATAGGAAGAATAAGAGAGTGAACTAACATGAGTTTCGTGCAGAAAGGCAGAAAAAATTTAAAACGATAAAGGCTCCTCAAACATGCCACCACTCTACGGCTGACCTCCGTCACCTGGGCAGTCCAGGTAAGAGCCGAGTCCATGTATAATCCTAAATTCCGCACTGACTCGCAGTACGGAATATCAGTACCGTCATACCGGACCGGTCTAAAATCATGGCTACTAAGTTTAGAGAGTAGTCTAGAACTGCCGACTACAATAGCCTGGCATTTATTGGGATTAACCGAGACACCAAAATTGTTAGACCAGTCTCTAATACGGTCCAGGTCGGAGTTCAGTTTCATTACAGCGTCAGGTAACTCCTCTACGCGCGCCGAAGTGTAAAGTTGTAAGTCGTCCGCATATAAGTGATAGGAGTTGTCCAGCTGAGGCGTAATAAGATTTATGAAAAGAGAGAAAAGAACAGGAGATAGAATACCACCCTGTGGCACGCCAGTAAGCAAATTAGCCCAATCAGAGCTACCAGCCTGTACTGCAACGGATTGCTGACGGCCACGAAGATAGGAGGACATCCATTCAAGAACGGAGTCGGAGAAATTTAATAAGGTTAGCACAGCAAGAAGAAGGTCGTGGTCCACTGTGTTGAAAGCATTAGAGAAATCAATCAGGACGAGAATAGTGAGCTTAGAATTGTCCATTGCCACCCGAATATCATCACATACTTTGACAAGGGCTGTCGTGGTACTGTGGGCGGATCTGAAGCCAGACTGGTAAGGATTGAGCAGGTTGTTTACGTTAAGATGTGAGGAGATTTGCTTCAATACGCAGGCTTCAGCTACTTTGGAGAGGAAAGGAAGAATAGAGATGGGACGGTAGTGTTTCGGTAAAGCTGGATTCGGGATTTTGGGCAAAGGGTGGACCAACGCTTTTCGCCAAACATCTGGGAAATTACCAGAGTCCAGCGAAAAGTTTATAAGATGGGAGATCACTGGCAGCAGTAGCTCTAAAATTGGAATAATCATAAGCCGACAAATACCATCAACACCCGTTGCCTTAGATGTAATAGAAAGTATAGTTCTCTTTATCTCGTCCTGAGAAACAGGGGAAAAATTAAATGTATCAGTGATAGGTCGAGAAATCGAAGAAATATAAGTAAGGGTCTGAACTTTCGTTAAAGGGTCGAGAATAGAAGAATTAGAAAAATGAAAATTAATGTCATTGAGACTGAGTGAAGTAGGAAAAGGAGTTTCGGACTTAGTTTGGACCACGCCTATAGTCTTGAGAAATTTCCAGATGTTTGGAGCAGAAGATTGGGAGATCCGTTCATGGATAAAACGCCGCTTGGCAACTCGTATCATCTGATTGCACCGATTACGTGCTTTCTTATACAGAAGCTAGTACTCCTCCGATCTGTCCTTTTTAAACCGACGAAAGGCTTTGTTGCGTCGTGTCATTGCCATGCGGATACCTCGGGTCATCCAAGGAGCCGGTTGGCGCTTGATGTGGACTGAGCGCACAGGTGCATGAGTATCGAAAAGCTGTCTAACCTGCCTGTTGAAATATTCTACCTTACCGTCAATAC
Organism: Conogethes punctiferalis; assembly: GCA_031163375.1. Taxonomy (NCBI): domain Eukaryota; kingdom Metazoa; phylum Arthropoda; class Insecta; order Lepidoptera; family Crambidae; genus Conogethes; species Conogethes punctiferalis. The sequence goes on along the minus strand of CM062077.1, from coordinate 19,631,883 downwards.
TAGGTGTAGACTCATATATAGTATAGAATAAATATGTATATCAATAAGTATACTCGTAATGCAAATGGGTTGCCGATCAAATTTTGGTCCAGGGTATGAATTACTAGATGTGGCAAGAACGAGACGGGATGGAGAAATGTGGCGCGAATTACAGGAGCCCAACGTTCAGCAGTGGAAGGACCAGGACTGTTGATTAATTGAATGAATTAATCAATCAGACCGCAAAATGCAAGTATCGATTTTATACCTGGTTACACCTGGCTACCCAGTTTATACCTGGCTACCCAAGAGTTGTGACCGGAAAAGAATAGGCAGCATAACGTTTGCATATTCTATGGGCTGCATACTTTCGATTAGTATAGAATTTATCTAATAATCAAACCGGTGAAATATTTAACCATGCTTATCCCGTCCATCAAATCATACCCTGGACCAAAATTTGATCGGCAACCCATATGCATTATATTTATTGACAAATTTAATTACGTATAAAATAAGTTTCATCCAATAAACGTCTCGTTGAAGGTCGTTGTATAGCGGGATCCTCTACTACAATCAATCAATATCGTACGTCTAGTACAAATGCGAGGATCGCACAGTCATGAAAATTAAATTCTTACCTATGTATTGATGAGCACATAAAATATGATACTACTGTGGCCTACAAACCAATAAAAAGCAATAACTGCAAATCTTGACGACTCCACCAGAATAAAACTCAGACTTTTGTATTTATGAACCCGAATGTATTCCATTATTATTCTTTCCATCAGAAATGTATGTGAACCCTAATACCTTATCATAAGGTTTATATTGGACTGTTAAAGCACTGCCATAAATGGTTATCCGTATTTACCGTACAACATAATGCATTATTGCTTTATGGACCGTATAGCTTAGGCTATAAAGGCGCAAGCGGGTTGTAGGCTCCCGACTATGGTGTCATTAACAGCGAGATCGTACAAATTGAGTGAAGTTATGACGTGGCATAAAGATTCGCGGAAACGCTCTAGTGGATTGAGAAATATAAGGGGGATGATAAATGGAGGAGTTCTGGAGTTGCAGGTCATTAGCTTATTGTGATGGAAATGCACGGTTCAAATGGTGACTTGCCGGTTTGAGCGATCAAGCAGATCTCAATCAAAAAGAAATGAAAGCATGAGACTGAATGAAAATACAATATACCTACCTAACTACCTAACTGTTAACTGCGTCGTGGCCGATTCTAGAATAGCACTCCATCTCATCCCGTGGGTATCATAGAAGAGGACTAAGGGAATATCAGGAACGGGCATCAGCTACTGAGCTACTGCCCTCACCAACCCGCCTGCCAAACGCGGTGACTAAGGCAAATTCCCCCAAATGATATTTGTCATTGGGGGAGATTCAACAGTGGATATTTGCAGGTTGATGATGACGATAGTACCTCTAATACTGGATGTAATAAAAATATAACATTAAATCATAACTTCTGCACACTACTACCCAGTCCTAGTAACTAAACCTGACCTGGTTGTCCGCTACAAGCGGAGTCTGAGCTGAGGAGAGTTGGTTCGCCCGTCGGAACTCGACACGACTCCTCCATAGCTCATTATCATTACATCGCCAGGACAGCAGGATGCCTCCTGAGTACCTCGGGAGGATGTTGTGGTGCCCCCCGATGCGAAGCGTCGTGCTTAGCATTATTATTTTTAGGGTTCCGTAGCCAAAATGGCAAAAACGGGACCCTTATAGATTCGTCATGTCTGTCTGTCTGTCTGTCTGTCTGTCTGTCTGTCTGTCTGTCTGTCTGTCCGTCCGTATGTCACAGCCAGTTTATTCCGAAACTATAACAGCTACATTATTGAAATTTGGTACGTAGATGTATTCTGTAAACCGCATTAAGATGTAAAAATAAAATCAGAAAAAAATCCAAAATTTTTGGGGTTCCCCATACATAGAACTGAAACTCAACAATTTTTTTTTCATCAAACCTATACGTGTGGGGTATCTATGGATAGGTATTTGAAAATGATGTTGAGGTTTCTAACAACATTTTTTTCTAAACTGAATAGTTTGCGCGAGAGACTCTTCCAAAGTGGTAAAATGTGTGTGTCCCCCCCCCCCCCCCCCCCGTAACTTCTAAAATATGGGCATGATAAAACTGAAAAAAATATATGATGTGTATTACTATAAAAACTACTAACGAAATTTGGTTTGAATGAAATCTAGACAGTAGTTTTTTTTTAAACGTCATAAATCAAATTACCTAATTTTTTCATTCAATCAGTGGTACGGAACCCTACGTGCGCGAGTCCGACTCGCACTTGGCCGGTTTTTTTATTTCTTATGACGACTTCCATAATTCACTTTCGATACTAATAAAATTAACATAAAGTACATATCTAGTATACCAGCTAGGGCAAAACTAAAAATATCTACCATTGTGTAGGTAGGTAGTATAAAAAAAAACGGCCAAGTGCGAGTCGGACTCGCGCACGTAGGGTTCCGTACCACTGATTGAATGAAAAAAATTAGGTAATTTGATTTATGATGTTTAAAAAAAAACTACTGTCTAGATTTCATTCAAACCAAATTTCGTTAGTAGTTTACATAGTAATACACATCATATATTTCTTTCAGTTTTATAATGCCCATATTTTAGAAGTTACGGGGGGGGGGACACACATTTTACCACTTTGGAAGAGTCTCTCGCACAAACTATTCATCTGAGAAAAAAATGATGTTAGAAACCTCAACATCATTTTCAAATACCTATCCATAGATACCCCACACGTATGGCTTTGATGAAAAAAAATTTTTTGAGTTTCAGTTCCATGTATGGGGAACCCCAAAAATTTTGGATTTTTTTCTGATTTTACTTTAAAATCTTAATGCGGTTAACAGAATACATCTACGTACCAAATTTCAATAATGTAGCTCTTATAGTTTCGGAATAAACTGGCTGTGACATACGGACGGACAGACAGACAGACAGACAGACAGACAGACAGACATGACGAATCTATAAGGGTCCCGTTTTTGCCATTTTGGCTACGGAACCCTAAAAATAAGGAAAAAAAATCCGTGACTCAGCAAAAAGGTTTATTCTCGGACATTTAACATTTAGTTCGTATATACGTAGGTCCACATACGTTACACTTGGGTTTTTAGGTTTAGATAGTTAATATTTAGATAACACCATGATTGATTGCGTAGGGGGTTCTGGAGGAAGCAACAGGAATTCTCTCCGGGCCGGTGATCGATGCGCATCCTAGAGGTTATCAATTATCATAAGCTGAAGATGAAAGGAGTCAATGAATTGAGCCAAACAATAAATACATGTTACCGGAAAATATGTATGATAAATAAAAATAAAATAAAATTTTCGGAACTAAAACTAATTTGGTTGAATATTGACGAAAGTCCACACTTAAATTTTAATTAAAATCTTGTTCAGATCATGTTCTTCAGATTTAATGAAAATATCTCTGGAGTGTCTGGAGAGGAGCTCGGTGGCGCCGCGGTCTTGTTCTCTTAACAATGATCGCAACGTCGCGTTGTCGCGGTCAATCCGATGATGGGTGACCAAAATTTGACACCGATTTCCTCCGTGCTTCGGAAAGCACGTTAAGCTGTTGGTCCCGGGTGCTATCTTTACCAACTCAGATAGCAGTCGTTACATCATATCAGACATGATGATTTTTTTTTATAGCTAACATTTCGACGTCCTCCATTGTCGCGAGCTCAAAGACAACTGAACTCGTGACGAGAGTGTAAACACCAAGCTCGTTTAAAGCTCGTTTTGCGAGGTGTGGAGCGAGCCATGAGGCGAGGCACGAGGCGAGCCGCGAGGCGAGAGTGTAAATGTGGTATGAGTGTTATTATTCTAAGATTGCAATACTATTTTTATTTAAGATTATTACCAAGAAAAATATCGCATACCTATTATACCTAATCAAGTAACAGATGGGCGGACTCTCTGAATCTGAACCTGATCCATAGTGCTAAGCATCCAGCGTCTTTTAATAGTGGACGATGGAAGAGGGGTTACAACCCAGATTTAATCTTCACCAGCAATAATGTGTGTTCCCAAACAATCAAAAATGTCTGTCAACCAATTCCTAGGACCCAGCATCGTCCAATAGTCTGCACAGTTCGACCTGTAGTCTGTCCTAATCAGATACCTTTCAAACGTCGTTTCAACTACGCGAAGGCAGACTGGGAACAATATTCTAAGGCAATTGACGACGACATATGCAATCTCCCCCCAACTTCGGAGAATTATGAGAAGTTTACGGATCTTGTATCAGCTGTTTCTCGTAGATATATACCCCGAGGTTGCAGAACTTCATACATTCCGGGGCTATGTCAGGAATCCAACAAACTATTGCACATGTACCAAGCGTCTTTTAATGAAGATCCCTTCTCCGAAGATACCAGACAGATGGGCGAGGAGCTGAAGAACAACATTGGTAACAAACGGCGTGAAAAATGGATGGCAACGGTCGCTAGTATTAACTTGACCCACAACAGTAAGAAAGCTTGGTCCACCATCCGCAAGCTGACTAGCGAACCACCGCAAGCAAAGTCCCCGCCGCAGGTCACAGCAAATCAGATAGGCAGTCAGTTGGTTGTCAATGGTAAACCACCCAAGCAAACAAAGGCTAGCAAACCCCATAGTCCTTCAGTAGTTCACTCCGGCACAAGCATTAGTAAGTCCTTTGATTTGCAGGACGTCGCCGAGGCTATTCGTGGGTTGAAGGCTGGGAAGGCCTCTGGAGTGGATAACCTGTCCGTGGAACAAATCCAACACCTAGGTCCACTTGCTGTGGCCTGGCTTCATCGGCTGTTCAATTACTGTTTGGCTTCGGTCAAAATTCCCAAAGCCTGGAGAAAATCGAAAGTGGTTGCTTTACTCAAGCCAGGGAAGCCAGGTTCAGACCCCAAGGATTACAGACCTATTTCACTACTTTGCCATACCTACAAACTGTTCGAGCGTTTACTGCTTAACCGTCTGACAAATGTAGTAGATCCAAAACTAATTCCAGAGCAGGCGGGGTTCAGGCCCGGTAAATCTTGCTGCAGCCAAATTTTAAAACTCACTCAGCATATTGAAGATGGATTCCAGTTAAACCGGATTACTGGGGCCATTTTTTGTCGACCTGTCAGCAGCCTATGACACAGTTAATATAAGAAGATTGCTTCAGAAAGTGGCAGACATAACGGAGGACCAAAACTTTGCAAAAGTCCTTAGCGAGTTGCTCCACAATCGTCGCTTTCAGGTGCATCTTTTGACTGATAGGAGTAGTCCTCGCTCCATTATTGTTTAATATATATACCAATGATCAGCCCTCCACCCTGAACACGTCTCGATTCATATATGCTGATGACCTTGCGTTAACTGCTCAAGCCGACACCTTCGAGCAAGTTGAGGACACCCTTACAATCGCACTGCGGAACCTAAGTAGCTATTATGAAGCTAACACTCTGAGACCTAACCCTTTAAAAACCCAAAGCTGTGCGTTCCACCTGAGGAACAGAGACGCAAACCGCGCTTTGGATGTCTCTTGGCAGGGAATTCCAGTTACTGCTTGTACCCACCCAAAATACCTAGGCGTTATACTGGATAGAGCTCTAACGTTTAAGGCAAACTGTGATGCTGTGCGGAAGAAGGTCTCTGCTCGGAACAATCTCCTCCGGCGACTTACGACTACTGGTTGGGGAGCCACCCCACATGTTTTAAGAACTACCGGGCTAGCGTTCTGCTACTCCGCCGGCGAGTACTCCTGCCCTGTTTGGTCCCGCTCCTCCCATGCCAAACAAGTGAATGTAGCGCTTAACGAAACTTGCCGGATAATAACGGGCTTTTTGAAGCCGACCCCGGTAAGTGCGCTATATTCACTGGCCGGTATTGCACCACCCGAAGTTCGCAGGGAGATAGCGAGCTCGATTGAAAGAGCCAAGGCAGACCGCGACCCCCGGCATCCCATGTTTGGCCACACCAGCCTTCCACCGAGGCTTAAGAGTCGTCGGAGTTTCATAGATCAGACCTACCCAAACACTGGAGATCCTTCTGAAAACAGAGTATCCCTATGGGCAGACAGGTATCCCGACTCTATGTATCCCCCCTCAGAGGGCCTCCCGCCAGGGAACACCTTGACGTGGCCGACCTGGAGGGCTCTGAACAGATTGCGCACCCAGGTTGGCCGCTGCAAGGACAACCTGTGTAGGTGGGGCTTTGCGGACGCCTCTGCTAACCGGTGCGAGTGTGGTGCCGTCCCCCAAACTATGGCCCACCTGCTCCAGTGCCCCGCGTGCCCAGATACATGTTCGCTCGAGGACTTACTGAACGCTAACGATAAAGCGATCCGCGTTTCGGAGTTTTGGTCTCATTATATATGACGATTTGCTGTCGACTCGACAAGAAGAAGAAGTAACAGATAGGCATATTCTCGCGATATTTTTTGCAGATAAGTATATGTTCTGCAAAGTCGTGGTACGTACATTTTTAGGGTTCCGTAGCCAAAATGGCAAAAACGGGACCCTTATAGATTCGTCATGTCTGTCTGTCTGTCTGTCTGTCCGTCCGTATGTCACAGCCATTTTATTCCGAAACTATAACAGCTACATTATTGAAATTTGGTACGTAGATGTATTCTGTAAACCGCATTAAGATGTGACAATAAAATCAGAAAAAAATCCAAAATTTTTGGGGTTCCCCATACATAGAACTGAAACTCAAAAATTTTTTTTTCATCAAACCTATACGTGTGGGGTATCTATGGATAGGTATTTGAAAATGATGTTGAGGTTTCTAACAACATTTTTTTCTAAACTGAATAGTTTGCGCGAGAGACTCTTCCAAAGTGGTAAAATGAGTGTCCCCCCCCCCCGTAACTTCTAAAATACGGGCATGATAAAACTGAAAAAAATATATGATGTGTATTAATATAAAAACTACTAACGAAATTTGGTTTCAAGGAAATCTAGACAGTAGTTTATTTTTAAACGTCATAAATCAAATTACCTAATTTTTTCATTCAATCAGTGGTACGGAACCCTACGTGCGCGAGTCCGACTCGCACTTGGCCGGTTTTTTGTTTATCTTCTTCTATCTGTCTATATCTATATCTACTTATAATAAATCTGTAGAGGTCAATTCTGTACATTAAATACCTATACATATTTTCAAAATAACTATCAGGGGGTGATTTAGTGATCGATACGGATGCCGAAAATTCAATCAGTAAAATTTTGTCTGTCTGTCCGTCTGACTGTCTGTCTGTCGCTTTTTGTGTACGCTTTTATTGAAACTATATAAGGTCAGTGATTCCTCGCACATCTAGATTTATCTAATTGCCCACCAAAGTTTATTTTTGTAAAAAGTGTAAACTTGAACCTCAATTTTCGATATCAATAAAAAATAAACTAAAAGTGATCATGCTTTTCAGATTAATGAAAATATCTCGGGAGTATCCCCTTTCTAGTGGTGTGTAACGTTATGAAAAGTAACAATTTCTATCACTAATTTGTTACTTTCATAACATGTACATGGTCGGTTTTCTAATATTCAACAGGTGTAATAAAAATAATGTTTTGCCTTAATACCTATACTCAAAGCAGGTAATAATTTACAATTTTGTAGTTTTTACTTCTAAAGGCTATTTAAACATTTACTTTAACCTTAAAACGTTAATAAAACGTAACAAAAAAGAACACAACGATTATAAAAAATAACTGAACGAATCATGAATTACACTGAACTAGCACATACCTATAACATATGAAGCTCCATCAAAAAGCAAGAAACAATTTTTTTTTTTTTAAAAACTCTTGACCCAATAAATGTACACAATTATTATGATACGTCCATGGACTAGGTACGTAAGTACTATGGAAGTAGTTTTATGTAGTACTTATTACTTCCATGGTTTTATGATATCTGGTGTTCAGCCACTAGCAACACTGAAGACAGTTGTGCACTTATTACACCACCCGTTATTCAGGGCCCATGACCCTGAATTAGGGTGATAGGATACAGGGAGTAAGGGTAGTGTAATAACACTTAGAGCGGTTAGGGAGCTCAGTCAGTATCGGCATCGCGCCGGCCAGGACGTAGAGTGGTCGGGCGTGTTCAGGGTTACCAGATTTTTGTCAATATCCTGAATTCCCTCCAAAACTCCCGATTCCTTTTACCTCCCGTATTGTATAAATATTACCTAACGGAGCAAAACCTCAACGTTTTCCCTAGAGGGATGACCTTTTTTTTACTTCCCAAGCAACTGAATGGGAAAAATAAGAAAAATTTTAGTTATAATAATCATCATTAGGTATAGTAATCATCATTCATAGCAAAGAGAACATTTCCCGATGTTTCACAAGATATTGTCATATACCTATCTCCGAAGTTTTTGAAAATACATCTCCCGAAAGTCAAAATTAGTTGTTGCCAACACTGCCGTGACTGCTACAGCAACTTTTTGATGTTTTGATAGTGACGGCGGCATGAAATACGTCCAACTCTCTCGACATTCACGTATCAACTGATTTAGGAACCGATTTTCAGTGTAGTATAATAAGCGCCGCACTAACTATAGGGTCCCCGCAAGCAAACCCGGTATTCAGTGCCCTGAATTTAGGATGGTGTAATAAGGCTTTCACTGTCCCAGAGCCGTAAAACCCAATAGGTATTAAAAAAAACTGCCACACCGATTTTTAGGTTATGTTTTCATTTTATGAATTTTGGCAGTGGTAATAAAGTTCAGCAGCCCTAACTAAATCAAATCTTTGAAATGGCATCTGTGCTAATAACTGCCATTAAAAGACTTCATGTATCAGCCATACCAGCTCGAGTATTCTCATCCGCTGCTAACCCCATCGCTACAACTTCGAATAATTCATTGGAAATCACAAAAAAGCAATGGTTGTTTCCACCTACTTACACAAAACCTCGAGAAGTGTGGATAGAAAACATGGACACAATAGAAGAAAAGAAATTGGGTTTGTTTGAACTCCATCCATCTGTGTTCGCAACTGTTCCTCGTATTGATATGATAAATCGTAACGTCACTTGGCAGAGAAACTACAGATGGGTATCGTGGGCTCATACGAAGACCCGCGCTGAAGTACGTGGAGGTGGCAGGAAGCCATGGCCTCAAAAAGGATTGGGGAAGGCTCGCCACGGCTCCATTAGATCTCCTCTATTTCGCGGAGGCGGAGTAGTCCACGGCCCGCGGTCAGGAACGCCCCATTTCTATATGCTACCATTTCATCAAAGATTACAAGGACTCACATCAACATTGTCAGCAAAATTGGCTCAAGATGATCTTCATATCATTCCAGACTTAGAGCTGCCATCTGATGAATCTAATTACCTTGCGGATTTGATTGAGAATAGAAATTGGGGACCGTCAGTGTTAATAGTTGATGAGTAAGTGTATTAATGTGCATATTTCCTATATATCAGGCAATATCTTCTAGGGTCATTTATTAGGTGAAAAAATATGAATACCTAGTGTGAATACTTAATTAGGGCATTTGTGACTAAATTTGACCAATTTTTCAAGATTTTTGACCCAATCAATGAAAACACAGAAATGATTATGTACCTAATATCAATATTTGTTTGCCATACACCCATATTCATTCTATGATCATAAATAGACAACAAACTAACCACTATATTGTATATATTTTCAGCAATGACATTGCCCCTCGGAATATAACAGTTGCTACTGATAGTCTGCCCCATGTCAACATCATGCCTGTCTATGGCCTCAATGTATACTCAATGCTGAAGCATGAAACCCTTGTCCTAACATTATCAGCTGCAGAGAAGATAGAGGAAAGGTTACTACATCACCTGAATTCAATCACCACAGACAAAGAAGCTGCATTTAAATTGGATCAGGTGTAGGAATGAGAGTATACAATAAATGGAATAATGATTAATAAAATGTATAATTTTATTGTCAATTTTAGACTTATACAACAATTATTATGCTTGTTGTAATGGTAGTTAATAAATTAAAAATTACTTTAATTTCTTTGTTGGACCATTTTTTTCTGAATTTAGATTTTCAGGAATCTGTAATAATAAAAAATATTATTAGTTGACTATACAGACAGATGGCTACAATCAAACAACCATTTTAAGTCATCAGCTTATCGCAGTCCACTTCTGAACATAGGCCTCTCTAGTTGTTTACCACTTTGGTAAATATCTTTGGGTGAATATATACCTACATATTATACTAGCTGTGCTCGCGACTTTCTTCGCGTGGAATAGTTATTTTTTCCCCGTTTTTTTACATTTTCCATTATTTCTTCGCTCCTAATAGTTGCAGCGTGATGTTATATAGCCTAAAGCCTTCCTCGATAAATGGTCTATTCAACACAAAAAGAATTTTTCAATTCGGACCAGTAGTTCCTGAGATTAGCGCGTTCAAACAAACAAACAAACTCTTCAGCTTTATAATATTAGTTAAGATAGGAAAAAATATTGCCCTCAAAATGTGTGCTTCAAGCTGTAATCCTCAGCTCTGAAATCTCAATGAAAACGAATTTTGACTATGCCAAAAAATAGTCATGAAATAGTCATGAAATAGTCATAAATAGTCGCACAGGTAAAAAAAATAGTTGCATTATAGTTTCAGAGTTAAAGGTATAGGTTGGTGAGGATTCTGGCTTGAACATCAAGCTGTAATCCTCACCTCTGATGCAAGCAAACGGCAAGGTCTATCGAATTGGTTTATGTTCCAAAAAATAGTCATGAAATAGTCGCAACGACCTGCCAAATCTCAGAAATAGTCGCTAAGAGATTTCAGAGATATAAGGATATTGTGAGGATTCTAGCTTGAACATTTGAAAACTTCAAATATCTCCGAAACGCCTTTGATTTTCAATTTGGAGTTTATGCCAAAAAATAGTCAATAAATAGTCTTTTTTTTTGTTTTTATTTGAAAATAAAAAGTTTAAATTTTCCCTACATTTCTGGAGGTACAGTTGTATACAAAATGTTTTACTTCATTTCATATTATTGTGAAATATTCCGCTTAAAATATAATATTTCGTCCAATTAGGTGTTTTCCATGGCAGTTGTTATGATTAAACAAAAAACAAAACAAACATGTATTTTTTATTTGTTTAATCATAATAGCAGTTGATGACTAGACTATTTTTTGGCATAGTCAAAATTCGTTTTCATTAAGATTTTAGAGATAAGGATTACAGCTTGAAGCACACCTCAAAATCTCTTTGAGACCCTGTTATCAGATCCTAACTTGGTGATAAAAGGATCCCCTCAGGAGTAGCTACACTCTCAAATAACCTGAAAGAATACAACTTTCGGTCTTCGAATTTTAAATTATTATGAATCATTCACCAACAGTAGAGTTAGAGTTGTTGTACATACAATCATCTGCTCAACATGACAATTACCAGATGTGAATACTTTTAAATAAATTCGAAGAGATAAATTATTGGAGAAATTATACAATGTATAAAAAAATTACTTTAATTAACATTTATTTCTTTACTTCACTTGCCTTCCTACAAGCCCATTGGGGCTTTGTGAAGAATTTATTAAGTACAAAATGTTTACATGTAAAAGAGAACTTGAAACTAACTTACTTTACCCAGTACAGGTTTATGAACATTTCCAGCCATTCTTTGCCTAACATTCCATCGCAGGTCAGCCCAGTCATTTTCTCCAGGCACATTCGGTTTGTACTTAGCCCACAAACTGGTATAATAATGGTACAATGATACAGGATCACACTTTTTTTTTATTTTTTGCTTAGGAACTTTTATCACTGAAAAAAATTGAAATATTAAGTTTTAGTAAATTGAAAATACAGTCAAGTGGAGTCTGATTTTCATAAAATTTAAGGTTTTATCATCAAAATTTACTTATGCTACATCACATTACATAGTCCCTGAAATTGGTGTACCTACCCGGTACACCAATTTCATTGAGAAGCAGTGCATGAATGCCTTGAGAATATTATTACAAACTTACAATTATTATTTGAACTAGAAGAAGGAACTCTTTCTTTTGGCACTAGTTCTTCTTTCTTTTCAATTCTAACACACGAGCAAGCCCTTCTCACAGGCCCATCACTGATGTTTGTTTCTATTTTGCGATGCCCCAGTGTCGGTGCAGAATGGATATTTCTTACACCAAGTGGCTTAGGTCTCCGACATTCGCGACCGCAGGTAGCTGGTGCACTCTGTTGACACCTCGATCTGATTCGTGAAGAAAATGTGCTGGCACTATGTAATCGTTCGGGTCCGGGTAAAGGTTCTGGTCTTTCAGAACTACATTTCTGCTTTTGTTGGAGATCATATTTAATAAGCTTCTTGAGATCTGTAATTTACAAATGGATCTGTTTTTTAATTTCGATAAGAGTAGACGCATTATGAAATACGTCACCTTATCAGCTAAAATTGGAACACAAAAAATAACAGGTGAGATAACCTACCAGTGATGAAATATTTCAAAACTTCTCCACTTATATTCTGGATGCCCAAGTTATTCAGATAACGTAAAATTTCTCTGGCATCTAATTCTGAAGTAACATCATAGTATTCAATTTCCATCATAAAATCTACACGAAATAATAAATTTTACACGTTTCTTCCTCCTCCACTCAAATTAACGAACAACAAGGACACTGGACAACGTCAACAACAATGACATTGAATGATTTTTTTTTTTATAAATTCGTTCCTAATGGAACCGGCTAAGGTCTGAGACCATGCTGCCAAGTCTTAAGTAAAAGATTACATTCATTTCCAGTTTATGTTATTAACTTCAATATTTTTGGAGAGACATTTTTTTTTTAAAGACTTTTTTTTTGTGGTTGGATGGCAATGCACGGCTTGTGCTTATGCTGTGTGCTTATGCCAGTTGCGATAAAAGTTTGGGAAAACTGTTGCAAGGAAAAAAATTGGAATGGACGGAACCGAATTTTGATAGGATCAAAGGAGTTATGGAATCGTGAGGAGTTTTATGAAATTGGGTGAGGATGTAATATGACAATATGGTGATAATACAATACACGGATTACAATTTAATATCATTTTTAGGGTTCCGTAGCCAAAATGGCAAAAACGGAACCCTTATAGTTTCGTCATGTCCGTCTGTCCGTCTGTCCGTCTGTCCGTCTGTCACAGCCGATTTACTCGGAAACTATAAGTACTACAGTGATGAAATTTGATGGGAATATGTGTTGTATGAACCGCTACAAAATTATGACACTAAATAGTAAAAAAAAGAATTGGGGGTGGGGCCCCCCATACATGTAACTGAGGGATGAAAATTTTTTTTTCGATGTACATACCCGTGTGGGGTATCAATGGAAAGGTCTTTTAAAATGATATAAAGTTTTCTAAAAAACATTTTTCTTAAAGTGAACGGTTTTTGAGATATCAGCTCTCAAAGTCGTAAAAAGTATGTCCCCCCCCCTCTATTTTTATAACTACGGGGTATAAAATTCTAAAAAAAATAGAGGTGATGCATGCTAATTAACTCTTTCAACGATTTTTGGTTTGATCAAAGTATCTCTTATAGTTTTTGAGATAGGTTGATTTAACTGTAATTTTGGTTAAGTTTATTATATTTGCTGCTACGGAACCCTTTGTGCGCGAGCCCGACTCGCACTTGGCCGGTTTTTTATAATGAATTCAGATATGGCATTATAAATATCATAATTTTTTAATAACAATATGGATATAATCGATGTAGGGAAAGAAACACGTAAAGTTGTTAAACTCACTATAAATGAAGATCGATCATATTTAGAACAACTAAAAAATATATGGTTCAGATCTCTAATCCCCGCGCCACACTCTTTTAAAGACTTGCAATGCTCACGCCACGCCTACGGCGAAAGCACTTATTACACCACACGTTATTCAGGGATCCTGACCCTGAATTAGTGTGGTGTAATAGGATTCAGGGAGTAAGGGTCCCGATTTAGGGCGACCGGGTCGACCCGGTCTGCCTTGCTCCCTGACCGCTCTGCCGACCGTGTAGTGTAATAACACTTAGGGCGGTTAGGGAGCTCAGTGTCGCGCCGACCATGGCGTAGAGTGGTCGTGCGTGTTCAGGGTTACCAGATTTTAGTTTATTTTTATTGATTTTTATATTACTTCCGATTCTTTTTTACCAAACGGAGCAAAACCTCAACGGTTTCCCTAGAAGGACGACCTTTTTTTGCTCTCTAAGCAACTGAATGGGAAAATTTTTAGTTATGATAATCATCATCATTATAGTAATCATCATGCATAGCAAAAATAATAGCTTCCGTTCTTTCTCAAGGTATTGTCATATACCTATCTCCGGGATTTTTTAAAATACATCTCCCGAAAGTCAAAATTAGGTTTTTGCGAGCACTGCCGTGACTACTATAGCAACTTTTTGATGTTTTGATAGTGACGGCGGCATGATGTAAATACGTCTAACTCTCTCGACATTCACGTATCAACTGATTTAGGGACCGATATTCAGTGTAGTGTAATAAGCGCCGCACTAACTAGGGTTCACGCCCACCCGGTATTCAGTGCCCTGAATAACGTGTGGTGTAATAAGTGCTTTTTATGACTCTTTGTGGCGCTTGGATGACTTTACGTTATAATGAGGGCGGGCAAATCAGTGGCATAACATAAATAAACCACTACGTACGTCGCCTGTAGCAAACGCATCGTATTTTTATAAGATGTATATGTACAATAAATTATTGTTGGGAGTTGAGATTCTCTTATGACCGGGGACCAAGGACATTACATCTTAAACGTCCTTGCCGGGGACCTGTGGCATTTTGCCGACTTGCCACCTTGTTATTGACGCCCACTGCACACATACAAGTGACTTTCAGAACTGTAAAAGCTAAAAACCCTGGAAAAAAAGGAGAATTAATAAAAAAGAATATGAACTCTTTAGTTGAATGCAAAGTCAAACAGACACTTGGCTGACTATTACGTCCTGAGCCGTAAATAATAAAAACAACAATGGCTAAAAAAAAGAAAAAGTCTGTCTGCTTCAGCGTTGCCAGACCGTACCAAAAAGTACGGTTTTCCGTACTATTCATCCCTCAACCGTACCACAACCGTACCCACGGAATATTAAACACAAGAGGAAAGGACGTGTGGGCGTGGCCCGCGTGCCAAAGTTAAGGACAGCGAGTCTTAACTTGACTCAGTCCAGCCTATACAATCTTAGTACAAATTGTATGGCAATCACATAAATACAGCTGACCAAATTTAATTGTACACAAATATTTAGATGCACACATTAGAACTTAGATCATTTCAATTTACCTGGGTTATACCATGTTAGTTCCATATTTGAATTCTAGGTGGAGTTTATATTCATTGATTAAAGTTGGTATCTATTTTCTATACAATAGTAAGGATTAAATTGCCTTTCAAATTCAGTAGCATAATTTAGTTGCGACGTTTCGACAATATTGTACAGTTTGTGTAGTTTTTTTTTATTACGGTCCTTTTATTTAAATTAAAAAACCAGATGAACGCTAGTTATATTTCACTTTAATTTCATGTATTCCTTATATAATTTCATGTATTTATTGAAACGGCCCAGTGGCTCATTTGGTAATCCTTGTGTCCATACTCGTTGTTACCACGTTAAATATCGGGGGGTGAGGTGTCATAATTCATAATTTGTCTTTGATAGCTGATAGTAATATTTTAATTTTTAAACTATATCTCTAATATTTTAATTTTAAACTGGGTGTTGATATTGATATCTATAGATATCACGAGTGTGTGTATTACTTGGAGCTATCTATTGTTGACACATATAGCTGAGATTGGTGTGTTTTAACCAACTATTTGTTGCATATTAATCTTTGTTTAATGTATCTATTTATATCCACTCCGCAATTGTTATAGATACTAGTTGTAATTTAAAGGAAACCTATAATTAGCCTTACTAACTGAATGTAATTCCATCAACATAAAAATTTGTTACGCCGTTGGTTTCTTAATAAATAAATAAATAAATAAATAAAATATATTACTACACTTAATTTATTGAATATTGGGTTAAATAACGTATTGTTCTCCATTTTCAGAATTTACTGATTTTAAACTGTAAACTATAGATTCAAATTTCTGGCAACACAGCTTAAAATGGCGTGTTTTAAAATTTTCCTTTTAGTCAATATTAATTTATCAAGTTTTCAAAAGTTTGTGCTTTTAATAGAACTTGAAACTCATAGCATTTTTTAAAACGGTCGTACAAGAAGCAGATTATAATGTGATTGCTAAAGTTTGTGACCAAGGGTCTAAAATCCGCAAGAAAACTGTAATTGCAAGAAACCCGCGGAAAGTTTAATCTACATTCGAAAGAAAATGTGATTTTAAGAACTTATATGATTATGAAACCAATATTTTAATTTTATAGTGGTGTGTGGTGTGTAAAAATGTGAAAGTTAATAAAAGTTTCTAAGTTTTTACACTTATCTTTTATTTTTCAAATGTTGAATGATTTGCCAATCTTAGTTTGTGTTTATTTGCCTAAGTTAACAAATGATTCAGAAAAATATGCCTGCGGTTGGCAATTCATAGCAAAAATTCATCATTCATTCCTTAATGAAATAATACTTATAATTAATTAGGTACAAGACCAAAGTATGCTGTAGATATATCGCTGTATTGTGATTATGTATATTGACGAAAAGTTGCCGTAAGTTACCGTCGAGTGGCGCTGTATTTGTTACCTCTTTTGACAGCCAAGATTGGTCTCTATTTCAGTATATTACAAAGTACTCTGTGACTCAGTCGCTTTGTGGTTGCTTAAGTATCGTGACGTGCGCTGTCGGTATTTTCATTCGAGTGTTTTATTAAATAACTCTCAATAATGACTCGATGTTCCGTCTTTGAGTGCAAAAACAATAGTAGTACTAAGAACTTGCTTCGATCAGGTGTTTCTTATCATCGGTAAGTTGGTATTTACTTTTTATTAAATAAATAATCTTTCGGCATAACCTCTATCCATTTAAAACATTCGTGTAAATTAAGAATCACACGTATGTACACTGAAATAAAGTTTATAATTGTCTGACGCCTGGTCCGCATGCGCCATCTAGTATCGAATAGTAGAATCAGAAACTACGTCCCAAGTCGAACCTACTTTAGGGTTGTGACACGTTGAAATATCATCGATTTAATTATGTATTTTGTCTATTACACTTTTTTTATGCCTTATTGTAAACTATTGATTATTTTCGTTTTAGTTTTCCTAAAGATCCAAATGCAAAAGGAAAGTGGATTCGGCTCTTCGGTGGATTCTTCTCGGCAGGCTACACGTCAAAGTGCTGGTAGGAAAAAAGTTTGACGTGCAAAAGTATTACTAGTGAATCTATTTGCAGAAATAAACTATTTAATTTATTTTAAATGAGTTTTATTTTATGAAGTTCCCTACAAAGAGCTGTTTTCTTTTTTAAAATATGGTTCAGTGTAGCTCCCTAGATGATCATAGAATACCCATTTCGGACTGTTACGGAATTTAAGGAAAAATTACATTAAATACTTTTTTCAATGTCATAAAATGACAGGATTTTTCTATTCCATTCAAAGCTCGTTGAACGTCATATAATTGATTATATTGGAGCTGCTAGCTTTTTAAGCAGAAAACGGCTCGTAGATAATACATTTGTAGATCTAGTCAATACTTGTTGTCGTGTAAGTAGGCCTTATGATCTAAAAAACCCAATAATAATTTCTATTATTATAGGGTTATTTAGACCTGTTAACACTAAATTTTACGGACGGACCACATAGTATCAAGTTCATTCATTTTCTACAGAAATACACAAATAATATTTATTTAAGTTACGGGTAATGCTAGAAGGTGGAGTAAATCTAGGTTTACCCGGGTTGACCTAGTATTACCCAAGCTGGGGTACAACAAGGGAAGCCTCCACGCGTGGTCGTCTGCTTGCAGACGGCCCGGCGTACCCAGGGCAACAGCGGGTAGTAGAGGATGGCTGCTACGCGACGGCTAATTCCCTGTAGGGAGCACGCACTTGTGCGTGGCTCCGGGAGCCAAGTGGGTTAGTGAAATGAAACTTCAAGGGCATTTTAAACATCTACAACAACATTTAGTGAGCATAAACTTAATAATAGCTTTAATAGCAAAAACTAATAGCGGTCCTTGTGTTATTAAAATTGAAATTATTTATTTGAGCAAGATAAACTTCTGTGACATGATTCGAAATTCCTGACGTTGCAGATGTATATGAGCGGCGGTTATCATTTACCATCAGATGAACCGTTAGTAGTGAACCACGAATTAAAATTTATTTTACTTTGTATTCGGACTTTACCCAAGTAGCTTGGGTAATCCTAAGTAAACCCGGGTAAACCTAGGTTTACTCCAACTTCTAGCATTACCCGTAACATATACATTAAATGTGAAACTTCTGTCAGTGTATTTAAATGTTAATGTATATCTATTCTAATATTAATTAATTATTTTAGAAGTAATCGATGTTTCATCACCAATAATATTCCCATCCCTGTTTGAGTAGCGACGATAATAAATGTCATGATAAAACATTCTAGAAAAAAAGCAAGTGCATGCGTATAAATTAAAACCTTACGCTGATTGTCGTAAGGTGTTAAACAGCGTACAACTTTTAAGAGTGTCATCTAGCGTGCAATAGGTGAACTAGCTAGTCAAAGCAGGCCAAAAGCACTTCGATGAGATGACGTAAAACCCTCAAAGCGTAATTTCTAAATTCTTCTTTATCTCTAATGCGTTATGGTAGTTTTTATGTTATTGTTAGTAGCGGTTACATCTTTGTGATTTCAAGAAATTATTATAGTTATGATTGGTTCATTTTGTGTGTGCGTATAATGTTATTGTGTGAGTTTGGCGACAGCAGTTTTGTATGAACTGACTACATTATGCCCTTTCCTCTTGTGTTTAATATTCCGTGACCGTACCTTAGTGCAGACCGTACCTTTTCGTACTTTTTCCATATTAGTGCTTTATTTTTCACTACAACCTACAAAGGGTACAAAACAATATAAAAACGCCTTGTTCTGTTTTGCTCAACATTCTGAATTTGAGTT
This sequence comes from Conogethes punctiferalis, assembly GCA_031163375.1. Lineage (NCBI taxonomy): Eukaryota > Metazoa > Arthropoda > Insecta > Lepidoptera > Crambidae > Conogethes > Conogethes punctiferalis. The sequence continues at coordinate 19,612,797 of CM062077.1, read as the reverse complement.
CAAAAAAACTTTTTTCATCCAAAGAAATAAGACTTAGCTGTTTGCATTACATTCCTTACGCCTTGATGGAAGAATTAAAAAAAAAAGAACATTCCGATTCAAGTCTGCGCGGGATTTGTAGTGCAGTTTGTTTTGTATGACTAAATGACAATGCTATTAACTTATTTCGGTCAGAGTGTCTTTTCAAATCACGACAGCCAAGGTGTGGTTTATTTCCTTTCATCAAATTTTAATAAATAGATACCTAGGTACTGTTAGAGGAGAATAATCAACAGCTGCACCGCACTAACGTTGACAATTGAAGTTTGACGTAACGGTGACACTGACAGCTGTCATAGAGCTCCCGCCGATTATTACTTTTTCTCTCTCTGGTTGAATGAGTTTTTGTAATTGGATTCTGTAAATAAATACTTTCAGATTATCAATTCTTGTGTTATCAGTACTGACAAACAACTTAAAATTTTGCAACCTATCTGTTCCGATCTGATGGTCAAGGGTAGAACTATATTTAATCGCCTTGGAAGTTTTAGTTGATATCTAAATGAATTATTTAAAATTAATAATACACCACTAGCGTCAAAACGAAACAGTTACCTATGTCATAATTTTGATGTTGGAAAATTTCCTACGTCCTGTTTTTAAATGTTTTGTTGGGTTTACCATATTGTGAAATAACAACCGAATTTAGACAATTTCGGAGCATTTACGTGTATCACATAAATCATTCAAGTAATTGGCTATTTGATAGTTGTAACGATGAAACGTAAAATATTTTAAATATTCAATTTTCATGGATTACAAGATTCGAGAAGTGGTCGGTGTCACATCACATCTCATTCTCACAGAAGAATGTCAAACAAAACGCCACCGGTCAGACAGCGTTTAAGCACTTATTGGCGAGAAATTGACGGTTTTGAAATGTGACGTCATGAAATGTCACGTGACCGGCTCTTTTCGTCATTTAAATTGATAAATATTTTTTTGCTAACGCTTTTAAATAACGCTTTAAAAATATATTTCCCCCCTCTCCCCCCCCCCTCAGTTTGCAGAAGTATCCTGAACCAACCGTACCTTGAAGTTGAAAACCGTACCTTTTCAGAAAGTCAACCGTCCTTTTTGGGGAAATCATACTGGCAACACTGGTCTGCTTTGACATGACAGCTTAACGTTTATACTTGTGATTTCTAAAATATTTTTTTACATTTAATGATTAAGAGCTTGCCAAGCGTTCACAAGCACTGAAGACAACAATATATATTACCTTCCATTATGGTAAGTGATTTTTCACAAACATAGATTTTATTTGACGAAATTTACTAACCTGTACCGGTTACACATCAATCAACCATTTTTTTCATTATTCTATTTAATTAATTGGTCAGCGTGTAGGGTTATTATTGGGGAGCATTTGAAGCTATACTTTGAAAATATTTTAAGTATTATTTTCAATTTGGATTTTCAACTCAGGATTAAGATCTTCATTCATAAATCCCACAGGAACCCCCTACCACTGGGACCAGCTCGCCTGGTCTCATAGGTACGGCCCCGCTACTTCCGCCACCCATGCTGGCGGGGCTGGCCCCGACGATGCCGCCAGCCGTTGCTATGCCGCCTGTGCCTGGACTGCCACCCAACATGGCTGGTCTGCCCCCGCCTATGGCCTTCCCGCCCATGATACCACCATTTTCCATGCCGCCACCAGGATTTCCTTCATTTAAACCAGTAAGTTTAATTGAGTATTACTAATAAACTAAATACAAGACATACCTACCAACAATTTATTACTTATTCAACAATGACAATAGGTATAACACGCCTGAAAATCTTGCGGATATTTCAACTAGAAAAGATAGACTAATAACACCTGGTTTTTGAATTACATTAGGCTGGCACTCATTGGAGTATTACTTGACTCAGCAAGAACACATCTGATTATGGCTGTGAGAGCAGATGTTGTTTTAAATAGTATCACAACATAATGGCTTACCTACACCTGATGGAAAGTCAAAGTGCAGCCCAAGTTGCTGTAACAACAGTTCAGTAACTGTCAGTTGCCACTGCCAAGCCGGCCCAACCCTGGTGGTTGCCGTTGTATCACTCACCTCATCAGCTCACAGGCTCACAGACCCTACTCACCGACAGAAATACAACCTGGAGCCTATACTCCAACTTGCCCCCAACCCTACACTCCGACCCTACGGTATTCTATAGGGTGGAGGAATTGAACCACCAGTCCAGGGGAGACCCCGGACACTCCGGACTGGTGGTGGACTGTCAGTGACATGACATTTAATAGGGTTGCTGGATTTTTATTCATAAAAATGTATGTGTGTGTTATTTTTTATACTTTTTAATTACTTGTATTATCCTTAGGATTTAAGTGCACCTGCACCAGATGTGGCCCCGATAGCCAACCAGAGCAGCCCATGGTCAGAACATAAAGCACCAGATGGTCGTACTTATTACTACAACTCGGTAACCAAACAAAGCTTATGGGAAAAACCAGACGACATGAAAACACCTGCTGAAGTATGTATTCATATTGTTCAATTTGTTTGATGTCAGCATATTTTCCAATAGATTATAATATAAAATTTGGCAAAAATGCCATTATGTTCTTTACATTTTGAGTGATTATGTCATAGGATGTATAAAGAACATCCAACCACATTACAAGTCTCATCGCAATAATTGATACAGACACTGAAATACCCCTATTTTATGCACAATAAACAATCTGATTATGTGTTTAATTTACAGAAACTGCTATCATCATGTGTGTGGAAAGAGTATACAACAGATGCCGGGAGAGTTTACTACCACAATATTGAAACTAAGGAGTCCAGTTGGGTTGTGCCCAAGGATCTACAAGACATCAAAGACAAGATAGCTGCAGAAGAAGCCGCACAGTGAGTTTCTGACTGAATATTGTGTCAATGTTATTTTATTTAATAAGTATATTTTAGAACAGGACAGGAACAAACTATAGTTCATTCGCGTTAAGAAAATAGTGACTGACAGGTCACTATTTTCTTAACGCGAATGAACTATAGATGGGACCCAGGGCCAATAAAAATGAATAAATAAATTGGTGGGCCGCAAAATATTTATAAAAATAAAACACTGGCAGGTAGCAGGTATCATTTTCAAACAAAGATGATAATAATGATTTTCTAGGCCCCAACAATACAAGTTTAGAATATTGGTGAAATAGTGATTCGGACCTTTGACTTAAAAGTCATACTCAATGCTGCCGCCTGCATAATTGTGTGTTGCAGCATTGATTCAGCATCTTGATCAGCAGTTTTCCTATGTGTTTTCCAATACATTATGTATTTCCAATATATTATTATTCAATGCCCTTATAGTGTAGATAAATAATACAAAATGCACATGTGAAGAAATTTCCAGCATAATATTATCAACCTAATCATTTTTCATTTGACCAGGTGGTCATTTTCTTTCAAGAAGCATACACATTTAAACAAAAAATAACGAAAGATACAATGCATCAAATTTTAGGAGCGGGAGTCTTTGACGTCGCTCTGTGCGAAAAAACTCCCACTCTTTGACGTCACACGTAATTTTAACCGGCTATATATTTGTCAATTTTGGTCTAATTTACTAATGAAAAAATATGTGTCTTTTATTTTTGAACAATCTAAAGGACAGACTAATTTTTTTTTTTTTTTTTTTTTTGCTTTTTTGGCTTTGTACGGCTTGTACATTAGCCACAGACAAGGAAAAGGTAGGGAAACGTATGGATTTTGAAAGGAAGCGAGATAGGATAGGAATGTCGTATGGATCAGAAAAGCTTACAGTCAGAAAAATATACTTAGTATAGGTGCATGAATTTAAATCTTAATATTGTTAGTGTTTATAAAAATAGATAAAACTGTATATATATTGTAATCGTTCATACATAAAAGGCTAGGAATGGATACAGGGAAAGGCACACGGAGGGAGGTAAGAGAGGACATGAATACAGAACGATCATATTTTGTGCAAGAAAAGAACATGTGATTCAAATCACCCACATCGGCACCGCAGTCACACATGGAATTATCCACAATACGTAAACGAGCCAAATGAACAGGTGTACACACGTGTCCTAAGCGCATCCTGATAAGAATAGAAGTAGCTAACTTATCTAGCTTCCATTTGGAAAACCATGGTTTAATAGGAATATTCGGTTGAATACTTTTATAAAAGCTACCTTTGGTTTTACTACTTTCTTCCCAGTTTTCTTCCCAAGCTTTTTGTAGAGATATCTTAGCTAGAGGAATCAAGTCGTGGCAGAAGTTCTTATATGGGAACATATCACCACATACAATCGCATCATTCGCCAATCGATCAGCTATTTCATTTCCAGAAATTCCAGAATGTCCTGGAATCCACCCAAAAGCCACTTGAAAACCGTTTATGAAGCATTGATATAATAATTTCTTACAATCAATTATAATTGAGTAACAAATATTTGACTTAAAAGGGAACTTGATTAGAGCTTCTAACGCACTTTTAGAATCCGAAAAGATCATTGTTTTTTTAAGTTTAAGGAGCAGTACATACTCTAATGATTTATAAATACCGAAACATTCTCCCGTAAATACCGATGATTCCGGAGGCAATTTAATTTTTTGTGTTATATTAAACTGCTGATGATGAACTCCGACACCTACATGAGAATCAGAAGTATGTTTCGAAGCGTCACAAAACAAATAGTGCCAGTCCTGACAGTGTTGTTGCAGATAATTATTAAATTTGTCATTAGAATGTCTATCGTTTTTAGAAATATTTATATCAAAATTAACAGCTGGTGGATAAATCAAAGCTTCAAAAGGAATAGAAAAAATAGGATGATGAGAACATCTGTGCGTTGGAGCTTCGAGGAATGAAAATTTACGGAAACTGATAACTAAACAGGGTGTAGGTTTATGTGACCAATAAGAAGATTTATCTATGAATTCTGATAATTTTTGCAACTTAGCATAGAGAGGATGGTTATAAATCTGTAAAGCTCGGAATAGATACCTATCGCATAAGTACTGACGCCGAAGTTTTAGAGGAGGATCCCCGCACTCCACTTGCAAGGCATTGTTGGGACTCGATTTCATTGCGCCAGCAACAATACGAAGAGCTTTCGTTTGGATGACATCTAATTTTCTAAGTCCTACTATGCTACAAGGTTCCATAAAGTAAGTGCCGTAATCTAATGTGCTTCTAATAAGCGCATTATATAGTAGTTTAAGAGATAATGGGTGGGAACCCCACCAAACCCCAGATAAACATCTTAAAATATTTAAATAACGTTCACACTTTGCAGTAATGTAATAAAAATGTGAAAGACCTGATAATTTATTGTCTAGAATTACGCCTAGAAACTTAGCTTCCTTTTTAACAGGAATAATGGAATTATCATAAACGACTGAAAAGGGAGGAGGACATCGCATTCTGGAGAATAATACTACTGTACTCTTTTGTACAGAAAGGCTTAAACCATTTATGTCTAACCATGAAGGACAGACTAATTACATTTTTACGGCAACAAGCCTATTGTTTGTGGCAGTCCTGGGAAGGTTTAAAAGCTGAATAACGGGTGGTACGAAGTCTTCCAGGTCGGGTAGTGTTCGATATTTAGTCTGTGTGGTCCGCAGGGCTTTGCTGAGCGCGGAGGTGGTCCCGGGCGCGGTGCCGCTGCCGAGCTCGCCGGGCGCGGGCAGCTCTGCGCTGGACGAGGCCATGGCCAAGACGCTCGCCTCCATCGACCCAGCACTCGCCACGCACATACCCATCCCCGAGGAGAGTGAGTCCATCACCATTTTGTTATAGTCCAACATCATCATCAGCCTATCGCAGTCTGCGACATAGGCCTCTCCAGTTGTTCGCCTCTTTGGTCAAACATCTCGAGGCCTGGCCCATAATCGCCACGCTGGGCAGGTAGGTTGGTGATCACAGGGCGTAGCTTCTCGCTCCGGTAATGCTGCTTCCCGTCTTCGGCCTGTAGTATTTAGCTCAGTACACCTTCAATTGTAAGGTTATACCTATCTATATATATGCCGCCGGTCGGTTGCCAGAGCTTCGTTTGTTAGAGTAAGGCATACCCTAAGTAAGTAAGTTCGTAAGTTCTTCAATATCAATTCTTTTGTATTACAACTACATTTCATGCAGAAGATAACTTCGTCTATGCAGAAGAAAAGCTAAAGATATAATTAAATACGAATGCCAACACCATTAAAATATAGACCTTATTGTGTTTTACATTAAAGCTTAAAATTAACAAAAATGTAGTCTCATGCTATTTCGCTTTTAGCAACTCGCGAGACGACGGGCACAAACAAATACATACTTTTCGAGCGCATTCGCGGAACATCACGATTGGCTAAGAATTTTTCTCACTATCGAAAAATTTTACTTCCCCCAAAGTAAGTAGCTTAAGCACTTGTGTTATGGGTATCAGAACAACGAAGGTACCACAAATAAATACTTAAATACAAATTATAAACACACAGACACGGAACAAACACAAGTGTTCATCACACGAATGTTTGTCCCGGGTGGGAATCGAACCCACGACTCTTGGTTCAGCAGGCAGGGGCACGAAGCAAATACAAAGAGGAGATGCCATAACCAATATTTTCATAGGAAAATTGCGTGGCAATAAGAAGGGGGGTACGGGGGGACGCCCCTTTCTTATTTCCGTATGGCGGCTAGAAGCCGAACTACTAGTCTCATCTTCTTATGTAGTTTAGCTATCGGGCACTAGATTTCGCTAGCTATATTATAAGGGACGTACTCAGAATACCTACCTATTCAATAAAAAGTACTCCTAGCGACATCTGCGCCTTTAGTCCATAGGAACTTTTTGGATCATGGTGACACCAGAAGTAAGTAGAAGACCATGCCTTGAGGCGACCTATAGTTTTACCATTTTTGTGACTATAAACGGTTGCTTTTATTACATTACATCAAGCGCATGACACTTTTCAATTATGTATAACTAAAGGAGAAAGGGTGCATTGATTCGAACAGTAAAAAATAAATAGTGTTTTGCTTGTATTATTTATATATTTATTAAATTATGTACATAATTATATAAAACAGTAAGTATAAATACAAATTATTTGACTCTGCGCCACGAACATCGTGGAAAGAAAGAAAGATTTTTTATTGGCTCCACAGGTTACAATACAACAAAACATACAACAAAAAAACAGACGATAGTGATTAACTAACAATATAAACTGTTGTGGACTGTATTCAATTTAAAGGCCGATAGAGTTTCAACAGATTTATTCACATATACACAATTTACAAAGTCACTTAATCAAACAGAGTTACTAACAAAGTCACTACTTAAACAGAGTTACTACTTGCAATCAAAAACAAACTTTGGGAAGAACAAATTTTGGTGTAGGTATTTGGTAGGAGTCCAGTTTTATCTATTTATTTGTCTAACCCATTCCTTTCTAAGGATTTTATTAGACGGGAATCTAAATATATCAAACGTAGGCATCCGCTAAGAAAGGATTTTGATCAACTGTACCCTCAAGGGGATAAAATAGGGGATGAAACTTCATTCCACGCGGGCGAAGTCGCGGGCACAGCTAGTCTAGAATAAACATAATACACAGTTTAATTTTAATATTTAAATTTATATAATTTTTCTTCAATGAATAATAATCCGAATATAATCTTCATCATCGGCCTATTGCAGCCCACAGCTGGACATAGGCCTATGTCCGAATATAAATTACATCCCAATTACGGACCTGGTATTTTGACATTTGTATGCCTCTTAAAAATTGCTGCCAGATAGCACATACTTTTGTACAATGACAATGAATCTACATAAAACAACATTATTTTCATCAAGATAAAAGTCCTTATGCATAAATTTAAAACAAATTTCAATAAATCCAAGGTTTTTGAGCTTGATGTGTCTTTATATTGCTTGCTCCCACGGAATATTAAACACAAGAGGAAAGGGCATAATCTAGTCAGTTCATAGAAAACTGCTGTCGCCAAACTCACACAATAACATTATACGCACACATAAAATTAACCAATCATAACTATAATAATTTCTTGAAATCACAAAGATGTAACCGCTACTAACAATAACATAAAAACTACCATAATGCATTTGAGATAAAGAAGAATTTAGAAATTACACTTTGAGGGTTTTACGGCATATCATCGAAGTGCTTTTGGCCTGCTTTGACTAGTTAGTTCACCTACTGAACGCTAGATGACACTCTTAAAAGTTGTACGCTGTTTAACACCTTACGACAATCAGCGTAAGGTTTTAATTTATACGCATGCACTTGCTTTTTTTCTAGAATGTTTATCATGACATTTATTATCGTCGCTACTCAAATAGGGATGGGATTAATACGAATATTATTGGTGATGAAAAATCGATTACTTCTAAAATAATTAATTAATATTAGAATAGATATACATTAACATTTAAATACACTGACAGAAGTTTCACATTTAATGTATATGTTACGGGTAATGCTAGAAGTTGGAGTAAACCTAGGTTTACCCGGGTTTACTTAGGATTACCCAAGCTACTTGGGTAAAGTCCGAATACAAGGTAAATTAAATTCGTGGTTTACCCATGCTCACCTAGGTCTACCCAACTACTGGCTGGGTAAACTTAGGTGTTGCCTAATTTTCTTTCTTATTTAATGAAATAGGGTTCACTACTAACGGTTCATCTGATGGTAAATGATAACCGCCGCTCATATACATCTGCAACGTCAGGAATTTCGAATCATGTCACAGAAGTTTATCTTGCTCAAATAAATAATTTCAATTTTAATAACAAAGACCGCTATTAGTTTTTGCTATTAAAGCTATTATTAAGTTTATGCTCACTAAATGTTGTTGTAGATGTTTAAAATGCCCTTGAAGTTTCATTTCACTAACCCACTTGGCTCCCGGAGCCACGCACAAGTGCGTGCTCCCTACAGGGAATTAGCCGTCGGGTAGCAGGCATCCTCTACTACCCGCCGTTGCCCGGGGTACGCCGGGCCGTCTGCAAGCAGACGACCACGCGTGGAGGCTTCCCTTGTTATACCCCAGCTTGGGTAATACTAGGTCAACCCGGGTAAACCTAGATTTACTCCACCTTCTAGCATTACCCGTAACATATATAAATATTATTTGTGTTAACAGATCTAAAAAACCCTATAATAATAGAAATTATTATTGGGTTTTTTAGATCATAAGGCCTACTTACACGACAAGAAGTATTGACTAGATCTACAAATGTATTATCTACGAGCCGTTTTCTGCTTAAAAAGCTAGCAGCTCCAATATAATCAATTATATGACGTTCAACGAACTTTGAATGGAATAGAAAAATCCTGTCATTTTATGACATTGAAAAAAGTATTTAATGTAATTTTTCCTTAAATTCCGTAACAGTCTGAAATGGGTATTCTATGATCATCTAGGGAGCTACACCGAACCATATTTTTAAAAAGAAAACAGCTCTTTGTAGGGAACTTCATAAAATAAAACTCATTTAAAATAAATAAAATAGTTTATTTCTGCAAATAGATTCACTAGTAATACTTTTGCACGTCAAACTTTTCCTACCAGCACTTCGACGTGTAGCCTGCCGAGAAGAATCCACCGAAGAGCCGAATCCACTTCTCTTTTGCATTTGGATCTTTAGGAAAACTAAAACGAAAATAATCAATAGTTTACAATAAGGCATAAAAAAAGTGTAATAGACAAAATACATAATTAAATCGATGATATTTCAACGTGTCACAACCCTAAAGTAGGTTCGACTTGGGACGTAGTTTCTGATTCTACTATTCGATACTAGATGGCGCATGCGGACCAGGCGTCAGACAATTATAAACTTTATTTCAGTGTACATACGTGTGATTCTTAATTTACACGAATGCTTTAAATGGATAGAGGTTATGCCGAAAGATTATTTAATTAATAAAAAGTAAATACTGACTTACCGATGATAAGAAACACATGATCGAAGCAAGTTCTTAGTACTACTATTGTTTTTGCACTCAAAGACGGAACATCGAGTCAATATTGAGAGTTATTTAATAAAACACTCGAATGAAAATACCGACAGCGCACGTCACGATACTTAAGCAACCACAAAGCGACTGAGTCAAGTTAAGACTCGCTGTCCTTAACTTTGGCACGCGGGCCACGCCCACACGTCCTTTCCTCTTGTGTTTAATATTCCGTGCTTGCTCCCATTACGCACAGAGGTGCCATCTATCGTTGAGTAAAATCATTATTCGTGCATGAAAGATGTCAAAAGCGTATTTTATGAATTTTATTTTAACAAAATGCGAATTAAATATACTTACACATGAATTGTGATTCCTTTCATTGCAATTGAATGTTTACCAGAGTAATTATTACACATTAACACACAACACTTTCATGATTTTCTTCGTAAAATGCTACAATACGTCGAAAATAGAAATAAGTCCACAGAAAGAGTACTGAGAACGACCGAGTGCAAATTAATAAGCCACGCCCACTAACGGCATGTAAACGGCGTTGATTGGTAAAATTTATAGACCGACCTCTAGTTTTTTTATCACTAGACCGAGTTGCTTATGACATCTCCTCTTTGTATTTGCTTCGTGGGCAGGGGTCACTACCAATTGAGCCACCGAGCCATTCGGCCAGGTATATCAGTGTAACTTATTAATAGTACTACTGCATAGTATTTTTAAAAGAAGTTCTGTTCCTACCCGATTGGAGAGGCCTATGTCTAGCAGTGGACTGCAGAAGGCTAATGATAGTGATGATGACATTTCTATCACCACCTTCAAATCTTAATTGAATTTTTAATGCTGTTGCAGTCAAACCAGAGGAGATAATAGCACCACCACTGTCCAATTCTTCGGAAAGCAACGACCAAGCCCCAGAGACACAATACAAAGACAAAAAGGAAGCCATTGAAGCCTTCAAGGAGCTATTGAAAGATAGGGTGAGCTTTTAAACCAGTTACTGCATTACAATCTACTGTGCTATTACATATTTGTCTAGGCACCACACTGTCGTTTGAACTCTTAACATAGTTAAATCAATAATCGCCTAGATCACCATGTAACATAGAAAAACCTTTAAAACAAATTCTAATTGCTTTTTTATATCGGCAAGTCAAAATCTAGACTGCATCCTGCCGTATTTAAATATTGCTTAAATTAGTTTTGGTAGATTAGGTATACTTGTTTGTGATGTATTGTGAAATTTATTTATTTGATAGAATCTAAAACTGCAAATACATTATTAAATTTGTTCCAGAATGTCCCATCTAATGCAACTTGGGAGCAATGTGTCAAAATAATATCAAAAGATCCCCGCTATGTCACATTCAAGAAGCTCAATGAAAAGAAACAAGCATTTAACGCATATAAAACACAGAAGCTAAAAGATGAAAGAGAAGAACAAAGGTATTTATAACTTGTAATATTGTTGATATATATTTTCAAATCGTTATAGGTTTGCGCGTGGTCACCTAGTCACCTAATGTTAAGTGATATTGAAGCCTATGATTCCCTCTCGCCTTGAGCACATGAATATTTTGTGTTGGGGAAGAAAGATTCTGACATGGAGTGCAATCTTCTCTTCTTCTCAGCACTTATGTGTCCACTGCTGAACATATCCCTACTTTCTGGAATTCCAGAGCGTTCTAGATGCGGCGCCTCTGGTCCAGGTCGGCCCTGCCGTATTTCTAATATCGTCCGGCCATCTAGCTGCTGGTCTGCCTACGCTTCGACTTCCTTCTCGAGGTAGCCAGTGTAGGACTCGGTGGCTCCACCTGTTATCGTCCCTGCGGCATATGTGTCCGGTCCATTGCCATTTCAGCTTCGCAATACGTTCACCTATGTCGGTGACCTTGGTGCGTTGGCGTATGTGTTCGTTCCGGACACTATCACGCAGGGAGACTCCTAGCATGGCTCTTTCCATAGCTCTTCGTGTAACTTTGAGCTTATGTGTCACCCCAGTCGTCAGTGTCCACGTCTCACAAGCGTATGTCATAACTGGAAGTATGCATTGGTTGAATACACGTGTCTTTACCTGGAGACACTTAACATATTATATCTCAGCTCGTCAACGATATTACAAGAGTAATTACAATTTATTGTGTTTTATAAAAATCATCTGATCAAGTGTTTTTGGTTTGTACGTTAGGTTGAAAACAAAGAAGAATCGCGAGAACTTGGAGGAGTTCCTGCTAAGCTGTGACAGAGTGACGTCGCTCACTAAATATTACAAATGCGAGGAGATGTTTAGTAATCTAGAGGTATGTTTAGTTTGCTATATTATAATACAGAGTAGTACCACCTAGATGTACTTGTCCAGAAGTTTCATTTTTGGTAGGCAAGAAAAAATCTTAGTTTATTGTAATGTAATCTATTCATATTTAGGCAGTCATATTTAGTCGGATTTAGTTTGCTCTTCTGCATAGTCGAAGTTTGCCAAAGGTAGTTATAAAAATGGTGCTACTGTACTTAGTTATTTTTAAACACAAGTATGTAGAATAATAATGCTAACATGTTCAAATTCATGATTATGATTTTTTTTATAAATAAACTAAGCTGCGTACAAACAAAGTGTGTACTTAAAAAAATTGTTTGTAGATTTGGCGTTGTGTACCAGAATCTGACAGGAGAGACATATTTGAAGACAGTATATTCTCTATCGCTAAACGGGAAAAGGAAGAAGCGAAAGCACTCAAGAAACGCAACATGAAAATTTTGTCACAGGTATTGTAATAAATATGGATTCCCTTGATGTACCAGTCACAGTGTGTTTTGTGCAAATGCTAGTTATTATATGCACACTTTTTAAAAAGAATAACTGTTGAATATTTGATTCGCCTTATCAACACGTTAATGTGAATTTTTCATATATATTGTAGGAAATATTTAGTTCTTTACATACTCACTATTAGTATGTATATCGATTGATTTTAAAATACATGCTCGCTCATGTATGTTTATTTTTTCTAGGTATTAGAGAATATGAATGAAATAACATATAGTAGTACATGGAGTGAGGCTCAAGTGTTGCTCCTTGAGAATTCGTCTTTCAAAAACGACGTCAGTTTATTGGGAATGGACAAAGAAGACGCACTTATTGGTAAATCTTTGTTTAATATATTGTATGTTAAACTATGTATTGAAATATTAAAATATACAAGCATAATAAGAATAAACACTGATTTAGTTAATGTAATTTTTCTTTTAATAGTATTTGAACAACACATTAGGAATCTCGAAGCGGAATACTTGCAGGAAAGAGAACAAGTAAAGAAAAGAAACAAACGACAACAAAGGAAAAATCGGGATAATTTTTTGGTAAGGTTCTACTTTTTTATTAAGGCTTAGTCATTTGATAAAATACTAAGTACCCTATACCGACGAGCATGTATGAAGAGATTGATGAATGTGGACGAAGCAAAAGTTGTGTCAAATGCCAGGATCGTGGCAAATGAAAGGATGTGGTCTCTGCCTACCCTTGGGAGATAGGCATAACGTTATATTATGTATGTATGTAGTCATTTGCTAATAATTTCAGTATAGACTACATGCCTGCCTTTGATTTTGTATACTTTATGGCTAATAAACAGAATAACATAAGATCTAATTGAGAAATCACGGATTTAATAAAATCTGTTGCAAAATAAGGCGGCAATAGGTCGTAAGACAGGTTCTGCAATGTAGAATGCAATTCTCACCTGCGGTATAATAGTCATGTACCTGCAGGATGTTATCTAGATCGGTTGAAGCGGATTAATGGGAATTTCGATGTCAGCGAAAATCTCGGAAACCTTCATTAGAGTAAAGACGTAGCTTAGACGTATCTCTCAAGAGATCATCGCCCATGACATACGTTGATCACATTTTCACACTTTGATCACACCCCTCCCTTTCCTTTCTTTAGTACAACCACAAAGGCTGGCTTTAAAAATCGCCAACATGCTGTGCAGACAACGAGATCGCAATAAAATTTGAAAAACAATTGGTCTAAGATCCTGGCATACAACGACCTTCACCGAGACGTTTATTGGATGAAACTTATTTTATATGTTTTGTTTACGTGACTTTTAATTTAAGAATTTCAATTTTAATTTAAGAATTTCACTTCGATCGAATAGAGTCTATCGAAAAATAATAGTTAAACTGTAAGCATTATGTTACAGTTCACAATCTTTCAGCAGTTTACAATCTCGCGAGGCAGATAATTTAACGGTATAAATTTACAATTTTACGGTGACATTGTAAATTTTTGGACCATATTGTCAGCTTTTCATCAGGCAGAGTGCTGTTACTTTGATGTTGATTTCGTTGTTATTACACAATATGAGAATTTATGTTAAAATTGCAGATAATTGGTAAGATTACTTAGCAGTTTCAACACTTTGTAATACTAGCGAATCAAGTATACATCGGACAATTTTTTTTATTTTCTTCTAGTTGATATTTTTACAACTATTTATTGCTTCCCGTATTTATTGTAAAAATTTAAAATTTCTATATGTATATATTTTTATTAATTACACATTTGATAATAGGCATACATATTATCTGTGCTAATGGTCTTTAATAACACAATGAATTCCTTAAAAGTATAACTTCCGTTTCCATATAAGTTATTTAAGAGAGGTAGGGCTTAGCGAATCTTCGCACGAATTAAGTCGCCCCCGTCCGGGGAAGGACCTCCACTCTATAGAATACCGCAGCCAAATGACCTCCGGGTCGTTATTCTGTCGGTGAGTAGGGTTTCCGGAGGTCGTGGGGGACTAGGGTTGGGCCGGCATGGCGGTGGCAACTGACAGGTAACTGGCCAGTTACTTGCCCGTTGTCACAGCGACTTGGCTTCTCTTTCTCAGCCTAGTGTGGGAGTCACAGAATGTAAACACATTAGGCTTCTGTTTTTGATTAATAAACACATTTTTATTTTTTATTTATTATTATTTTTCGCTTTCCATCAGGCGTAGGGAAGACATTATGTCGAGGAACTAAAAAATTAGTCCGATCCTTTCATTGTAAGCTATTATTTTAAAATGATAAAATGAATTTACTTCCGTTACTCTTTTAAATTAATATATTTTGATCAATTCAACAATAATATTATTTCTTTGGTATCCTTTTAGGCACTGCTAGAAGGTCTGCATGAAGAAGGTAAACTCACATCAATGTCGCTATGGGTGGAATTATACCCTGTCATTTCAGCTGATATGCGGTTTTCGGCAATGTTGGGTAAGTGCTCAAGGGCGTTGTATTGGAATATTATATACTAGCTGCTGCCCGCGGCTCTGCCCGCGTGAGTATTCGTATAAAACATAGCCTATGTGTTAATCTGATGTACAAACTATATTCCTGTAAAGTTTCATTAAAATCCGTTCAGTAGTTTTTGCGTGAAAGTGGAACAAACATCCATCCATCTATCCAAACAAACTTTCGCGTTTATAATATTAGTAGGATAGTGTAACAATAAAGTCGATTACGATCGCCTTATCAGGACTTTTAACGAACGGAATAGTCTCTTATTTCCGCAAGTAATCTTTCTTAAGGTATTATGAAGGTATATGAATAACCCGGCTCGCTGCTGCAATCAATGAAGGCGATGAATAAATAATTTGAATCTATTATTCCACATGATTTATTAAAGAAAATATGTATGTATAGATTGACTGTTAGCTTCTTAAATTAATCTAACCTCAACAAACGTAAAGCATGCTCTAGATACATTCTCGAAAAAACTCGACAAGATTTGCCGAATTCGAGGGCTCTTATAAATATACAGTAGAGTAAGTGTCCAGTTTTGCACGACTGTCAGTAAAATTAATTCGCTGCTAGCAAACGATAAGACCGCCAATATTCTACGGGTCCCCTACGTAGCTTCGAACGCCGTTGTTGCGAAGCTCACTGTTTCGAATTTTTTTCGACTGCCTCATTGGTTCGAAAGCTTATGGACTCGAATGATGTAGTCGCGAAAGACGTTGATTCGAAAAACATCTTCACTGCCTCATGTCGTGTTTCTTTTTTCATCTTTTTTGTTCGGAGATACTTGAAGTTTTCAAATGTTCAAGCTAGAATCCTCACAAGGGTACCCTTAATCTCGGGAATCTCTTAGCGACTATTTTTCAGATTTGGCATGTCGTTGCGACTATTTCATGACTATTTTTTGGAACATAAACCAATTCGATAGACTTTGCCGTTTGCTTGCATCAGAGGTGAGGATTACAGCTTGATGTTCAAGCTAGAATCCTCACCAACCTATAGCTATAACTCCGAAACTATAATGCGACTATTTTTTTTACTTGTGCGACTATTTATGACTATTTCATGACTATTTTTTGGCATAGTCAAAATTCGTTTTCATTGAGATTTTAGAGATGAGGATTACAGCTTGAAGCACACCCGAATTCGGCAACAAGCGTAACTTTTCTATTGTGTCTGGAACATATATTATGTGCTACAGACTTTGACTATCATTATATTCAGGACAAAGCGGTTCAACGCCACTAGACTTGTTCAAGTTCTATGTGGAGAACTTGAAGGCTCGCTTCCACGACGAGAAGAAGGTGATAAAGGAGATATTGAAGGAGAAGGAGTTCGAAGTGAAGCCGGACACGACGTTCGAGGAGTTCGCGACTGTCGTCTGCGAGGACAGCAAGTCCGCTTCGCTCGACGCGGGCAACGTGAAGCTCACGTATAACTCGCTGCTTGAGAAGGTATGTGGACAGTAGGGCACGGTTGGCCGACCGCCCAGATCGCCGGATATAGGCATAGGCCGCACTACGGCTAAACTGCCGCGGATTTCGACTGGCTCGATGGCTCATTTGGTAGTGACCTCTGCCCTCTGAGCCAAGGGTCGTGGGTTCGATTCCCGCACAGTACAAATATTTGTGTTCATGAACATGTCTGTTTGTATTGGTCTGGGTGTTTTCTATGTATAATATGTATTTATTTACAAAAAATGTATCTAAGTAAGTTTATCAGTTGTCTAGTACCCATAGTACAAGCTTCGGCTTAGTTAGGGGCTAGACGACGATGTGTGGCCCAGCGTGGCATGTCTTAGGTTATTTATTTTATTTATTTAAGAGAGGTAGGGCATAGCGACTCTTCGCTCGAATTGAGCCGCCCGTCCGGGGAAGGACCTCCACCCTATAGAATACCGCAGTCAAATGACCTCTGGGTCGTGTTTCTGCGTGGCGGTGGCAACTGACAGGTAACTGACCAGTTACTTGCCCGTTGTCACAGCGACTTGGGCTTCTCTCTCGCTTTCCATCAGGCGTAGGGAAGCCATTATGTCGAGCCACTATAAAAAAAAAATCGCCAGTCTTTGTTACCACATGTGACGTAACGTTGTTTCTTTTATTTAATAAGAAATTAGGTAATTAAAACTTCCAAATTGGCAACCCTTTTCGTTCACGCTTTACGGGAAATCCCTCGATTGTATTAGTCTGGTCGCAATTTTCAATTTCAAATTTCAAGGGAGAAAAACGTTACGATGCGTTACATAGGGCAGGGGAGGGTGTCAAAATCTTGTTGCCAGAGCCTCTTTAGTCATTCAGCAGAATAAACCATGGGCAGGTGAGGGTGGCTTGGAGGAAAAGGTGATGGGACGCTCCCTTACATCCCTCAGCTTTTAATGAAACATAATAAAATGTCAACAGGCCGAAACGAGGAACAAGGAGAAGTTAAAAGAGGAGTCGAAGGCGCAGAAGAAGATTGAGAGCGCGTTCAAGTGGGCGCTGACGGACGCGAGCGTGGACCACACGCTGCCGTGGGCCGAGGCCAGCGCGCAGCTCGACCTGTCCGCGCCCGAGTTCGCAGCCGTGCCCGGCGACGAGGACCGCATACGGATATACAAGGTATGTGCCTTGAATATACTATCCCTTCTTACTGGGACGTCCGAACCTACCGTTTTTTTTCTAGACGGGAATGCATTAGTGTAGTGCTTTTGATGACACATGGAAGTCCAGGTAGGTAAGGTTATGGCGGAGAACAATAGAAACGACCGTTCGCGTGCTACTTAATTTGTTACTGACCAGAGGGTGCGCGGGCGCGGAGACGCAGCTCGCGTGGCCGCGCATTCGCGTTGCGATGCCGACATTACGTACGTATATACAATTATACAGCAATTAGGCACCTTCATGCCGCCTCCGGAGGGAGTCGGCATGGTGTGGGGACTCACACCTCCCAAAATGGAAAGACATACCCACTAAACCCCCCTGTGTCGCCAGTGGGCAGCAAGCAGCAGGGACACGAGTAGCGCCGAAGCATACGGTCACATCCCTGCCTGCCCTGGTCAGCCACAGATGACAAGCGATCGGCACTCCTGGTCCGGGGAGGATAAATTAAATACCCCTACCCCCGGCTTCAGGGAGCAATAGGGTGCTTCCCGGGCGGACCCAGTGCAAACGGTGTGGCTGCACTACATCAATACGCCCCTATGAGTGGATTGCACCCCGCACTCGGGGCAGGAAGGAGACGCTCAGGGGTCATACGATGCGGTGTATGCCCCCCGGCGACGCCCGGGCCGGGGGCGGCGTAGAGCGGGCGCGTCTACCGCAATGAGCGCTCCCTTTCCGCCGCCTCCTTCTGCGAGATCACTGTCTTGCAGAATGCGAGCATGGCTCGCCAGGTCTCTTTTGACACCACCATGCCGGCCCAACTCTAACCCCCCAGTCCGAACCTTTTTTTTTCGGGGAAAAATGCCTTGACGCATCCTCGCCACCCGGGGTAGTGACGGGGTATGTGAGACTCACGCCGTCCTTAGGAACGGGAGGGCGGCACCCTGCCTCGGGATGGAAATGAGGCAGGGAATACCCACTAAAAAAACCCCGGACAGAACCTTTTTTTTTTTAGAGGGGAATGCATTAGGCACCTTCATGTCGTCTCCGGGGGGAGGCGGCATGGTGTGTGGGACTCACACCTCCCAGAAAGGGAGGGCATACCCACTAAACCCCCCTGTGTCGCCAGTGGGCAGCAAGTTGCAGGAACACGGGTAGCGCCGAAGCATACAGCCACAACCTAACCGGGGGAGCCCCCACAACTTGCGTCCACGTCGCGTCCCCTGTCAACACCGTTTCCTGACCACCGTAACGGAGTGGCAGGACCGGTGGCTAAAGATCTTTCCATTCTTACTCGGACTTTTTAACCCGACTTCAAAGAAGACTTCCAAATAGGAGACTTCTGCGCAAGTACATCAGTGTAACTAATTAATGTGGTATTACTGTAACTGTTTATCATTGCGCAGGATTACCAGCAGGAGCAAGAAGACAGCTGCATGCACTACCATCACCCGAAGTCGAGGAAGTCGAAGCGCTCTAAGAAGAAGAAGCGCTCACACTCAGCCTCCTTGGTGAGTCTTAGTACTGTACTATGCAGTAGGTGTGAACATTTGTAACACATATACACACAATAACATCAGTAAACATTTTGTACACGGCTGTAACTCCATAGCAATGTAGGGAAAATTAACACTTTTTATTTTCAAATTAAATCAGCTCAAATTTATTTTCGCTGGAGACGACTATTTAATGACTATTTTTTGGCACAAACTCGAAATCGAAAATCGTAGGCGTTTCGGAGATATTTGAAGTTTTCAAATGTTCAAGCTAGAAGCCTCACAAGGGTACCCTTATATTTCTGGAATCTCTTGACGACTATTTCTGAAATTTGGCATGTCGTTGCGACTATTTTATGACTATTTTTTGGAACATAAACCAATTCGATAGACTTTGCCGTTTGCTTGAATCAGAGGTGAGGATTACTGCTTGATGTTCACGCCAGAATCCTCACCAACCTATAGCTATAACTCCGAAACTATAATTTTATTTTATTTTATTTTATTTTATTTATTAGGTACACAATACAGATTTACAGTAATACATTTCTAACTTAAACAAACACTAACATACAAGAAGGCCATAAATCCACGTTGATGTGTACACAGCGTGATAAGCAGCACATCGTAAAAAAATATGACAAATATTCTTATAATATATTAATAAACATAAATACTAATAAATATATATAATATATGTACATATGGAAAGAAATAATGACATCTACAAGGAAAACATGATTTAGCATTTATATTATGAGTCTGTCAAGTACAGATCTCCATTTGTTAAATTTAGAATTGTAGATGTCAGGCACTTCGACGTGTTTCTGAAGGAGGGTGTTGTATTCCCGACACATCCTGTGAATCGGGTTATGGGAGGACACATTGTTGTTACATAAGGGGACAAAGAAAGTACATTGTATTCGACAAGAGCGAGTGGGAACCCGGATATGTAGGTCGGATAGTAAACAAGTGTTCATTGAACAGTAGAATATTTTGTAAAGACAATTCAAATCATGCAACCTTCGACGACTTTCCAAACTTTTAAGTTTAAAGTAATGAAGACGTTCCGTGTACGTAGTAAGCTCACGTTTGAGGCCGTATAGGAATGTCAGTACCCTGAGTAGGCGCCTTTGGATTGACTCGAGCATGTCCACGTGAGTGTTGTATTGCGGTGACCAAATGGCTGACGCGTAGTCGAGCTGACTAAGTATCAGCGATTTATAGAGCAGAAGAAGGCTCTTGGGGGATTTGAACTCGCGCGTTGCCCTGCATATAAAGCCCGATAACTTATTGCATTTCTTACGTAATGCTTCGTAGTGGTGGTTGAAACCCATTTTTGCATCGTATATAACGCCTAAATCTCGTATCACAGTTTTCCTCTCCAAAGATGTGTTGTTGATGGTATAGTCGAAGAGGATAGGACTTTTCATGCGAGTGAACGTTACCGTAGAGCATTTTTTAATGCTTAAGCTCATGTCGTTATCTTTACACCAATCAAGCAATGTATCTAAATCTTTTTGCAATTGAATACAGTCGCGAACAGTTTTAATTTCACTAAAAATCTTCAGGTCATCTGCATAGAGTAGTGAGGTGTTATTTAGTCTAGGGATGAGGTCGTTTATGTAGAGAATGAACATAAGAGGCCCGAGATGCGATCCTTGAGGAACGCCTGATAATACAGGGACCTTCCGAGAGCAGTATCCTTTTAGAGCCACTAGCTGGCTGCGGTTCGATATGTAGGATTTCATCCATCTCAGAAGGGACCCATGCACACCCGCAGATTCTAGTTTATGGGCCAATAGCCTGTGATTGACTCTGTCAAAAGCTTTTTGAAAGTCGGTGTAGATAGAGTCAACTTGGCCATGTTTGTTAAAAGTCTTGCATATAAAGTCAGTGTACTCCAGCAGGTTCGTAACCGTGGACTTTCCTCTAACAAATCCATGCTGCTGTTGATGGATATGGGGAGCCAAGTGATGATAGAGGTGATCGTACACTAGTGACTCCAGGACCTTGCCAAAGCTAGACAAAATACTAACAGGCCTGTAGTTAGTGCAATCACTACTATCTCCAGCTTTATAAATGGGAACTATGTGGGCTTCCTTCCAAATAGCCGGAAAAGTACCAGCTTGCAGAGATCCATTAAAGAGAATATACAGTGGATCGGCTAATGCTGATGCGCACTGCTTAATAAAACGGGGAGGAATTCCGTCTGGCCCAGCACCTTTATTGGGGTCCAGGGCTGTAAGTTTCTTTACTATGTCCTCTCTAGACATGTTAATGGAACACAGAGAATAATTAACATTAGTGATTGACGGAGAAGGGGTTTGGCTGTCAGGCACAAAGACAGATGAGAAGTACTCAGAGAAGAGCTGCGCTACAGCCTCACCACCAGTAGCCTCTCTAACGCCGAATCTAACTGTTTCGGGTATCACCGGGCCCGCCCTCTTACTTTTAATGAATGAGAAGAAAAGTTTTGTAGATTCAGTTAGAGACTCTTCGACATTGGTTAGAAATGACTCGTAACAAGCTTTTATTAGAGCCTTAGATCTAGAACGTAGTAGCCGAAACTCATCAAAGTCTCTTGGGTTATTAAATTTTTTATAGCGTTTATGTACTTTATTTTTCTCTTCAATGCAGGCTTTAAGTGGTTCAGAGAACCAGATGGGATAGTGTAAGGATTGACCTATACGCTTGAACTTAGTGTTAGCCCTTATTATCCCATTAAGCTTGTCGTAAAAACACTCAACGTTTAAATTGATCGGCTGCACAATTTTAAAACCTAGTAAGGGACATGACACAAAATGTTCAGGAGAGCGAAAAAACGTCTCCGCTACTTTGAGAGCGTGCCGTAACTAAACTATGCAACTTACGTTGACGATAGTTAGCTTGAAATGTGTGGCATATCCTTGGCTTTCAAATGAATATAATATCCAGCATTAATACTTAATAGTACACGTTAGAAAGCACTTACTAATTATTAATTTGTTTTTTACGAGTAAATGATGACCAAAAAACCATTTTAAAACCTAGTAAAGGCACTTGCTAGGTTTTGTTCTGGTTTTGATGAGCTACAAATTTTCAATATGACAAGTTATAAACCTAGTAAGTCAGCAAAAAGATTTAAAATACAAGTTAATTAACGGAAAAACATAATTTAAATGAGATACTCGTATATAGGAAATCTCAACAAACATGAAACATTTAAATCTACACTTATAATAAATCTGTAGAGAGGTCAATTCTGTACATGAAATATTTTTTCAAAATAACTAACAGGGGGTGATCAGTGATCGATACTGAAGCCAAAAATGCAATCAGTTAAATTTTTGTCTGTCTGTATGTTCGTTATAGAAAAAAAACTACTGGACGGATTTTAACGAAAATTGGTACGAATATTCTTCATACTCCTGGGCAGGTTATAGTATACTTTTCATTACGCTACAATCAATAGGAGCCGAGCAGTGACGAGAAGTGTGTGGGAAACGGGAATTTTTTTATCTGCATGTTTGATCGCGCACCACGCGAAAACTAATGCATGGAACTAAATGCGGTTTTCATCAATGTATTGCTAGAGGTCTAATTTAAAATTTGAAACCCAATATCCACGCGTGCGACGCCGCCGGCACAGCTAGTTATCTAATGAAGGTATTAGGTAAGTCAAACGTTTCATGTTTTCTGGTAAGGAAAAATTTGATTTCATCAACACAATGTTAGATCAAAGCATTTTTGTACTTATCGAAGCATATTATTGTTCTTTAGGGCACTAAAAATTAATCTCGATCTATAAAATTGTCTTCGAGACATTATAATCAGCAGTAATTTAAGTTGAACCACACAATGCAGCGCACACGCTTGCTATCTATGAGTTACTAAAACGTAGGCGCCTAATTCAGTTTGAATTGACAATTTCAAAACATAGTAAGGCACAATGACAATTTCAAAACCTAGTAAGGGACAGTCCCTTACTAGGTTTTAAAGTTGTCGTTGTGCCTTGCTAGGTTTTGAAATGGTTTTTACAGCCGGTTTTGGTCACTGAAAACCAGATCAGTGGACATGCTAGGTAGGTATTTTCGTTTCTAAACCTAAAATTAAGAATCTGAATATGCAGATTCATGCGTAATCACATTATAAACAGCACTCAGCAAAAACCCGATTTTTTCAAAAAATGTCCCTTACTGTGTTTTAAAATTGCGCAGCCGTGATGTCCTTGTGGTGTAAGACTTCCGCCCAATCAATTTTTTCGAGTTGTAGTATACAATTATAAGTATCACATTTGCGGAAATTGGGGACAGAAATAGCATTAAGCTGTAGGTTCTTAACATTCCGATTATTGGGTACGTCTATTTCAATGGCTGGGTGGTGACGGTCAGGTGTGCACAGGGGAGCACATTCTGATAGTGTGATGTTAGCTAGATCCGTCATAAATAAGTCAAGGGTTCTGTCGTTTATGTTACGGACATGGTTGTATTGATAAAGACCGCCCAGGTCTAACAGATTAACGAGTAATGACGATTTGGTGTCGTAAGTATTACTGGGTCTCAGCCGAGGGGAATGCCTTTCGTCTTGCGTCCACGTTAATCCAGGTACGTTAAAGTCGCCGAGAATGATGGTTTTAGAAGTAGAATTATCAAGATTTAATAAAGTATTACTACACTTGTCATAGAAATTCTGACATTGCACGACACTAAGGTCCGGAGGTAAGTAAACTAGGTATATGTTGAGACGATACGCACGGGGGCCGGGATTATCACATACCGTAATCCATATATCTTCTAAGGAGCTTTCGAATTCTGGATGTCGAACTACTTGTAGATTTCTCTTGATTGCCAATAAGACTCCCCCTCCATGCAACTTAGAAGAGCTCGACGATTCGCGGTCCCTCCTAAACACGCTGTACCTGTCATCTACAAATTCGCTATTAGAAAAGGAGCTATCGAGGTTGGTTTCACACAAGCAAATAATGTCATAATCCTCGTTGAGGATATTAATATATAAAAGCTTTAACTTACTTCTAATGCGATTAACATTTTGATAAAATATTTTCATAAACGAATAGGTGGTAATTAATCCAAATAACTTGAAAAAGGTATGATTTAATAGATATAATACAATACAAAAATACGAATACATAAAATACATAATATTATATAACCGACTTATTAAGAGTATTCAAATCTTTAACATAGATAGCCGGGGAGGTATCATCCTTTCTAACATATATGCGTCCGAATTTGACCCATGTGTATTTATAGTTTTTTTCCTTAGCTAATTTGCGAGCAGCTGCTTGTAAATCCTTGCATTGTTTGGACAGGTGCTCTCCAACATATATAAGCTGTTTATCGCCTGTGATGCCCATATGCGTCGAGTTGAGCAGGTCCTTGGGGTTTCCTTTGTTGTATCTTCTGACTCCCGACAAGATCGCATCCCGGTAACGTTCGGACGGCAGGGTCACTAATACGGTCCGAGGCCGTGCAGACGAGGGATTTAGTCTCGCGATGCGACGGCACGACCGTATATCACTGTCCGCTATAGGCATTTTGATATGTTCGCATAATTTCCTGAACAAAACAGACAAGTTCTCATTTCGACGCTCAGGGATGCATTGAACTTCGAGATTACAGCTTCTAGAAATTTTTTCAGTCTGGCAAAGGCGCATCTCAAGTTTGGTTACATCAGATTCCAGTTTGGCTTTTTGGGTTTCGAGTTCAGCAATTCTATTGTTCGTCTGATGTATATTTAGCTTCATGTCGGTCTGCTCCTCACTTAAAAAATCCGTTGTTACCGTAAACTCCTGCTTTAAAGTTGCTGCCACAGCTGTCACTTCGGACTTGACTTTTTCTTGTATCTCTTGAGAAAGTGTTGCCCTGATGCTATCTAGCTTCATATCAATCAAATAGCCAAATTGTCTCATAGTGATTGTCGCTTCCGGATCCATTGGAGGAATGAGTTCGCGTCCATTGTTCGACCCCGTTGATAAAGAAGACGTGTCAATTAGTGACTCATCACACGACATGTTAACGAGATGGGGACCACCAGTCGAACTTGCAGCTAAGTTGCCTACCCGGTATGGCGATCCCACAGGTGTATCGTCGTTTCTAGTCCTCCGTGTTATATTCGCACAGGAGTCGCAGCGCCACGAGCGGTTCAGTTCCTTATTATTAGACTTGAAATATGATTGAGACAAATTTAAGCATTGAAAGTGATAGCAACCCTTACAGGCAACACACCTTAACAAGTCTGAGCGTTCGATAGCTTTATTACAACCCAAGCAGATCATTTTTCGTGCGTCCGCTTACAGAGATAAGCAAAATAAAGCGCGGTAGACGAATAAAAGTTCGCATAAGTAATGAATAATTATGCTACGCAAGTTTGACCCCAAGAAGCACGCGCAGCGGTGATAATATCTGCGACGAAGACAGTTAGATGCGCCAGCGCAATAGGAGTGAGTGCGATAGCAATGCGACTATTTTTTTTACTTGTGCGACTATTTATGACTATTTTTTGGCATAGTCAAAATTCGTTTTCATTGAGATTTTAAAGATGAGGATTACAGCTTGAAGCACACTGCAGTAGTTGTTTCCGGGTTTATAATAGGACTGCCCTGTGAGTGTTGTAGAAGACGACTAAGGGATATCAGGAAACGGGCAGCTGCATTTCATCATTTGCCTGCCCTGCTCCTATTATCTCGGGTCGGCGCAATATGTTTTCTTTTCCATTCTTCCCTATCAGCCGTTATGGTCTCATTCATATCTTTCTTTCATCCATCTTTTCTTCGGGCGGCCCCTATTTCATAAAAATAAAACTTATTTACACAATGACACTCTATACAATTGTTATGACACTCTATACAATTGTTATAAATATTTCTTGCGACTTACCGTACTCCTCCGTATTTTGTTATATAAGAAAATCAAGAGATATTAATTATAAACATGGTTAGTAAAAGGAAGAAAACTGATGAGAAGGATGTGCTTGCTTTTCTGAATGTAGATATAACCGAGCTAGAGCTCATGTGATGTCAGCGAATGTTTACCGATCGCCTCGCGACGCCCTCAGGACATTGGCGCATTGACGCACAGTTTGGGAAGCACTGAAGTAGGCTATTGTTGTTGCACAGTCGCGGTCGCGGTCGCGCTCGCGCTCGCCGACGCCGGTGCGCGCGCGCTCCCCGTCGGCGGCGCCCAGCGCCGGCTCGTGGTCGTCGGACGACGCGCGCAAGCACAAGAAGCCCAAGAAGAAGCACCGCAAGCACGAGCCCGCGCCGGTAAGTCGACCGCCTCCCGCCCCCGCCCCTACCCCTGCCGCTCTCACGCCAATAACTTCCCTGGGGCTTATTTGTTCCGTACCCAAAGGGTAAAAACGGCACCCTATTACTAAAGGCCATATTCACAAACGTTATTGAGCGTCGCGCGAACGCACAGGTACCCAAGAACCTATAGGATTTTGTGCACTGTGCGTCCGCGCGTCGCATCTTGAGAACTGTGATAGATCTGGTGGCGCTAGAACAAAAAATAAATATTTAAGGTTAATTTGTTTTTTGTTTGCTCATAATGATTTATTGCGTTATATGGTTACAAAAGATATAAGGCTTAACGATGTAAATCCCGATCGTCTACCACAAGCTAAAACTATAATAAGAAAGCTTTCTCTAAAACTACCTAGTTTAGTTTACACTCGTAAACGTGTATTAATCACTCGATTAAGCAAGTTCATTTGTTTGCAAATTTTTTGCTGTCGTAGTTTTCCGCCTAGCAAGTCTTTTTTTCACTACGTTGACAGCAAGGCAGCCTTTGTCATGATCGCCGGCTAAATGCTAAGCCCAAATGCCTAACGAGTAATTTGCCGTTTGTTTCTAACAGAAGTCGCCGACGCCCGAGGAAGGCGGTATATCGGAAGACGAGCCGGTGAAGCACAAAAAGAAGTCCAAGCGCAGCGCCCCCAGCAGCCCCGAGGCCGACCCCGAGCTGGCGCACAAGCCCAAGAAGAAGAAGGACAAGAAAGACAAGAAAGAGAGGTACGGTCACTAGGACAGAGTAAGTTGAGCCTCGGCTGGCATATCACTTTCAGCTCAGTTAATAAGTACATAACTCAACACATTCCACGCTGGCCTGGTAGCGCCATCTAGTTCCAATCTAAGCCGAAGCTTGTACTATGGGTACTAGACAAATGAAAAACTTATTTAGAGATTTTTTTGTAAATAATAAATCAACAGCTATTATGTACCCAAATTTATATTCACAATAAATTATTCTATTGTAACCAATAAAAAACTGTACAATGAATAAATAGCACATAAATTTTTGTGTAGTGCGGGATCGAACCATTGTGGATACCGCTTCTCGTCAAACCTAGTTTCGGATAGCCATTAAACCTGGCCAGAGGGCCAGGTTTAATGGCCATTTGAGCAGGATGACTGGCAAATGCTGGACACTAGAAGTCCAAGATCAATTTAAAAAGCTATAAAGCCTAGCAATCAAGTGACAATGTGTTTCGAATCAGCGTCTTTCGCGATTACAAGTTTGAGTTAAGCTTTCGAACCTATGAGGCAGTGGACAAATAATTCGCAACAGCGACCCCTTCAGATTAGTCTACTTTGCCCCTAAGGTTTCATTCGCACGGAAGCTTTTTAAACGCCCGTCAAAAAAGCGTTCAAATGGAACAAATGCATTTTCAAGTATATTATTATGTTCATACGATACGCTATTGTAAGCTTTTAAAACGCGAAAATGCATTGTTATATTTGAACGCTTTTTTGGCGGGTGTTTAAAAAGCTTCCGTGCTAATGAGGCCTTAGGTGGGCCGCACACATTCGGAATTCCGAATTGTATGCAGAAATAATGCTCTACTTGCATGCATACAAAGAGCTTCAGCATTTTATATGTAAATAGAGCATTATTTCTGCAAATCTGAATTCCAATTCGGAATTCCGAATGTGTGCTGCCCACCTTAGGGTGTACGGCGTCTTATCCACCTTTGGGTAGCTGCGCCGGCGAGCGTCTGTAACCGTGCGCGTGCGCAGGTCCGGCTCGGGCTCGGCCATGTGGAGCGACGCGGAGCTGGAGAAGCGGCGCGAGGCGCTGCTGGCGCAGCTGCACGAGCACGAGGCGGACTGACGCCGCGTCACGCACATACACATCTTCAACGACTACCCGCGCCCGCCCGCGGCCCCGCCCGCCGCGTCCCCCGCCTCCCCCGCCACCCCCTCCGACCCGGCCGACACCGCCCCACCTCCACTTCCCGACCATTCCGGCTCCCCGCCCTCAGACACCCCGGCGTTAGATAAGTAATTCTCACAGGACTCGTTCTCTCTAGGGTGGTTGTAGTAACGCGTGCGCGCGCGCGGTTGGTAGGACAGCTTCTTAAAGTGGGGTACATTCATACAGTGGCAATATCAATATATTATGTATAGTCAAAGTCAAAATAATCCTTATTTGTATAGGTTTAAAAAAATACTTACAAATCGTCGAAGCTACCAGCACCGGTTCGGAAAACACCATTCTACCGAGAAGACACCGGCAAGAAACTTGTGTAGTTGCTCTTTTCAACATAAAATTTACAATATTATCATCACATTTATAGTTTTAACTACGACAACGTCATACAGTCTAAGGCCTTCTGAGACCTTACAAAATTAATTATGAATTAAACTAATAAGATAACATTTAAATTTACTTTTTAACTAATAATTAGTCTGGTAGAATTATAATTTCTAGCGTTTTAATTGGCTAGTGGCCTGTCAGTGACCTGTCAGTCACTATTTTCTTAACGCGAATGAACTATAGTTTTCATTACAAGTATAAAAAAAAAATTTTGATATCCAGTGTGCTTTACTTCAATCAAAAATAATTTAAATGGTAGCAAAATTAGTGATTTTTTTTTGCATTATCACAATCAAAATATTGGCACTTTAAGTTTTTCTCCCCCTAAGTGCAACCCATGAGCGCACGAAACTGTCACTAGTGTACTGCAACTATGTAACGATCCAAAATACGCAAAGCTCGTGGCCCGCGACTCTGGCCAACCCTGTGGACGTAAGCGACTATAAAACCACCCTTAGTCCTCGTCCCGGACGGCACGCGCGTCTTGATCAAGTTCACAGATTAAATAGTAGAAGATCCACTGCTGAACTTTGGCCTCCTGTAATTCGCGCCACTAATCATACCATACAATCATACCTTTGCAAATCATAGCCTGGACCGAAATTGATCGGCAACCCTTAAGCATTATATTTACTGACATATTTAATTAGGGGAGACCAGGTACAAAAGTAACGGCGGGTCAAAAGTAACAATGCATGCACAGCCTTCAGGTGATAGTCCCGTGCGACTATCACCTGAAGGCGGCAAAGCGACCATTCGCCCATTGGATAAATCTAGAGAGCATTTGTTACTTTCGACCCGCTTTTACTTTTGTACCCGGTCAACCCTACATATAAAATATGTTTGATCCAATAAATGTCTCGTTGAAGTTCGTTGTGTGAAAACTGTTCTCGATGACAACGGCGCCCGCTGGCGTCCAGCACGAGGCCTTATACCGATTTCGACAACCGGCGGCTATTCATGGGATTGATTCAATCTAGGGATTGTCTTACTAGAAACTTGTATTTCGGCTACCTATGGTTTATGCCTCTGCCACTGATGATGATGAAAAGGTTCGTGTCGAATTAGAATGACGTTCATTGAACATGTTGGAATCGGAAATAGGCATTGTGAATAGCCCTGCTACGCCATTCGCATACGTCGGGAACGTTTCCAATGCGGAAAGTTATTACTTTTGTTTAGATTAGAGACAGCATAGTTTCCTAATTCGAATCCGTATCCGACGTTTAGTGAATGTCTTTGGAGGATTACGATCTAGCTAAATGAAAGGACTTGCTAATTTACGTGACGAATTTAGAAGGCTTCAGAAAAGATGAATTGGAGTGATTTTTGTTTTATTGCAGAGCCATGGAAGGATTTAAGATATTTATATCTACCTATCCGATTGAGTATCGATATTTTTATTGTGATTACGTCTAAGTTAATCTGCAATATAATTTTAATGTATTACTATGTAGGTATTTATACTGCGTACATACATTAGGCAACACTATCACTGATATGTTCGGGCATTATGCGAGGTTGCCAGATCGCATTTATTTTGAGTTGTCAGAAACATGTAATTCCAATTTCTTTGCTCTAAATAGGGTTACTGACGATGTTAAATTGTATAGTTCCAGCCCTATATCCAATAGCATTTATAGCATACAAATAGTTTTAAAATGTTGTTTCGATAAAATTCAATTCAAGAAGTCATTGCATAACAAATGTAGATGCTAGGGCGTATTCACCTACATCTCTACTAACATACTACCTGGTCTGTCGACATCTTATGATCGCCCGAAAAGATCCAAGTAACATACAGAGCGCAAAATGTCGCATAAAGCATTCACATGCATAGTTTCGCCTACGAATTCGTAATACATATTGTATAAGTTATAGCAATCAGTATCTATATTAAGTGTGTACAACACACCATACCTGTGTGTATGAAAATAAACTTTTGAATTTTAGTAGATTACAATATACCGATTTATAATATTGGTTGCTTTTCTTCCAATTGGTATTGTACATATTCTAAATTTGTTCCCAATTCGTTAATATACACTAGACACAATAGATTTATAGTATGCTAGTTATCTGCGCAGTGAATAATGCATTTTACACAGAGTTGCGTTATACAACTTGATTTTTTAATAAGTAGTTGAAAATGAAGGTCTTGCAATATTAATAAAAGTTATTCAAAAACTATAGTATAACTATAGTTTCTCACGCCGAGAGTTATGTTAAAGTAATTTTTCTGTTCGAGTTGAAGGGGAATGACCTCAGCATGCTTGGCAGTTCCAACAACTATTAAAAATTCAGTTTGGAACAAACTTTTCGAAGTATCAACTTTTTATATTGACATTAATGCCCGGTTTCACGACACATTAGGTCCCTGAAGGATTCGTAATCACCGGATATCCGCAAGGTCGGGTTATAACTGTCTAGGACATACCAATTACGTGTCACTGGACCTGAAGAATAGCGCATTTAAATCTATAACAGGGGAGATTTCTCGCGAATCCCTACAATTAATGGTGATAATCAACTTGTAACGTATCATATAATCAAGTGTTGTAGAATGTTTTGTTTTAATCCCTTCAAAATAAATTGTGTATTTTTATACCCCATGTCCCGGATAACTATCATGCCCGTTCGATTAAGATTACTCTGAATGTCATACAAATAATAGATAATAAAGCTGTAAAATTATATCTGCGATTTTTATTTCTCGATTCCTCTTAGAGCAGTACCTACATTGAATATAACCCAAGACATGCCACGCTGGGCCACACAGCGCCACCTAGCCCCAAACTACGCCGAAGCTTGTACTATGGGTACTAGACAACTGATAAACTTACTTAGATACTTTTTTTTTGGAAATAAATACATATTATACATAGAAAACACCCAGACCAATACAAACAGACATGTTCATGAACACAAATGTTTGTACTGTGCGGGAATCGAACCCACGACCCTTGGCTCAGAGGGCAGAGGTCACTACCAAATGAGCCACCGAGCCTGTCTATACCGATATGTTTGTATCATGCATGAGTGTCTTATTATTCTGCCCTTGAAACATGAATATCAAGAGATTTGAAATATGACTACTCTAAAATTGATATTAAATAACACCAAACATTAAGTTTCAGTATAGTATTTATGAAAACACTTACAGTTTCTGTAATTATACAATTTATTACATACATAATAGACGAATACAACATCTACATAAAAGCCCTTATTCAACAACTGGTTATTAAATCAGAGAAATCATTTAAACATTATATAAAATATTTGGGATTAGTCTACTTTGCCCCACCAAGGCGCCCCACCAATGGACAAAGTGGAACGGTTTAACAATTTCTTAAGGTACCTAAATCGCGGTTTACCATTTGTCTTAATCTGCCCCTCATTCAATCTCACTAGGGTCGTCACTTTAAAGTAAAGGTTACTATATACGAGTATATTGTAATATTTATACTATATATACTATTCAAAATTTTAAAAGCGTTACATTTTAAAAGCGTTACACTTTGCCCCTCTGAGTAGGGCGCATTGGTGGGGCAAAGTAGACTAATCCAATATTCGGATTAGTCTGTATGTGTAGGTTGTGTCTGCACAATATAAAATAATTACAGGCATTCTGATCACAGCCAACATGCTGATTTATCAATTGACATCTATTTATTTATTTAAGTACAACCACATGATACATATTATACATTCACAAATATTATAGGTATACAACATAAACGTCTGATATGTACCACAATTACGGCGTACATAACATTCACGAAAAATAAAAATCTTGAAACGGATACACAGTAACCAACCGGTGGGGTTTGCAAGCTAAGGAGAGCCTGATAGGTATGACAACAAAATCAATTTGAACCTAGGAAGAGAAGCTCCAAATAGGTCCAATTCTGGTATCATAGCATTGAATGCGTTAAATTCGATAAGAATTCGTGCCAAAGGAGATTGGAGGCCTAGATTGGTTCGAGCAAATGGAGGGGCAAAAAATCTTGTGATCGGTTGTCTGGGGTATCTATATGGAATCGATAGAGGAATACGAGACAATAGGTCATCCGACAGAAGTTGGCCATTCAAGATTTTATGTAGAAAGCACATGTCCAAAAGTCGCCTTCTATCCTGGAGACTGGTCATATTGAATTTAGAAAGGCGTGCGCTGTATGGCTGGCGATGGGAGAAGCCACTGCATACAAAGGCCAAGTGTCTGGTAAAAGCCCGCTGTATGCTCTCAATTCTATGTGAGTGGACTTTATAGTAGGGGCTCCAAACACAAGATGCGAAATCGAGATGGCTACGCACAAGAGCATTGTATAAAATAATCCTGGTGTTAACGTTCTTGAAGTCTTTAGTATTGCGTTTAATGAAGCCCAACATTCTAGCTGCCTTAGCAACAATAGAGTAACTAATCTAGCTGAAATTACTACATATAAATAAAATGGATAACATTTTGTATGCAACAGTTGTTAATTTTAAACGAGTCAACATAAATGACACAAATAAATACTTCAATAAATTATCACATTAGATTATTTTTATTTTCTTATCACATTGACAGTCCACCTATGGCCTATGATTCAAAATAAGTTTTCTTACCTATTTATCTAAAAAATATCCTTGCACTTGTAAGGCTATAATACAATAGCTTAAATTCTTCTTCAACAGTTTTTATCTTCTTCTCTGTAAGGGCTAGAGCTTGCTGTAGCTGCAGCGGTCCTTTTAACTTCTGCTCTTCTAATGATTTCCTTTCGGCAGCTACGTGTCGCCAGACAGAATCGAACCAATGCAGCGACTCAAAATCAGAATCCTGTAGACAAACTCACAATTTAGTACCTTTTACTTTATATTTAACAAATTTTTCGGATCAAAATTGAGATAAATATAATCAGAAATGCATAACAACCACTTATTTTAATTTGATAATGAAAAATTTTGTGTAACTCACCTGATCCAACAGCTTCAGGATATATGCAATGCCCATCGAAAACCCGTCGTCTGTGAACGCAGCGCCTACCTTATCCTTTTTTGTCATTTTATCTTTCGACAGGATCATATGCTCCACGAAATTAAGAGTCAGCGGTGGTACAATAATAAAGAAGTTCTTAAGATGCACATTTTTCGGGTTACGAAATACTGGCGCAAAGACATCAACAAGTAATTTGAAATATTCCGTGCCTTGTATAAAGTTCGAAACCAAACCATTGATCATATTGTCCAAATTCTCTGAAGAATTTATTGATTTAACATCCAACTTACACTCTTCACACATTTCCTTGAAAGAAGTTATGGTTTCAAGGCTGGGCAAGAACACAGTAGCGTCGGAGCAGCAATGCCTTCCGCCCGATCTAATCATTCTCACGTATCCCATGGCATTACCAATTTGACTAATCAGATCCCTGAATAGATCCAGGTAGCTTTGGCCATCGTCGTCTGTACCCAAAACTTTTATACCCTTATTGAATTTCTCAGCTATTTTAAACTGATACATGTTGCCGTTAGCGGGCCCGTGTTCCTTAAAGTGTCTCAAGTCTTTAATGAGCCTCGATTTAATGTGTTCGTCATACATAAACTGCGAGAATGTAAAAAACTTTTTCTTTAAGAACTGATAAGTAAAATTCACTGTTGTGTTCATAATGCCCGTGCCATGCGTTCGTATGGAATTGGACACATGCCTGATGTTGATGGAGTTTAAATGCTTGTTATTGCTGCTCTTCTCAATGAATATTTGATTGTTTAGATTGTACAAGTACTTTGATACAAATATGTGAATGTTGCGCATGATTTCTAATACATCTAAACCTTGCTCTAAGGTTTGGGTAGGTAGATTATCCTGAACAGTGTTCAGATTAAATTTGAACTTAGCCATTTGGCGCATCTCGCCGTAGGTTTTCCAATCAGATAGTACAACAGTGGTCAAATTATAGTACATTGTTGACAGGTAATGTTCCACACTGGGAACAACACACAAGTACAAGCTTTGAATTCGGAAATTGTCCACAGCTAACAAGAGCTTTTTGGTCATGTCGGATGTAAACGGGTTCACCACATCCAGCTGCAGATGCGAATGGATGTGCAGACGCAGGTTAGTCTCGACGTTTTGACTAGCGGTTTTCAATATCCTTTCATTAATTAAGCTCTTCATATCATCAAGAAATTCTTGACATTTATCTAATTTATACAAACTATCAGTCTTATGTAGCAGCATCGAACAGTCTTCCAACACCATCAGAAAATACCTCACTCTTAGTACATTCAATTGAAGGCTTAAATTTTGCTCAAAATAAATAGGTATAACATTTTGATGCCATAAAAGCCATGCACAGTTACATAAGTTTCCAAAAGTTTTGATGAAATTAGCTAATGCTTGAACTTTTTCGAGCAGAACACATAACCTGGCATAAGTATCCTCTAAATAAGTTGTCTCTGGTACAAAACTTAGGGCTACATTGGCAGATATATTGCGCTCTGGTGTTGTCGCTCCTTTCAAGGCTTGTTCTGCTATTACAATGCATGTGAGGTCATCTAATCTTTTATTTGCATAGTTTTTATCAGTCATTATTGATTTTTTCACTTCTTGAATGGAAAGTGTGGCTTGATAAATTAAATGATGTGTGATCATATTAATAGAACTGATAATTTGATATTGGTTGCGTAAAACAACATTTTGTAAACTTTTCATCATATCTATTATTTCAAATAAAGACATAAGGACGCCTTTCGTTAATGGTATCCCAAGAGACAGGTGTAAATTGATGAGTGTCAAGATAGAATAATTTATGTTGGATGTAATCTCCAGACCTTCAAGTAGAATTTTTGCATGTTGAGTCATCTCTGCTGCACACAATTTGTTATGCTTAGCTGAAAAAGAGTCCTCCACAATCAAAGCCCACTGAGTACAGATGGACTGCAGTGATGTTATATCCCGAGAGAGTGATCCTTTTTTCGCAGTCATATGTGTCTGCCTAGCCTTTAGCATTGTCTGAGATATTTTCCCATGGCTAGCACATAATGCAGCTAAGTGCCTTTGAAGAAATTGCTCAGGAAACCATATAGTTGTTCCAGCTATATGAATACTGTGTGCCTAAAATGTATAAATCATATTGTAAATAACACAATTCAATCTACATACATTTTTCATACACATATAATATCAGTGCTCAAAAAAACCCAGGTCTGGGGATCAAATGCATCTAACATTATTTGTAAAAATGAGGTGAATAAGGGTACCTACATAGTTTCCTAAAAGTGTGAATAGTTAAAACTCTGTCCCTTACAGGGTTACAAAATATTTCAGTGATGTCTTCTATGCAATAATAGTTAATTACTAATATACAATTAATTACAGAGATTCATTCCATTTGCATGGGGCCTGGGTATGTTTTATACATTTTTTATTTTTCTAATTAGAAAATTTTGTTTAAAAACAAATTAATAAACAAACCTTTGTGTTTAAATCAATCAGAGCCTTAAAAACCTTCTTATCATTGTTTCCAAATAAATGTGAGCTCAATACAAATAATGCATTTATTTTAATACACTTGAACATATTTCCAATGTTTGGTTTGTCCTGAACCAACTTGTCCAGATTGGATATAGCATGTCTCAAGTATTGTGTAAACTCTGTAGACACACTGGAACAGTTCTTGTCTACTAAACTCTTTCTTAGAGTTAATAAATTTTGTAAAGAGTTCTGGACAATATCATCATTCATGATTTTTGATGTAATATTATCTGTGGCCCCAATCAAGGCCTTAAGGCCATCTTCAGTGACATCTAAGGCATCAGGGCTTTGTATGAATGTGTTTAGAGTTTTGCAGTATTTGCTCCATTTTGTAGCCAAGGAAGTGTTTGATATTAATAGCTCCAACAACACGATGAGATTGAACACTTCTCCAATATGATTTATGATGTAATGTAATTGAATTCCATCTATAAAATACATTAAAGCATACTGGAAATAATCTGTCAAAGAGGATTTCTCATTGATATTAATTTAAGCTGTTTAATGTAATATAAATGTCACCGGAAAATAGCAAGAATTGTAAGTTGATCCATTTCCTAGGTAGGGATGTAAGGGAGTAGCCTATCATCTTTTCGCTCCAAGCCAACCTCACCTGCTCGTGGTGCATCCTGCCGAATAACAAACGAGGCGCTGGCAGCCGACTGGTGGCGGTATAACCATCACAATTGAAGGTGTAGCTAAATACTAAAGACCGGTGACGGGCAGCAGCGTCACCGGAGCAAGAAGCTACGCCCTGCGATCGCCAACCCGCCTGCCCAGCGTGGCGATTATGGGTATATCCTCCAGATGTTTGCTCTAAGTGGCAAACAACTGGAGAGGCCTATGTCCAGCAGTGGACTGTAATAGGCTGATGATGATGATCATTTTACAGGGTCTTGCCGTAAAATCATCCGACGAAGGTGAACATTGATTGGTTCAATGGCTCACGTGGCGTTATCCCGGCAACCAATCAGGGAACAGTGTATTAAGTAATGGGTAATAGTGCACCGTTACATAGGACGATTTTACTTGTGTAAAAATCGTAAATTATTAAATGACTGTCAGGCTACCGTAAATTGATCAACTGAAATCCATTGCGTTAAATAATACATTTCATACATTTTAACTACCGTTTGTTATATTCCGAAAGTTAATCAACTACCCTGGAAATTGATCAACTTACGATTCTTGCTATTTTCCGGTGACATAAATACATACATTGAAGAGGATATACAAAACCTGACTTCGTCCATAAAATGTGTTGAAAGATATAAAACTTACTTATGTTGACAATTCCTTCAGTAAACACTGCAAAAACTTGAGAGCATAAATTGCGAAGGGTTTCATCACAGCGCACATAAAAAGAGTTTAATGCACATATTGCCTCCATTTGAGAATTTATTTCACTAGTCCCATATTCCTCATACACCGCTAGGAATGAAAAATGACTGAAATGTTATGGCATAGAACTAATTAATATTTAGACCATATTCAAGCATCCTTTGTTTTCAAATCATTCAACTTGGTGACAATTTTAGTTTAAATAAAAAGATACAAACCAGTCATACGCCTCCTTTTTTAATTCTGTGACCTCAATGCATAGTGAAGATAACACTCCTAAAACTTTAGTCATCAGAGTGTTATCAGATGCTACTAGTTTTGTTACTGAAATATGTTCAATAGGTTCCATTGTAACATGTATAGGTGAATAGGTTTTATTTTCGCACATTTCATTGCTTGTAAGGGCCGCATGATCTTGATATTGCTTTTTGAAGAAATCACCGTAAGTTTTGAGTATATAGGAACCTGCTTCTTTCTCGAACTCTGTTTCCATATTCGCCAATTGATTTTAGACTTTCGAGATTTTAAGTTAATTTAACCACGTATACTTTTTACATTACAAAGAAACCAGTTAATGCCTTTATTGTAGGTATGTAAATAACTAGGTACTTCTAGTCTTCTATGAAAGAAAACAATTTGTAAATTTAGTCGAGAGACACAGGATGCGGATTGCGGTGACAGCACTGACAGCACATTCAGGGTGACATATGACACAATAACAATGTTTTTTTTTATCATAATGGCAACAAACCAGCAAACCAGCCTTTTTGCGATATTCATTTTTTGTCTGCTATTAGGGTATTCCACTATGATTGATTTTGCTTGTTACTTATTGATTACCAGAAAGTATCCGTAAAACTTAACCTAATTAACAAATCACAAATAAAATTGACAGAAAAATACCATTTTCAAAGTGGAAAATTCATTCAAAAATATTATACCATCTTTTAAGTAGCATTAAATATACCATATTTTGTTATGAAACCAATTACATAAACGCAATATTTAATATAGCTGTCAAACAAACTTTGTATACGCGGCATGCGAAATAATATACCAGTGACGTCACTCGCACATAGCCATTTTGTATGGAGTGTTGTTGGACTCGTCAATTAGTGATGATTTTGAAATTGTGATAACTCGGTGACTATTGATCTTACGGAACAAATTTTTTCGCCAATGATTCTATAATGAGGTAGTCTATTGATAGCAAGTCAAAGTGAAAAATAGTGGAATAGCCCATTATATAAAATGAGTGAAATATATCTAATAGACTCATAGAAGTATTATGTATCACGTAGTAGTTATTAGATCCATGATTTTATTTCACTTATTAGTGCCATTGTGAACAGCTCTGCTTATAATGCACTTATGCACGCGCGCCTTGCGCACCATCAACGAGGTCGCAAAAAATCATATGCCTCCACTACACTACTCGCAAAGTTGAACAAAGTTAGACGAATACGATAGTGTAGAGAAGCACCTCGGCTTGTCTCGTCCAACTTTGCCTCGCCTCGGACGACTTCCATCTGTTGTCGGTTTTGTGCCCGAGTCAAAGGGCCCGAAGTTACACGAAGTGCGCTCACGAAGTACCTCTCTACACTACTCAGCCGACTTTGCTTCAGCACTCAATCAGACGTTATATTTAATGCACGCGAGACCACTATTATGAGCCATAGCAGAGGTCACAGGCAAATTATGTTGTTCCTGGAATATCTGCAAAGAGAGACAGTTATTCGGGACCCCAATGACAAATATCATAAGTACTCGAGAGCCCATTACGAACGTGCGCATGCTATCGGCACCCTATACCGAATGAGCTCCTCGCGAAGTTGAACGAGTGTGTAGTATCGCACTTCGGACTGTTGCCAAAGTATCTCGAGTACTTCGCCGAGGAACTTCGTGTATAGTGTAGAGGAGGCAATAGATATTATTTATTTATTATTTATTGCATACTTACATCAAAATGATCTTCACAGAAAAATAGTACTTAGTCTTTGTGGACAATAACTTCGGATCTCTTCGTGCTAGCTTTAACCCCGTATTTCTCATTTTTAAATCTATTGGCACTTGTATCCATAACTTTCCCGGCGTTTTAACACTTGTATTCTTACTTTTATTAGACAAAAGACACCAATGATTATGGACTATAATTCATTTTGTATTTGCGAAAATAACTGTATTCCCTCAGTGAAGCGTGATGTTTACACTACGAGTGACGTAACAGTCATTGCGGTCTAGGGTTGTGCTGTTTTCGCGCAAATAATTTAATCGAACTATTAAAAGTCGTTTTTCTTTATTATTTGATATTTTAATAAAAAATATTTCTATTTTTTCGTTATATTTTATCACTAAAGGATGCATTTAAATTACTTTTTAATTAGGCCGGAATAGCCTATTGACTATTGGAATATGTTTCTGTAATGATGAAGTGTAATGTTAGTTAAATAAATAAATAAAATAATTATATGCGATTTTAATTCGGATTCTGTTCTCAGCAATTTGAATAAAAACGCGAGAAATTTTACAAACACTGTAAGTTGGGTTGGGTTCACAAGAATATGTACAAAAATATTACAAAACCACCAAACAAGTTCTTCAAAGACTGGCTTAAAGCAGCAGGTTCCCAGAACCACACAACCCATAAAAAAAAGCCTGATGGACACGATTCCAGGCCGTGTTTCAGTACATAAAAAAAATACAAAATCAAATTGACAGTAGGTAGAGTAGACCACAGTCAACAAAATAATTTGTGCTGTAGGTACTCTTTTCTTCGATCTCTTCAGAGTGTAAACCGAGTTGCATGTATCGGGCTTTTCTAGTGAAGCTTTATTTTAAGCCAGTGATCGTGATTATTATAATATTTTATACATTTAGTAAATCTTTCTAACGGCCTAAAATGGATCAAATGCTACCAAGTCCATATAATATACCGGGAATCGGTACACCCTTGCATCAACCAGAAGAAGATCAACAAATCTCCCCCAATGCAATGCAACAACAGCAACTGCAACAACAGCAGCAACAACAGCAATCCCATAGCTTATCGACCATGGCTTCGCCACTCGTTGGCTTCAGCCTGGGAACACCTCAAAGGACTATGCACACTTATGCACCAACGGCAAGCTACGCTACCCCTCAACAAATGATGCAGCCACAGACACCGGTGAGAATTTATAATGCATTGTTTCATTCTATTTACATCCCACATAGGAGTTTTAAATCAGTTTACATTTCAAGTAAAAAATGACTTCCTTTCCATTCTGTTT
Organism: Conogethes punctiferalis; assembly: GCA_031163375.1. NCBI lineage: Eukaryota > Metazoa > Arthropoda > Insecta > Lepidoptera > Crambidae > Conogethes > Conogethes punctiferalis. Next base: position 19,571,698 of record CM062077.1, on the reverse strand, counting down.
TCATTTCTTTCTCTAGAGTTGATATTTCCACAATATGGTTTACAAGGTTCCCATATAATATTTTAAAGGCACAATCAACTTTGAACTAACTACAACATCTATTTATGCATAATGGCTAGATTTGGCCTTATTAAGGGGTTGGATGACTTATAAGATAATTGGGGTTTTTACCGTCAGCCACTAACCCCACACTCTGACCCATTTCTGAATGTCATATTACCACTTTCAAAAGGAATTATTTTAATTTATAAGCTTATCTTAACTAATATTATAAAGTACAAGAGTTTGTTTGTTTGTTTGAACGCGCTAATCTCAGGAACTACTGGTCTGAATTGAAAAATTCTTCTTGTGTTGAATAGACCATTTATCGAGGAAGGCTTTAGGCTATATAACATCACATTGCAACTATTAGGAGCGAAGAAATAATGGAAAATGTAAAAAAAAAACGGGGAAAAAATGACTATTCCACACGGACGAAGTCGCGAGCACAGCTAGTACAAAATAAGGCTTAAAATAAGCTCGTGACATTACATGGAAGTCACCTGTTGTATGAAACATTTTTGGACTTGCAACTTTATTGTGCTTATAAAATTGTGATAACTTGGAGACAATTAATGCTAACATAATACCATAACTAATTTTTTACCAATATTTCAGTAAGTATTCTATCGATAGCAAGACAAAGAAAAAGTTTAGGCAAAAAGCTTATAGTCTCTGCAACCAAATGTAAAATTTGGATTTATGGGAAATGTACATAATTTTTTTTACACAACATTTCAGCAAAATCTCATGTCTCCAATGATAACAAGTGGCAGCCTAGTGGGGCAGCAGATGCTGAGCCAGGCCAGCCCGGCCCCCATGACCCCAATGACTCCTCACTCAGCAGACCCTGGAATTCTACCACAGTTACAGTAAGTGTATATGTATATGTTACGGGTAATGCTAGAAGTTGGAGTAAACCTAGGTTTACCCGGGTTGACTTAAGATTACCCAAGCTACTTGGGTAATGTCCGAATATTAAATAAAATGAATTTTAATTCGTGGTTTACACATGCTCACCTAGATCTACCCAACTCTGGCTGGGTAAACTTAGGTGTTGCGTAATTTTCTTTTTTATTTAATGAAATAGAGTTCACTACTAACGGTTCACCTGATGGTAAGTGATAACCGCCGCTCATGTAGATCTGCAACATGTATTTCGAGTCATGTCACAGCAGTTTATCTTGCACAAATAAATAATTTCAATTTTAATAACAGGGACTGCTATTCGTTTTTGCTATTAAAGCTATTAAGTTAATACTCACTAAGCGTCATTGTAAATATTTAAAATGCCCTTGAAGATTCATTTCACTAATTAATTTTTAACATTACCCAGCCAGAGTTGGGTAGACCTAGGTGAGCATGGGTAAACCCCGAATTAAATTTTATTTTACTTATTATTCGGACTTTACCCAAGAAGCTTGGGTAATGCTAAGTCAACCCGGGTAAACCTAGGTTTACTTCACCTTCTAGCATTACCCGTAACATATATATTCAATATCAAGTACCCCATTTGGTAATCTCACTGTCAAGGTATACATCTGGACCTGGCCAACATGGAAGACTCTGAACAGCCTGTACACTCATGTTGGCCTCTATCAAGATAATCTGCCACGGTGACGCTTCATGGACGCCTGTGCCAATCGGTGCGGATGCGGTGTCACTCCACAAACTCATTAGTGTTATCCACCTCCCAGAGTTATGTAATAGACTCGAGACAGAGAGGAATAATGTTGGGTTATACATTTTAAACGAATAAAAAACACATACTACAACATAATATTGTAAGAAATACATACTTCAAATAGCCTGAAACATAGGCAGATGTTTTTGTTTTCTTTTTTTATATATGTCACCGGAAAATAGCAAGAATCGTAAGTTAATCAATCAATTAACTGAAATCCATTGCGTTAAATGATACATTTCAACTACCGTTTGTTATATTCCAAAAGTTAATCAACTACTTAGGAAATTGGTCAACTTACGATTCTTGCTATTTTCCGGTGACATATACATTTTTCCAGTAGTCTGGCTTTTCGTGAGCCATTTATCTGGATGATTCCTTGGTTCAATTAGGGCCTAATTCACAAGTCGCCATGCACACACATGAAGGCCTTTAAGTGTGTGCATGGCGACTGTTTGCTGCTTGCTTTGATTTCCCGACACAATAGTTTATAGAATAGAATAAAAATTTTAAAAGGAAAACATTTTTAATCAAATCATCTCCTTTTTTTCAGAAACATTGTCTCCACTGTAAATTTAAATTGCAAGTTAGATCTGAAGAAAATAGCATTGCATGCTCGTAATGCTGAATATAACCCAAAGCGTTTTGCTGCTGTCATTATGAGAATAAGAGAGCCTAGAACTACTGCACTTATATTCTCCTCTGGAAAAATGGTATGCACTGGAGCTAAAAGTGAAGAAGACTCGAGATTAGCTGCTAGGAAATATGCTAGGATTATTCAGAAACTCGGATTTACTGTAAGTATCCTATGTTTGGGTTTATTATTTTATTGTCAAATACCATCACCATCATCATCAGCCTATATCAGTCCACTGCTGCACATAGGCCTTTTTCTATGGGGGATACATATGGGCAGCGCAGACGACACTATCCGTGACACACTTTTTTGCAATTATATGCAGTAACACACACGACGCGCAAAAATCTGTCGCGGATATTTCACAGACTCGACGCACATCTTCGAATATTCTGTCGACAGACCTAGACACTCTTCTTAAATGTCTCAGACGCAGAGTCTATAGCACTAAAAATTTTGTCGTCTGCGCAGCCCCATATCCAGTAGAGTTAAGTATGGTAGTGGTGGTATCTCTAAATTGAATGCTACTACTACATACTCATGTCAGTCATGATATAAATCAAGCTACATGCATTTGGTTGTGCATGTTACTGTTCTATTTACTTCTGAAGAACCTTCTGTTAAATGGGCTAGTCTGTTGTGGATCAACTAAAGAACTCTTGTGTCATGGGTATTAGAACAACGAAGGTACACAAATTTAGACTATATAATATATATGTATCTGTTTTTTTTTTCAGGCCAAATTCTTAGACTTCAAAATTCAAAACATGGTGGGCAGTTGTGATGTCAAATTCCCGATCAGACTGGAGGGCTTGGTCCTTACACATGGCCAATTCAGCTCTTATGAACCAGAATTATTTCCTGGACTTATATACAGAATGGTGAAACCTAGAATAGTATTGTTGATTTTTGTGTCTGGAAAAGTTGTGCTAACTGGTGCCAAAGTGCGGCAAGAGATCTATGAAGCATTTGATAATATTTATCCTATCCTTAAGAGTTTTAAGAAGCAGTAATTGTTTTATGTGTTCATTTAATTATAAGTTTTTTTGTAAGCATTTACTAAAAGAAATGAAGTATTATAATATGTTGATATTAAAGTACTTTCTCATGAATTGATGAAGTACTCTCTCATTTTTTCTTTGTTGTTAACTTTGCATCCACCCAAACAAGCTCAGAATGCAAAAAGCTATGAATATAGTTCAAAGATTAAAAGCAATTTGTAATTTTTTTTTTTTTTATTTTTTTTTTTTTTTTTTTTTTTTTTTTTTTTGAATTCTGTGACCTGGCGATCTGTGCGAACACAATGAGCCATTCTTATACATGTTTTTTTATTTATTCAATATACAGAAGGAACTCCTGTCCCCTCTTTTATTTGTCTAGAATCTTGTGGGTAGGGTTGGTACGCTATGCCTCTTCAACCTCACATGTGTGACACTCCCTGTGCCCTCCAGTCTTGATGCCAAGTCATTCACATGGTTTGATATTCGAGACTGATAACTATTGCTATGTCTAGCAATTTCCTGTTTGACGGTGTTCATGTTCAGGTCCTCATGTATATACCTGTTGCTCACATAGTAGGGTATGTCCAGCATCATTCTCAGTGTCTTACTTTGGAATCTCTCAAGTATCTCAATGTTGCTGTTGCTGGCCGTACCCCACAGCTGGATTCCGTAGGTCCAAATAGGTTTGAGGATAGTTTTGTAGATAGCTATCTTGCTTTCATGTGAGAGGCCTGACTTGCGGTGTATCAACCACTGCATGGTTCTGAGTTTTGTATCCAACTGCTTCCGCTTCATCCAGATATGTTTTCTCCATGTGAGTCTACGGTCCAAGTGCATACCCAGATACTTGGCGTCTTCGGATTGTGGAATTTCGTCCCCATACAGTGTGATTGGCGGGCAGGTCTTCCTATTAAGGGTGAAGGTGACATGTACTGACTTGTCCTGATTTGCCTTGATGCGCCATTTATCCAACCATTCCTCCACATTGTTTACATGGGCTTGTAATTTGGCAGATGCTAGTTCGGGGTTCTCATGTACCGCCAAGAGCGCTGTGTCATCAGCGTACGTGGCGGTCAGTGTCTCAGTGTGTGTTGGAAGGTCTGCAGTGAAAAGCAAGTACAGAACTGGTCCCAGTATACTTCCCTGAGGCACTCCCGAGCGGATTTCTTTTAAGGGGGCTACTTCTTCTTTGAATTTGACCTCAAAACATCTTCTGTGTAAGTATGATTTCAAAATGTGAAAAAAGGAGTGTGGCAGAAGTGTTTTCAGTTTAAAGAGGAGTCCCTCGTGCCAGACCCTGTCGAACGCTTGACTGATATCCAGGAAAACAGCTGTGCAGTACATTTTACTTTCCAGCGTACGGCTTATAGTGTCCGTGATTCGGTGGACCTGCTCGATAGTTCCATGTTGTTCTCGGAAACCAAACTGGTGGGGAGGAATTACTTCTGATAGGTATCCTCGCAGTCTATTGAGGAGGATTCTTTCCAAAAGTTTTCCCAGTACGGGAAGTAGACTTATGGGTCTATATGAGCTTGCTTCATGCAGTGGTTTGCCTGGTTTGGGAATCATTATGACTTGAGCAATTTTCCACTGTGCTGGGTAAAATGCCAGTCTTAAGCAAGCGTTGTAGATAGCCGTGATATAGATCACTCCCTTTTTAGGCAGTTCTTTGAGTAATCTTCCATCAATTTGGTCGTAACCCGGTGTTTTAAAATCTGGTAGTTTTTTGATTTCATCCCGTACCTCACTCGGGCTAGCACTTTTAAGTGGTAAACACATTTGCAGGGGTGCTTGGAGATAATCAAGGACTTCCTTATCATGCTCAGTGTGCTTACTAGGTAGGGGTTGAAAAACGTCCTCCAGGTAGTCGGAGTATACCTGTGCCTTCTCAAGGTCTGATCTTGCCCATTTTCCACTGGTATCTCTTAGGGGTGGTATATGTATCTTAGGTCTTTTTAACCTTTTAGTTACCTTCCACAGCGAGTAGTTCGTGTCTTTATTTGGGTTGAGGTCAGCCAATTGCTTTTGAATGCGCGCATTCTCAGTTTCGCGGATCATATGTTTTAATTCTTCTGAGGCCTTATTAAATGCTTTTTTGTCACATGGATATCCAGTGGTATGCCATTTCTTCCTTAGCTGTCTTCTTTCATTCACTTTATCCTTAATTAATCTCGAGTAGTGAAAGTTATGTGTGGTGCTAGGTCTTGATGTGGGTGTGGATGCTGCGGCTGCCGAGTGGATAAGCTTGTTGAGCGACTCAATGCTTTCTTCAACACTGTCTTCGCTGCTTAGTGGGTTGGTTAAGTCTATAGTCTGTGAGATTATGTTTCTATAGCGGTCCCAGTCAGTTTTACGATCATATAGCTTTTGAGGACTCTGAGTAACAATGGCTCTGTCGTGGATGTTTATTATTACTGGTGTATGATCGGACGACAGGTCCGTGCAGTCCTCTATGTTTACACGGTTTAGGGGGATATTTTTGGTGATGAAGAAATCCAACAGGTCTGGCACCTTTGCTGGATCAGTGGGCCAGTATGTGGGTAAGCCGTGTGTGGCACAGTGAAGATTAAGGTCCCTTGTTGCTGTCAAGAGTTGACGCCCTCGCGGCAGTGTCAGTCTAGAGCCCCAGAATGTGTTTTTCGCATTCCAATCTCCACCACTTATAAACACATTTCCCAAAGTGCCAAAATAGGTCTTGAAGTCGTCGCATGTGACGGCATGCCTCGGTGGGCAGTACACTGCTGAGACTGTCATGTCCACTTTGTCGCCCTGGATCTTGACTGAGGTGGCTTGGATTTTATCTAGTTTATATTCTTCCAAAGGATAATGCTTGATATTATCCTTTATTATAATAGCAGTCCCGCCATGTGAGTTACCCGATGGATGGTTTGTGGTATATGTCACATAATTCTGGAGGACGAAATTGCTTTTGTGTGTAAACCTGGTCTCTGAAATTAGGGCTACATCAACTCTTTCCATTTTCAAATAGAGTTCAAGTTCTTGTTTGCGTTCTGTCAACCCATTGGCATTCCAGGTGACGAGCCTTAAGTTTAGGGGTGCTTCATAAGGCTTGTAACTAATTGGATCATGCGATCCATCATGTTGTCTAACATATTGTTGATTATGTTTTGGAATTTGTCGAACATTACTTCCAGCATATCAGCTACATTATTCTGATCTTTGGTTTCAGTTTTTTGCCCCAATGTGCAGTCCTGTTTCTATATATATAAAAGGAGAAACTGACTGACTGACTGACTGACTGACATATCAACGCACAGCCCAAACGGCTAAACGTAGGCACTTGAAATTTGGAAGGGACGTAGCTTAGGTACCGTAGGGGTGCACTAAGAAAGGAATTCCCGAAATTCCCACGGGAACGGGAATTAGCGGGAAAATCCTTTTGTATGAAAAATCTAAACCGCTTAAGTTAGACGCTTGAAATTTGGCATGCAGGTACCTTAGTAAATATAAAGTTTAGTTATGGCTGTATTTTGAGAAATTCCCACGGGAACGGGAGTTAGCGGGAAAAAACTTTTGTATGTATAAATTTAAACACGCGGACGAAGTCGCGGGCAAAAGCTAGTCGTTATATATGCGTAAGTTCTACTTGGTTTTTGGTGTCTGTACGAACTGTTATAGTTGGAGTCTTTATTCTCCTGGCGTGTTTCCATTGTGTTTTTTTGATGTTGTTTTATAGAGTTTGTATTTTCCTTGACATCTTTAGTTTTTATGTTCTTATGTTTAAACAATATTTCCTTGTATTGTTTGTATTTGGTGCACCCCTTGTAGCTAGCAGGGTGTTTTTCTTGGCAGTTTGCACAAGTGGCTTCAGTGTCCGGCCTTTTTAGGCAGCTTGCTGTGGAGTGTTCCTCCCCACATTTCACACATCTAAATGGCCTATTACATTGGTTTTTCGCATGACCAAACCTTTGGCATCTTTTGCATTGCATGATTTCCTGTTTTTTGTAGGGTGCTTCAAATGTGATTTTCATGTGGTTGAGATACTTGATTTTAAATATATCTTTGTTGCTGTGCTTTGGTTCCAGGTCCACATAAAATAGCGGTAATGGTTGCTTAGTGTTCCTGTGTCTGACATTTGTTATGTGTCTGACTTCATGTCCCAGCTCAAACAGTTCCCTTTTGATAGCTTCTGTATCTTCTGAGGAATGTAGACCGCGTAGTACAGTCCTATAGGCCCTTTCACTTTTTAGTTTGTATGTGTAGTGGCTGACATTTTCCTTTACAAATGTAGCTCTTATATTCTTGTATACTTCCACATTTACAGGCATTATTTTGACTATGTGGCCGGATCTCAAAGTTGTCATGGTGTACTCCTTGGTGTCTGCAATTGTTGACAGCAATTCTTTTAGCTTCATTATATCAATAACCCCAGTGACGAATATTGGTTCAGGCTTAGGTGGTTTAGGTTCCTTTTGCGTTTCTGTTGCACCATCTTCGTTTCTAGATTCCAGTATTTGATATCTGTTCTGTGTCGATATTGCGTATGTCATCTCACTTAGTTTGCTGCTTTTGTTTGTAGTTTCAGGACTTGCTTCAGCTTTTCTTTTCATAGGTACTTGATCATTTTGCCAGGGTCGGTTGTCGCTTTTATCTCCACAGTTAGCATCAGATGAGCCTGCATGAGTTGTAGGCTCATTATTGGCACTCACTTGTGACTGAGTGTCCACCGGAAGGGTTCCTAGTGAATAGCTCCTTGTACGTGCAAACATGCTTTTGTGGAAGATTTGTTGGGTCATCTTTGGGTTTGGGTTTGGGTTTATGTTTTGTTTTTCGTTTCTAATCTCCATACAATTCCCACGAGTAGGGCCGATCTAAAAGGTCACTTGAGAGGTTACGCCCATTCCCCCAAGAAGGCTGTTCAACGGCGTTTGCCAGGTCCACCGAGGTTGTCGCTTGAGACTGTCCTCCCGCCAGCCATGCATCCCCTAGGCACGCTACACACCGTGGGATTGGGGTGATTGTTTATTGAAGTTTTCTTCTTCTTAACCCAGGCAGTTAAGCCAAGGTTCCCGGTCTCTGGTTACAGGATAACGGGGTTTGGTGGTCATTTCCTACCTCCAAATGGACAAACTGTTTAGGTCTGTTGGGTCGGGTTTATTGACCGCCGCCCGAGACTCGGCGTTGTTGTTCGTTTAGCACCACCCGGAGAGCACGTGTAGGGTTGTGAGAGGTATTTCCTACGGACGCGAACAACTCCACCCTCCTTTTTCCTTCCGCAATTTGTAATGACAGCGAGTTTCTGTCGGCCAGCAGTACTGAAACTTTTTTGTTTAATTATGGGCCACGGCCTACAAAGACAACGTACACACAGTAAAATTTAACTTTATATTGATCGTTGAAATGGTTAGGTACCTAAATATTATTTATAGAATAGAATAGAAAAACGTAAATTTGGTACTTACATTTACATACAAAAAATAATTAAGAACTGAAATTAAATCCTAATGTGTACCAAACAGGTCCCCGCCCATCTCTTGCCGCGGCGGCACATGCGCCACGGCGCTGGTATTCTGCGGATACCTTGGTATGGTATCTGGTATCGAATAAACAGTTACATACAATGCTACTATTCAATTACTATAACAAACGAAAACAAATTAAAATAGACTCTTCTAATTCGCATTTAGACAGGCTCGGTGGCTCATTTGGTAGTGCCCTCTGCCTTCTGAGCCAAGGGTTGTGGGTTCGATCCCCGCACAGTACAAACATTTGTGTGCATGAACATGTCTGTTTGTATTGGTCTGGGTGTTTTCTATGTATAATATGTATTTATTTACAAAAAAAAAAGTATATAAGTAAGTTTATCAGCTGTCTAGTACCCATAGTACAAGCTTCGGCAACTATTTATTAATCTGTGCTTCGGCTTAGTTTGGGGCTAGGTGGCGCTGTGTGGCCCAGCGAGGCATGTCTTGGGTTATTTATACAGGGAATACGATGTTGCATGGATTAGTGCCACAGGTGTTGTAGTGTGTGAAGACTTGTAAATAACAATTTAAGATAGTGATATATATGTAGGAAAATATAGACAGGTACTTATGAAGCGATATATAAACAAAATGTATTTAATACAGTACATACTATAAATAATATACATAAAAAATAATCAGGAATAAAAATTAATCGGACTTTTGAGCTATTATTAGATGACTTTTGTATTTATATTTAAAAGATCCGATGCCGCAACTATGTCTGATAGGAGGGGGAATATTGTTCCAACACTTTGATGCCGAATATTTAAAGCTTCCACGAAAAGCTGCGGTGTTATGTGTGGGAGATATCAGTCGATCATTAAATCGTCATTGACGCTGCGTGAATTTAAGCTTGCCGAACAGATAAGGTGGGCTTCTATCTTTTATAACTCCAAACAATAGACAAGCAAAATGTAATTTTCGTCGAGTTTCCATTTTCATTAGGTTATTGCTGTTTAAGTAAGGAGTTATAAGAGACCTAAGAGGTATATGGAAGCAAAACCTGGCACAAGAGTTTTGAAGCCGCTGTATCACAGCTTTAGTTCGAGTTAGAAGTCCCATGCCAGTCACAGTATCCGCATAATTAAGCTTCGATAATATTAATGACTCGCACAGGTGAATTCGCACGTCTACGCTCAGGTGTTGTCGTATTTGGTATAGTATAGAACATAGAACCCGCAGCCTGTAATAACATTTTTTTTTCTAGAGGGGAATGCATTAGGCACCTTCATGCCGCCTCCGGGGGGAGGCGGCATGGTGTGTGGGACTCACACCTCCCAAAATGGGAGGGCATACCCACTAAACCCCCCTGTGTCGCCAGTGCAAGTTGCAGGGACACGGGTAGCGCCGAAGCATACGGCCACATCCCTGCCTGCCCTGGCCAGCCGCAGATGATAAGCGGCTGGCACTCCTGGTCCGGGGAGGGCAAATACCCCTACCCCCGGATCCGGGGAGCAATAGAGTGCCCCCCGGGCGGACCTCGTGCAACGGTGTGGCTGCACCCACCACACCGTTACGCCCCTATGAGTGGATCGCGCCCCCGCACTCACCACTCGGGGCACGAAGGAGAGGCTCAGAGGGCATACGATGCAGCCTGTAATAACATTGCTTAACTACTTCCTTCACGTGTCGTTCAAACTTTAGTTTTCAGTCCATCCATACTTCCAGATTTCTTGCTTCATTTACGCGTTCTATAGTTATAATTTAATTTAATTTCTGGTACTCTACTAATAATTAGATTAATTTGTTGTTGTGAGCCTAATATTAAATATTTAGTTTTAGCTGGGTTTAACACTAATCCATTGCTATTTGACCATTCTGCTATGTGCTTAAGATCCTGATCGATTTTATTGACATTTACTTCCACCTTTTGAGACCGATTCGTTAAATAATTACAGAACCATTTTAAAGTGGTTTCGTCAAACCCATAATATTTTAGTTTTGCAATAAGTAATTAATGGTATATTTATAGTGTCAAACGCTCTGGAATAATCTAGCAAAACTAAAATAGAGCGGGAGAGGCCCGCATCCTGTCCCGTCAACATATCGTGAGTCCATAAACGTCGAGTAACAGTCAAGTATGATAAAAATTATTACAAAGCAGATCGGAGTCACTGCTGGACATAGGTCTCTCGTGTTGTCCAATGAACGTGGCAAACTTTAGATAATATGGAGCCTTTGCCTATAATCGCTGGACAGGTAGGTTGGCGAACGCAGGGCGCCCCTCCCCTTTTTAACTAAAACTAAAACTTAAACATTAAACCATAATAGCAAAGGCTGCTTTGTCGTCACTACTGGCTCACTTTTAGAAAAGTTAAGCAACACACCTAAGAAGGGTGCCCCTAGTGAGACTCGTCCACGGCTTAAGATTGCGGGCCCGGTCGAAACACAGAAAGGTCCCGGACCCAGTGTTGCCAACCCCAACATAGAGCTAAACTGTAGATATTCTCAAAAAAAACTGTAGAAAACTGTAAATATCAAATTAAAAACAGTAAATCTACAGCTTTATATTTTTATCATTGAATGATGGTAATAAATAGAATAAATTTTAGAGAGGCAATTAAAAACAAGAAAATTCATGTGATTATCGAAGTTTTAATCATAAAGATGCTAATTTAATTTCGCCGGCTTTTGCCATTTGCTTCGGTTCCTGTGATTTTGATGAAGATGCAAATAAAGACGTAAGCTTAGGTTGCTTTTGCATTTTTTTACAGTTTATTTGGTGCTTTGATGAATTTTTGTGTCGCGTCAATTCTTGAATTCCGCATTTACGATCACAGTCGCATGCAGAGCAGTAAAAATATGTGCTTTTTGCTCAACTCACAACGTAAACAGAACGAACAACAAAGAATTTAGTCTGAAAATGATGGAATGAATGAATGCACAGTCAAGTACATGTATCTCGATTGTCAAAGCATCCGCGGGGAAGTAAGAAAAATAGAAGAATGTCAGTAAAACGGACATCGACCGAAACAATCTACGACTGTCCACTACTAGCGCCATCTATTAAATCGATTGATGACTACTACCTCAGGTTCGATGATAGTTGGTTTTACTGAAGCTGACTTAGTGCATGGACTACCACGTAGTAAATAAAGGTGGCGCTAAAATCATAAGCAAAAAACTGTAGATATCGAGGCCTAAACTAAAAACTGTGAGAATTTCCAAGAAACTGTAGATCTACAGTTAAAACTGTAGGGTTGGCTACACTGCCCGGACCCGACACGCCGGCGACAGAATGACGAACGTGTACATAGTGTGATTTTCGCGAGCTGCTCAGGTACCAACAGCTGGTGTAATGGAATGGAATTGTCATCGTCTAATAGCCCGTTTACACTCGCGTGCGAGTGACGAGGCGAGGCGCGAGGCGAGCGACGAGGCGAGAGTGTGAACACTCGCTCGCGCCTCGCCTCGTCATAGCCCGTTTACACTCGCGTGCGAGTGACGAGGCGAGGCGAGCGACGAGGCGAGAGTGTGAACACTCGCTCGCGCCTCGCCTCGTCACTCGCAGCGCTCGCGTCGCGAGCGGTTTTTTGGTCACGAGTCAAAGGGCCTCGCGACGAACGCGAGCGGGGTGTTTATAGCCCGTTTACACTCGCGTGCGAGTGACGAGGCGAGGCGCGAGGCGAGCGACGAGGCGAGAGTGTGAACACTCGCTCGCGCCTCGCCTCGTCACTCGCAGCGCTCGCGTCGCGAGCGGTTTTTTGGTCACGAGTCAAAGGGCCTCGCGACGAACGCGAGCGGGGTGTTTACACTCGCGCTCTCGCTTCATTCGCGGTTCAGCGTTGTGCCGCGCAGGTCGTTAAAATGGATTAGTCTTATGAGGAAACATTTAGATTTATTGGAGCATTTCAAAGGGAACCAATAGGCTATTATGGCTAAAAATTTTTAATTTGTCCGTCTTTTAGCTTATTCATAAATAAAAGACACGTATTTTTCCTTTTTTCAATTAAATAAACAATACCAAAGATACAAGGCATCAAAAGTTAGGAGTGGGAGTCTTTGACGTAACTCGCTCCCGTAAAAAATGCCTCACCGAGTGACGTCACGCGTAATTTCAACGGGCTATAACTTTGTAAGTTTTAGTCTAATTTACAAATAAAAAAATACGTGTCTTTTATTTTTGAATAAGCTAAAAGACGGACTAATTATAATTTTTAGCCATAATAGCCTATTCTTTGGGATCCCAAAAATAAATACCATAAAATGAACCAAAAAGTAAACGATGCGTGGAAGAGGTTGTCATTACAAATGAAATGAATAGACCTATAATTGATTTAAAACATAAGACATTTTACTGTTTTTTATTTGTATTTAATGTGTAGTAACAGAAGTTCAATAAACCAAGACTTGTTGCCGCTAACATTTCGACGTCCTCCATTGTCGCGAGCTCAACGACAACTGAACTCGTGACGAGAGTGTAAACACCAAGCTCGTTTCGGGGGGCGTGGCGCGAGTCACGAGGCGAGGTACGAGGCGAGTCGCGAGGCGAGAGTGTAAATGGGGTATTACACTCGCGCTCTCGCTTCATTCGCGATTCAGCGTTGTGCCGCGCAGGTCGTTAAAATGGATTAGTCTTATGAGGAAACATTTAGATTTATTGGAGCATTTCAAAGGGAACCAATAGGCTATTATGGCTAAAAATTGTAATTAGTCCGTCTTTTAGATTATTCATAAATAAAAGACACGTATTTTTCCTTTTTTCATTCAAATAAACAATAGCAAAGATACAAGGCATCTAAAGTTAGGAGTGGGAGTCTTTGACGTCACTCGCTCCCGTAAAAATGCCTCACCGAGTGACGTCACGCGTAATTTCAACGGGCTATAACTTTGTAAGATTTAGTCTAATTTACAAATAAAAAAATACGTGTCTTTTATTTTTGAATAAGCTAAAAGACGGACTAATTACAATTTTTAGCCATAATAGCCTATTCTGTGGAACCCAAAATAAATACCATAAAATGAACCAAAAAGTAAACGATGCGTGGAAGAGGTTGTCATTACAAATGAAATGAATAGACCTTTAATTGATTTAAAACATAAGACATTTTACTTTTTTATTTGTATTTAATGTGTGTAGTTCAATAAACCATGACTTGTTGCCGCTAACATTTCGACATCCTCCATTGTCGCGAGCTCAAAGACAACTGAACTCGTGACGAGAGTGTAAACACCAAGCTCGTTTCGGGGGGCGTGGCGCGAGTCACGAGGCGAGGTACGAGGCGAGTCGCGAGGCGAGAGTGTAAATGGGGTATAAGAGTACGTGTCGGGGATAGCCGTTTTATGGGGGGCATAAAGAAGTTCGAAGACTAGGATTTCTTATTGACATTTTAGAAAAAAGTTATAGAAAAAATATCCGAACCTGTTTTGACACATTTTGACATTTTCCTGTTCCATAGAGACGGTAAAATAATGTTGGTGACATTGACAGCAAGTCGTTATATAGCCACGCATCTTTCAGACAGAAGTGAAGATTTAAAACAAAAGTTTGCATGTTTCTTTCGCTGAAATCTAAAATCTAAAACATTTATAATGGCGGAAACAATGAAACAAACGGTTGCGGGAATACTCAAAAGTATCGAAAGGTAAGACATTGTTATGAAGAGGTTATACTGTAAATATTAATTTCATGTGATTTTCTTATTAAAATATATTACTTTCATGTGATTTTCCTGTTTTATTTGGCTAATTTTACATTCCTTTTTAGATACAATCCCGCTAATCTTCAGACCTTAGAGCGATACGTAGAGACGCAATCTCGGGAAAACACGTATGACTTGGAGGCTAATTTGGCTGTTCTGAAGCTGTACCAGTTCAACCCGGAGAAGTTTAACGCGGATATTACGTGCCAGATACTGTTAAAGGCTCTCACTAATTTCCCACACACAGATTTTACACTTTGCAAGTGTTTGCTTCTTGAATCTGTGGTAAGTGTGCTGATGAAAATGTGTGGATATCCACATAAAGAGTGGGCCAAATATGCAGTATAGATTCTGTGTTTCCATTGTTTAAAAGTAATATGTACTTATTTATGCATAGTACATTAGTAGTGTATTTCATTTAAAGCATGCAGAATATTTTTTAGCCCCTAGCTAAATTTCTTTAATTTGATGTCTGATATTTATTCAAAAGTTGATAATGTGTGAGAGAAGCCCAGGATCAATCAAGGTGGCGAACATTAGGAGAGGCGTATGTCCAGCAATGGACTGATATGGGCTGATGATGATGATGGAGGCCCTCTGCTGACGGCCCCCGGGGTACGGGGGGTACCTGATTTAGATTATCAATTCCACATTATAATTTTATTGAATATTCCCAGGTTGAAAATGAAACCATTTCGCAAATCAAATACTTAGCTGATATCCTGGAGCAGTGTGACTTCGCCCAGTTCTGGAACCGAGTGCACCAGATGCCGGAGCTGTGCAGCCGCATCAACGGGTTCCATGACTCGATACGCAAGTTTGTCTGCCACGTTGTGGGCATCACTTTCCAGACCATTGACAAGAATAACCTTGCCAACCTCTTGGGTGGTATTGATGGTAATTGATTCGAATATTTACTTACATACTTATGGCTTATCCAAAATCAGTCCGGTTTTTGGGTACCTGAGTGTTCATGCGACATATAGTAATATTTGTGGATACAGCCGTTATTACTTGAATGATTGTTAAGCACCTGGGTGTACATAGGATTTTATGGCCGTATGAGCTCACACACCATTTGTAAAATAAAAATGAAAAGTCTTGGTTCATATTGACTTATGACAAGCATTAAGAATGGTCAAGTTATTCAGGTACAATTAATAAATAAAAATTACCACAGAGTTCAAAAAGTTGATAAAAAGTTGAAAGATACTGAATAGTTAAGACTTACTCCTTTTCGTCACCAATGTTTTTAAATTTTTGTATGTATGTAATGTTCATAATAAATTTAAACATGATGGTACACATTTTTGAGTGAAATCCTGTTATCAAAACTAGTCTGTTGTTACAAATAGAGTCATAACAGGTAAAATTTTGTGTACCTAGTGCAAATACTTCACGAAGATATAATGAACAGATCTACTGTGTACCTCACCTCACTTACTTGAAATACCTATGTAACAAACATAGGCACCCAAAAAATTTTTATGTTTTTGCCTGCAGATGTCACTTTGAAACATTGGGTGAAGAAATATGGATGGAGAGATGACGGCAACCTGATCTTCATTGCTAACCAGGATGAAAACATCAAGACCAAGAACATCACCGAGAAGATTGAGTTTGACCATCTGGCTCCCTTGATGACGCTTTTGTAGATATTCCATGATAATTAGTATTATTTTGTAATAAATCTTGTGGTATCTACATAATCTATCTTTTTATGTTAGCTACTGAGTACCTCTAGGTATTATGCACTTAATATATTGGAAATCAAAAAAATCAAACACAAAAAAAATGTTGCGCATATGAAAGTTTGCATTTATATGTAGCTACGTTTACCGTTTCGTAATAAGCTATACCTATTAAAAGTATTTTAAATAGGAGTATGTTCCAACAATTTAAATCAAGCTTACATCATTTTATCTGATTGTGTAATAGGAATTAGATTCATGTAATGAATTAAAAAAAAAATAATGCTCATGTAGCTGTGAGGCTTTACATTTTCATTGATTGGTTGATTATGTAGGTCACTGGTAAGTACCTAACAAGACTAGACTTTATTTACCAATAGAGACTTACCTATATTGGTATCTAAATAATGAAATAAACAATCAACAATTAACATTTATTAATTTATACCAACAATTAACGTTTTCATTCAACAATCTTACTTTTCAAGCACTAGCCAACTAATTTTTAAATTAAATAACGTACTTAAAAATTGCGATAAAAATGACTCGTTTGAAACAATGACAACTAACAATAACAAAGGGTAACAAATGTCAACAAAGTTCGGCAGGCGTCTAGGCCTTCTTGCCGTGGCTGTAGCCGTGCTCCTTGCCGCCGGCGTGGCCACCCTTCTTGCCGTGCTCCTCGTGGTGCGCGTGGTGCTCCTCGTGGCCGTGGTGGCCCTTGTGCCCCTTGTGGTCCTCGTCGTAATGCCCCTTGTCGTGGTGGCCCTTCTTCCCGTGGTGCTTCTCGTGGTGGCCCTTCTCGTGGTGGCCGCCCTTCTTGTGGTGGCCCTCCTTCTTGTCGTGGTGGCCGTGGAAGTCCCCGTGCTTGTGGTGGTGGCCGCCCTTGTGGAAGTCGTCGTAGAACTTGTGCTCCTTGTGGTACTCGTCCTTGTGCGACTTGTGGTGGAAGCCGGTAGTCTTGGAGCCCTTTTTGTGGCCCTTCTTGTGGCCGAACTTTCCGCCCTTGTGGCCGTGAGCGGCCTCGTGGTGCTCGCCGTGGTGGTCGTGCTCGTCGTGGTGCTTCTTCTTGTGGCCGCCGTGCTCGTCGTGGTGGCCCTCGTGGTGGTGCTTGTCGTGGTGGCCGTGCTCGCCCTTGTCGTGGTGGTGGTGGGACTTGTAGCCCTTGTCCCCCTTCTCCTCCTCCTCTTTGTGGTGGTGGGCGTGGTGCTCGTGGCCGCCGCCGGACTCGTGGTGGCTGTCCTTGCTGGCCTTCTTGTGCTCGGTGCCGGCGGCCGCCTGGTCCAGCCTCGTCCCGGCCGGCGTCAGGTCGCCCGCTGTGGGAGCGCTCGTCGCGACCGCGCCTGCGCCTGCTTCGCCCACATTACGCGCCTGTGACGTCGCGGCGCAGGCCAGGAGCCCGATCAGAATAGGAAGTCTCATATCTGTGGAGTACGGGGAGTAATTAAAATCAACGTTTTTTTAATTAACTTGAATTCAAAATCGAGTAACTTACTGTGCCTTATTTATCCAGAAGCGTGATTGCCTGGAGAGTCGCGACCGAAGTGACCCAGCGGTGTCCGCACCACCAATTTATAGATAACAACGCTTTCATCTGTCGCCGATTACAGGGTGATCTTTGGCAATAGTTGCTGCTGATTTCTGGCCGAGTGACTGCGGCCGTAGTGACGACATCTGGACACGCTTTAACACAATTAGTTCCGTTAGAAACGCCCAATAATAGCCGTGACTGATTTGTTTCATATTATATTTGTTTATTATCTGCAATGTTTGGTTTATAAGTTCAATGAAACAGGTGCTTTGTTGTCATAATTAATATGTTGTACTGGTAATGAAACTTATTTGTGTTAATGTAATGAATTTTTTTATGTTTCGTTCTTTGCATCATTCAGTCTGATAAATCCGGTAGCTGAGATCTAGATGTCTAACTAGGTGACCTAGCATTAATTTGTCTATGTTATCTAAACAGAGACTTTCGATTATTGTAGGTATTGGTATATCTAGGGGTATATTTATCTCTTAGTTACAATTCTTTTTAACGCTAACAGTCGGTTCTCGGTGCTTGCGAACCGTAAGTAGGTATATAGTTTATAGGGGTATATTTGAAGATCAAGTCTGTGTTCAGTCAAAAATTATTTTATTTACAAAGAGGTAACGTAAACAATAACAAAGTAGACATAAATATCTTAACGGTATCAGTGCTTGCCGTGGTGGAATCCCCAGTGCTTGTGGTCCTCGTGGCCGCCCTTCTTGCCGTGGTCGTGGTGGTGGTGGTGGTGCTCCTCGTGGCCGTGGTGGCCCTTGTGGCCCTTGTGGTCCTCGTCGTGGTGGTGCTTGTCGTGGTGGCCCTTCTTGCCGTGGTGGTGCTCGTGGTGGCCGTGGTGGTGGTGACCGCCCTTCTTGTGGTGGCCGCCCTTCTTCTCGTGGTGGCCGTGGTGGTCGCCGTGCTTGTGGTGCTTGCCCTCCTTGTGGTGGTCGTCGTAGAAGTGGTGGTCCTTGTGGTACTCGTCCTTGTGGTACTTCTTGTGGTAGCCCTCTACCTCCTCGCCCTTGTCATGGTGCTTCTTGTGGCCGTGCTTGCCGCCCTTGTGGTGGTGGCCGTGCTCGTGGTGGTGGCCGTGGTGTTCGTCCTCGTCCCAGTGCTTCTTGTGGCCGCCGCCGTGCTCGTGGTGGTGGCCCTTGTGGTGGTGCTTGCCGTGGTCGCCGTGCTCGCCCTTGTGGTGGTGGTGGTGGCCCTTGTGCCCCTTGTGGCCCTTCTCGCCGTGCTCGTGGTGGTGGTGGGCGTGGTGCTCCTTGCCGCCGCCCTCCTCGTGGTGGTGCCCCTTGTGGTGGCTGGCCGCCACCTCCAAGTCGGCGGCCTCCTTCTGGCCGATCTCGCGGCCCGAGCAGGCGACTACAGCGCATCCCAGTACGGCTAGGGCGACTAGCGTCCTCATTTTGTATCTTTGGACGCCCACTTGTTCTATGTTTGGATACTAGGATTGAACTGACTCTGCAAAAGCTGAGTGAGTATTTATATCAGTGGTTGCAGGCTGCTGTGGGTGAAACTACCGGACAAGGACGGCTTGCTGGCGCCGGCACGCGGCGCGCTTTATTTCGTATTGGCGAATCGAAACAAATTTTAGGCTTGACCAATCATACCGTAAATCATTTCTTTAGCCGAGCGACTGCGAGGCGGGGAGCCCTCCAAGAAACGTCTGGCGCAGACGTTCCTTTTAGCATAGGAGCACGGCACCTACATATTTCTTATAGTGCATACCTATTATAAACACCTATGCACGGAATATTATACACAGTAGGTAATTTAGTTAAGAATTTGCTTAAATCTATCAACCAATGAATAAATTTAAGCAAAATTATACGTTACGTAGATAGGTAACGAAAGCAGTTTTACGGTTCCCGTTGTAGGGTGAGTGCGCCGGTTCGCGTCCACTGCCCAGTTCGCGTCCATTTCGCGGAAATCTCTCGAAATTAAGTAAACTAACATACCAATAAGTCGAAAAGTATTTACCGCCAATAGCTCAATATATATCACATTTATGCACATTGACAAAAGTTCCGTGCGCTCAATCAATCCTGTGTAAAAAATATTTAATGACGGCTTTTCACCAAAAGAGCTCAGACGCTAGAAAAAAAATAGTGGGCAGCAGTGTGTTTGATAGTCAATATTTTGTTGATTTATGTGTATTTTGGATACATAGCTGTTTCTAGACGTGGATAATGATCCAAGGAATTATATTAATTATGAATTTGATTATGTTTTTTATAATTAACAGTTAAAATAGGGTGGACGCGAATTAGAACACCAAATTTATAAAACTTCCATTTTGCGTCCACACTGGACCATATCAAAAATTGGCAAAAAGATCGCATTTGTTGTATGGGAGCCCCCCTTAAAAACTTATTTAATTTGTTTATAGTAGGTATATGTTGTTATAGCAGCAAAAATACATATTTTTTGAAAATTTTAACTCTCTACCTAACGAGCTTCTTGAAATAGAGCTACAAAGCTTAACCAGCTTCGTTAACAGTGATTTATTAATATATTAATAAACATTCTCATAAAAATATCATCCTTCAATTCCATATAAAAGCTGGTGGACGCGAATTGGTCCAGGTGTGGACGCGAATAGGAATTTTTGGACGCAAACTGGGCAAATCGCCTAATTCTGATGTTTATATTTTTAATAAAAAAACCATAAGGTATTTCGAACTGAACTAAATGTTACCCTAAAATAGACTATTCTACTGAACAAATGACATAAGATTTTTATTTAAATTGGTGCTGGAACATTTTTATTTTCTCCTTCAAAGTTGCCAACTGCGCTAAATGGACGCGAACTGGCGCACTCACCCTACTTGTTTATAGGTAATGTTAATCACCACGTCACTAACTTACATAGGTATAATTTAGCATCCAATTCAAAGCAAAAGCGTTATGTTTGTTAAGTTTTCCGTTTTAGTAGGGGAGTAGAAGGGCGTGTACAAACTTTTAAAATGATAAAAATGGGCCATAAAATAGATATAAAAAAGAAATTCGAGCGTGACAGATATTCAGAGGGAATGTACGAAAGTGGCCATGATTGCGGAAGGTACATGGCCATCTGTTGGTAGTATGCGGAACTAGTGATTGTATGTTGTAGCGACGTGGAGATAGATGTCACTGCATACTCCTCTGCCAAACGATGCGAGTGCGGTGCCGCTCCTCAAACTATGGCTCATGTTCTCAAGTGTCCTGTGTGTCCGTACACCTGTATGCTATAATAAGTACATATTGCTAAATGCGAATGACAAAGCAATCCGCGTGGCTGAGTTTTGAAAAAAAAAAAGATTGTTTGACGGACGGAATGCGTGGTTTTGTCACAAAAACCGGCCAAGTGCGAGTCGGATTCGCGCACGTAGGGTTCCGTACCACTGATTGAATGACAAAAATTAGGTAATTTGATTTATGATGTTTAAAAAAAAACTACTGTCTAGATTTCATTAAAACTAATTTCGTTAGTAGTTTACATAGTAATACACATCATATATTTTTTTCAGTTTTATAGTGCCCATATTTTAGAAGTTACGGGGGGGGGGGGACACACATTTTTCCACTTTGGAAGAGTCTCTCGCACAAACTATTCATCTGAGAAAAAAATGATGTTAGAAACCTCAACATCATTTTCAAATACCTATACATAGATACCCCACACGTATGGGTTTGATGAAAAAAAATTTTTTGAGTTTCAGTTCCATGTATGGGGAACCCCAAAAATTTTGATTTTACTTTAAAATCTTAATGCGGTTAACAGAATACATCTACGTACCAAATTTTAATAATGTAGCTCTTATAGTTTCGGAATAAACTGGCTGTGACATACGGACGGACAGACAGACAGACAGACAGACATGACGAATCTATAGGGGTCCCGTTTTTGCCATTTTGGCTACGGAACCCTAAAAACGAACAACGGTCTCTTACGGTCAACGTCGATCTGCATAAATTTAATTTGTTCGTATAGGTAACTATTCATAAAGTAGGGATACGGATACGGGAGGACAAATGGGAAGAATTTATCGTACTGTTACATAAACATACCATCCGTCCATCGAACGATCGTTTCCGATCGTTATTCTAGGGTTTCAAGTCAAGGCAGGTTTTTCTGTTGCCACGATAAGAAGTAATGTGCCAAATGGATATGTCGCAGTCATCTGGTTGAATCTCCTATTCTATTGAATCGCTAGCGCGTTCATTGAATGACGACATTCAATTGAATGACTAGACCGAACGTTAACTAAACACGCGTCACTTAACGTCCAACTAGGTAGCGGATTGAAACATAGCCCTTTGAAAAGAGCGGACGTAAAAACAGTCAGGTGATTGTAATTTAGTTCATTTTTAGGGTTCCGTAGCCAAAATGGCAAAAACGGAACCCTTATAGATTCGTCATGTCTGTCTGTCTGTCTGTCTGTCTGTCTGTCTGTCTGTCCGTCCGTATGTCACAGCCAATTTATTCCGAAACTATAAGAGCTACATTATTGAAATTTGGTACGTAGATGTATTCTGTGAACCGCATTAAGATTTTAAAATAAAATCAGAAAAAAATCCAAAATTTTTGGGGTTCCCCATACATAGAACTGAAACTGAAAAAAATTTTTTTCATCGAACCTATACGTGTGGGGTATCTATGGATAGATATTTGAAAATGATGTTGAGGTTACTAACATCATTTCTTTCTAAACTGAATAGTTTACGCGAGAGACTCTTCCAAAGTGGTAAAATGAGTGTCCCCCCCCCGTAACTTCTAAAATATGGGCATGATAAAACTGAAAAAAATATATCATGTGTATCACTATGAAAACTACTAACGAAATTTGGTTTGAATGAAATCTAGCCAGTAGTTTTTTTTTAAACGTCATAAATCAAATTACCTAATTTTTTCATTTAATTAACTCCAATATAATAAAACGTAAAGAAAAACATTTATTTAGCTGTATAGTGGTACGGAACCCTACGTGCGAGAGTCCGACTCGCACTTGGCCGGTTTTTATCCCACGTGGCGTTAGTAGTCACCAAAACAAATATGGCGTCAAACATGATCAAAAAGATATGCACAGTGTTGATATTTTTTTGATTAGATTTACTATAAACTGACTGATTCGTAATAAAATAGTGTGACAGCATGGATTTACCTATTAATACGCCGCCGCCGGATACTTTTAAAGAAAAATTATAAACTAAAGTTGGCTTTTACCCATTCAACGACTATGCTAACATGACGTTCAGTCAAGACGTTGAACGTTTCATTCAATAACTTGACGAGTTGTCCTTTAGGCATTCAATTGAATGTCGTCATTCAATGATCGCGCTAGTCATTCAATTGAATAGGAGATTCAACCAGATGACTGCGACAGATACATTGGTACGCTTCTGGATCTTTATTTTCTTAATAAATCGATCGAGACCTTGAAACGATAGCTGACGTCACGGAACATGTTTCGACTTTCATTGCTCGGGTATTGCTCGTATTTTTATTATTGTCCAAAAACGTGTCAAATATTTGAGTTTAAAAATAATAAAATACTCGTGTAACGTCCGAGAATTTTGAACAAGCTCGACCCTTTATTACGCAGGGATGTCGCGCCTCTGTCGTTTATATCATGGAGAGTGTTCGGAAAATAACCAACTGATATTTTTCATCATCGTACCTATATCTCGTACCAATGCAACATTTCATAGGTATCATCTTCATAGTTGGAAGTCTTCCAGGGTACGTTTTGTGCGCAATTTTCTGCCACGCGTAACGGTTCTTTGGAATTATCGACTTTCCCGAACGGATACGACTTAGGGACCTTATAAAAGCAAGCCTACAAATTTCTCAAGGGCCGGCAACGCACCTGTGACTTCTCTGGCGTTGCGGTGTCTATGGGCTGAAGTGATCACTTACCATCAGGTGAACAGGGGCCCTACCACCAAAAACGAAAACGATCGTTCGTTGAACGGATCGTGTACTTTTGCAAAATTAATCCCTCCCATTTGTTGTTGACGAATTTTAGTTCGTATATTCGAACACGGGATTGACAAATGAGAGGGATTTATGGGGCAAAAATACGCGATCCGTTCAACGAACGATCGTTTTCGTTTTTGGTGGTAGGGGCCCAGGTCCAGTTCTGTTTGCCCCTTGTCTTAAAAATAATATATTTACCAAAATATCACACGGAGTAGTATTAAAACACATTTCTTTCTATCAAATGAATAATTTTCCCAAAAAATTACGGTTTTAGAACTTCAAAGTCAAGTCGATCGCATCTTATTTTCAAACAATCTAAGAGTGACAGATATTCCGCAACTGCACAACATTAATGAAGCGTTCTATGTAGTTTGATAGATAAATTAAAAAAAAATGACCCAAGGCATGCCACGCGCTGAGCCACATATCGACATCTAGCCCTTGATAACGCAAGTGTATCGCTCCACTCCAATTAGATTGCGAGTTCTCCTTGAAACGAGCGTAAGAAAATACATTCAGAGCGTGTATTTGATGTGATTTCGATTTATTATTACAAGGTTTCAATATTCTCGTAAACTCTTGGTCTCGAATGGACGAGGACGCGAACTACTTACGCTGTTTCATTCAATCATGACTAGGTACATAGTATAAAACAAAGTCGCATAACTGTCTGTCTGTCCTCATGTATGCGTAGATCTTTAAAACCGCGCAACAGATTTTGATGCGGTTTATTTTTAAATAGATGAAGTGTTTCAAGAGGAAGATTTATGTGTAAGTATGATGATTTTGGTGACTGGCTCGGTAGCTCAATTGGTAGTGACCCCTGCCTTCTGAAGCAAGAGTCGTGGATTCGATTCCCACCCAGGACAAACATTCCTGTGATGAACACTTGTGTTTGTTCCGTGTCTGGGTGTTAATATTTGTATTTAAGTATTTATTTGTGGTAACTTCGTTGTTCTGATACCCATAACACAAGTGCAGCTACTTGCTTTGGGATTAGAGCAATGTATGCGATGTTGTCTGATATTTATTTATAAAAAAAGTGTTGTAAACAATAGGTAGGTATAATATATGCATAATATATTTAAAATCACTGATAATTTTAAGAGGTTTCTAATGTGATGACGTGAGCTACCCGAAGCGAGGCGAGAGCGGGCAATTAAGTCACGTATGTTCTTGTATTAGAATCTTGAATTTTAAATAAAAACATTTAAACGATTGACGATTTGTCCTTGGGGGAGTCCTATGTCCAGCAGTGAACGTCTGCAAGCTGATGATAATCTCCATTTAATAGAAACATTGACCTGAGCCCGAGAAATATTATGGGTTTTAATTTTTCAAAATTGGAAATCCACCAATTTAAGAGCCCACACGAGTTTTGGGGAGGCTTTAGAAGTGATGTTGGCGGCTTCAAGCTGAATCTGAAATAACATCAATTTGCCAAAGAAAATAACAATATATAGCTATCGTTTGAGGGATGTAAGGGAGCCTATCATCTTTTCGCTCCAAGCCACCCTCACCTGCCCGTGGTGCATCCTGCCGAATAACAAACGAGGCTCTGGAAACCGACTAGTGGCGGTATAACCATCACGACGGAAGGCGTAACTAAATGCAAGAGGGCAGCAGCGTCATCGGTGGAAGAAGCTACGCCCTACGATTGCCAACCCGCCTGCCCAGCTTGGCGATTATGGGTAGACCCTTCAGATGTTTGCCCAAAGAGGCGAACTACTGGAGAGGCCAGCAGTAGGCTGCCATAGGCTGATGATGGGTCATTTAGTGTTGCGAACTCTCTGAACTACTTCTCGTGAACTCAAAATCTTCAAATTTGGTGTGAAGCAACGTCTTATAGCACCAACTAGCTGTGCCCGCGACTTCGTCCGCGTGCAATAGAGTTTCATCCCCTATTTTATCCCCTTGGAGGTAGAATTGATCAAAATCCTTTCTTAGCGGATGCCTACGTCATAACATCTACCTGCATGCCAAATTTGAGACCGATCCCTTCAGTGGTTTAGGCTGTGCCTTGATAGATCACTATGTCAGTCAGTCACCTTTGAATTATATATATTTAGATACATAAAGGACACATTGTGGAAAACCGTTTTTTAGTTAGGTACATCAAATACATGCCTAATACGCGAGTCCTACTTTCACTTAGCATTCTTATTTTATACCTCATAGTTATACCCGCTCAAAGTGGGGTGACGGCACAACGCGTTTTCTCCCACTCTCCTCTACCAGCCATCATCTTCACGCTCACACTTTGACTCGCAGGCATATCATTTCTAACACAGTCCATCCATTCCTTTTTCCGCCTTTCTCTTCCTCTATATCATTCCACATTCATACTTATCTTATCCATTCTAGTCACACCGCATCGCTTATTTTATACCTATCATTAAAATACTATTTGAGCCACACACGCGCCGACAAACCAAACTGGACGACCTACAGCGAGAGGCTTTGAAAACGGGACTGAAGATCAACACCCGGAAAACCCAGGAAATGAGATGCGGAGCACCGGGGCGGTCATAGCTGTTGCTCATCGGCACAGAGAGGGTGCAGAGAGTCCACAAATTCACATACCTCGGCAGTGTAGTATCTGAAACTGGAGGGACCGAAGAGGACATCATTTTGAGAATTGCTAAGGGAAAAGCAACCGCGAAGGTTGCAGCTCCGTCCTGTGTGGCAATCGCGGAAACTGACCAGGAGGATTAAGGTCATAATTTTCCGGTCCAACGTTAAGCCTGTGCTGCTAACGGATGTGAGGCGTGGAAGGTTACAAAAGGCATTTCGCGCCGGCTCCAGGTCTTCATTAACAGATGTCTTCGCCGCATTCTCAGTGTTTACTGGCCCGAGAAAATCTCCAACGTCGATCTGTGGGAACGATGCGGTGAGGCTCCAATCGACCAGCAGATCAAGCGCCGCAAGTGGAACTGGATCGACCATACGCTCCGAAGGGACTCTAACCACATTCCAAGGCAAGCCCTAGACTGGATTCTCCAAGGAAACCGAAAACGCGGCCGCCCTAAGCAATCCTGGCGGCGGACGGTCACAGCAGAAGCTAAGGAGATAGGAATGACCTGGAGCGAAGTGAAGCGTGAAGCCCGAGACCGTTTGGAATGGCGACGAACTGTGGACGCCCTCTTCTCCATCCAGGGGACATAGGACATCAAGTCAAGTTAGTCATTAAAGTAATTAATTATGAAGAAAAATCGGAAGCGTGTGCCTTTTTGTACATACTTCGCCTTTCTTTTCTTCGTAAACTCTTTTATATTAATTTATCACTTATTAATGTTATTATTAATAGTAAGTTAAGTTTACTTAAAGGTAATAATCTATCTGATTTGTAGGTATACCGATACTAAAGTTAGAAGAACTTTTTACAGATGCTTGTTATAATAAGGTTCTTAAAGCAAAAATTTTTTTTTAAATTAAATTGTCAAAAGTTAGAAGACACTTTATGTATTTATTTGTATAAAAGTATGAACAACAACAATAACAACATCCATTCTTAGTAACAAAGAGTCGCAACAAGGATAATAACAATTTGCATTTGTACTGTTAGTGTTTGCCGTGGTGGAAGCCCCAGTGCTTGTGGTCCTCGTGGCCGCCCTTCTTGCCGTGGCCGCCGTGGTGGTGGTGGTGCCCCTCGTGTCCGTGGTGGCCGTGGTGGTCGTGGTGGCCCTCGTCGTGGTGGCCCTTGTCGTGGTGGCCGTGGTGTCCGTGGTGGCCCTCGTGGTGGCCGGAGTGGTGATGGCCGCCCTTCTTGTGGTGGCCGTGGCCCTTGTCGTAGTGGCCGTGGTGGTGGTCGTGCTTGTGGTGCTTGCCCTCGTGGTGGTGGCCGTCGTGGAAGTGGTGGTCCTTGTGGAAGTGGTCCTTATGGTACTTCTTGTGGTATCCGTCGACGTGTTCGCCCTTGTCATGGTGCTCGTGGTGGCCGTGCTTGCCGCCCTTGTGGTGGTGGCCGTGCTCGTGGTGCTCGCCGTGGTCGTCGTGCTCGTCCCAGTGCTTCTTGTGGCCGCCGCCGTGCTCGTGGTGGTGGCCCTCGTGGTGGTGCTTGCCGTGGTGGCCCTCGTCGCCCTTGTGGTGGTGGTGGTGGCCCTTGTGGCCCTTGTGGCCGCCGCCGCCATGCTCGTGGTGGTGGTCGGCGTGGTGGTGGTGCCCGCCGCCGTGCTCGTGGTGGTGGCCCTTGCTGGCCGCCACGGCCTGGTCGTCGTCGGCGGCGCTCAGCGCCACCAGGCACAGAACTGCAGCTGCTATAAGCCACTTCATCTCTGGGCTGGTATGAGACACGAGAGGAAGTCCGGTTGTAACTGACCTCTGATACGTTGATTGCCTATTTATATTAGTCACTTGTAGTGCACGTCTGGCCGATGGAGTAATATTCCGCAAGCGTTCGCCGTACTAGTTCATGGACAAACCAGAAAAACGTAGCATCGTTTCATTTGTTGTCTTCGACATTGGCGGTGACGAACATTGATTGATAGCGGATTTATGCCTTAATCATTGTAAAGAAGATTGAAAAAGAACCCCCGAAGCCATAGATATTCTTTTTACTCAAAAACATAATGTAATCTTAATAAACCTCTTCGCACTGAAGGGTCTGCCGTGTAAAGGTGAAGGCAAGCTTTTGTATACAGAATACAATAGTATGGAAAATCAGAAAAAAAACATTCGTCAAATAAAAAGTTCTAGAAAAGTCTGGCATTCCTACGGTTTCCTATGAGCGTGACCGTCGGCAATGCATAACACTGTTGAAAAGTGTGATTTGGGTTCATTTTGAAAATTTATTTTATGCTATTAAATTACACATTTTCGAAAGATTTTTTGTCTAGTGCACTAATAGACTATATAATCTATCGTATAAACAAATATTTAAAACATATGTATGTAATGCAATTGAGATGTATGTAGTTCTAAGATATATAAACCGTACTTTATGATAATATATTCAGTATTTAATTAGCATTCGTTCGTTTCATTTGGCTCTCCCAAATAGAACCTTTCATGGCGACTCTGCCAGTCGCCCGCGTTCGAATTTGATACTGCGCCCTTATAAGCACCGTGCTTCATAAACATTGCTCGTTCGTGAACATTTTAAACAATGTATATTTTAATTGAGAGTTGTGCTCGCGACAAAGACGAAGGTCTACACATCTGCAACTATGGGAGGTCAGCAAACTAAGGAGGAGAAAATCGTGGTGGCGCAAAATGCAGCAGCTGGTTCCAACCATGCCCCAATAGAAGAGATGAGGTCTCATATGTCTACGACCAGTATTTTGATGGCAATTATCCTGCTTATTCTCGGACTGGGAATATTGTTGGTGACATATAAAATATATAGAAAATGCCATCTAAAGTGGATCCAGAAAGAAATGCGGCTCAAGACTAAGGTGGTCTCTCTCATTTCGACGGCGTCGTGAGGTGCTGTATCCGGATCTGAAGATCGATGACAGCAAAGTGTAAAGTGCTATTGTGGTGAAGGTTAAAGTCATAAAGTGCGGTATTTTTAGTAAATATATAGGTGTATCGACTTCGCGGCATTAAGAACTGTAAAAATATAGTTATAGAAACATGATTAATATTATGTAATTTGTGTCCAAAAAATAATGTTATATTTTATATAAATAGGCAAAGTGTACTGGAATCTAATTATGCTTCAAACAAAGGTATGTACTCCGTTTTTAATTTTTTTTTGCGTAGTTAATGAATAAATAGTTCATTCGAATAGATAAATAAATACTCTATGGCTACATTTTTTTAAGAAACTATATGAGGAGTTGTTGGAAATAAGAAAGTATTTAATTAAACTAGGCCCTTCTAGGAGACAAAGAAAAATTGTAGAGAAAAAGCTTGTTAAAGCTAAATTAATTGTTCAACAATATAATAATTACGTAGATAACATAAGCAAAGTTCAAAGAATAGATACAGTTTAAATTGAAGTTATTGAAAAATATTGTACTGATTTTAATAATTTATATAAGAAGGATTTATATTTCTATAACTTGTGCCAGAGTGGTCAGTCCTTAAAATCTGTCACCATGGAAAAATTTGACCTGAAAGTTGCTTTGAGCTTAATGCCTATCATGAATGATGAGCTTTCTAATGATGCCTCACAATCGCAACTTATTTCTTTTGTTCTAAAGAGCAGGCTTTCGCAATCTGCTAAACTAAAATTGGAGTCAAAATATGAAAAAGTTTGCCTTTTATTAAAAGACATGAAGGAGAAATTATTGCCAAGAAAATCATGCAGTGCATTGCAAAAGCAATTATTAAATTTAAGACAAAATGATAGTTCGATAGACGACTTTGGCAAGTCTCTGTCCGAAATGTTGAAATGTTTGTCGATCTCACAGTGTCCCAATCGGAAGGAGATCCTAACAAATACAATATCTTAAAAAATATTAATGAAAGGCAAGCCGTCAGGCAATTCAGTGAAGGGTTACGAAATCGTAGAATCGGAACGATAATTGCGGCCCAAAAATTTGATAATCTTAAGGATGCTATTCAGGCGGCAGCTGAGGAAGATGGTTCAGCATCAAATATGACAGCTGAGGTCCTAACAATGAGGCAGAATAATAGAAATATCACCCAAACCAATTTCAGGGCGTCGCAACCTCGAGGAGGTCACCGTGGCTACAATCACGGCCGTGCACCGCGCGGCTCGAGTCGACAGCAGAGAGGGTGTTGGCAACAGGGACCCCAGCAGGTGCAGCAGCGAGGTATGGCGTACGCGCCACGCTCCAGGTCTCAGCATCGAGGTAATTCGTTTTACAATTGATTAAGAGGTTCCAGGCCGTACAGAGGACAAGTTTGGGTGATGGCAAATGGCCCAGTACTAGTACATCGGTACAAGAAATTTCGGAAAATGAGTTTTTTCGGGGTTAAAGAACATCATATTTTAGCTAGTGGTAGTAGTAATTACGTACAATTATTCTATGACAAATATGCATGGCGTTGGTTAATTGATACAGGCGCATCAATATCGGCTATAAAATATAAACATGTCCTACCAAGATTTTGACATTCCGATTTACAAAGAAGATGTAACTATAGATGGTGCAAATAAAGAGATATGATAGGTGCAAAGTACAGGCAAAAGGATAGTTATTTACAGTTGACCGTAAATGGCATGAGTATTCGTCACAATTTTTATGTATTCGAGAAGTTGCCATGTACTTAAGTCGCATGGAATTCTCGGACAAGGCTTTTTAGGAAAGTATAAGTCAATCATTGACTTTAACAATAAAACATTATCGTTATGGAATAATGAATCAGAACAAATTATTTTAAAATTAATTGATTCATCTAATTACTTAATATCATTGCCGGCCAGATGCGAATCGATTCAATACATTAAAACAAATTTGATAAAGGAATGCGTTGTTTTTACAAAGGAGATATGTGAAGGAGTTTTTGTTGCAAGTGCTTTAGTTAAACCAATTAATGGACAAATACCGATAAGGATTCTAATTACGACAATTAAGGATATTAATTTATATGAATTAAGTTTGGAAGTACAGAGTTCTAAAGAGTATGATATTTGCAGTTTTGATAAAAATGTGAAAAACTCATCACGAGTTAAAAAATTGTTCTCTAAATTAAACTTAAATCATTTAAATAAGGAAGAGAAAATTAATATAGAAAATTTGTGTGCCAAATATTCTGACATTTTTTATTTAGAAGGAGATAAATTGTCTGCAACAGATATTTATCAACATACCATCCAAATTAAGCCAGACACCCAACCAGTATATTTATTCAAAACCATACAGATTACCACATGCATTATAACGTTATAGATGAGCAAATCAATGACATGTTGAAACAAGGTATAATTGAACCTTTTAGTAGTGAGTGGTCTAGCCCAATCTTAATTGTACCGAAAAAATCAGATAATCAAGGTCAGAAAAAATGGCGGTTAGTTATTGATTATAGAAAACTAAATAATTGCATAGAAAACGACAAATTTCCTCTTCCGAACATTTCAGATATAATAGATTCTTTGTCAGGCTGCATGTATTTTTCACATTTAGATCTTCATCAGGGATATTACAATGTGAAACTGGACCCTAACAGTCGCAAATACACTGCCTTCTGTTCTGGACAATTTCAGATGACCAGAATGCCGATGGGTTTAAAAACCAGCCCTAGTTCCTTTTCGCGGATGATGACGATGGCTATGACAAGTCTAAACTATGAAAAATGCTTAATATACCAGGACGATTTAAGGATTTCAGAGAAATATTAAAAATTTACAAGACATTTTTGAAAGATTGAAAAAAGTCAATTTAAAACTTAATCCGGAAAAATGTGATTTTCTACGAAAAGAATTACTTTATTTAGGCCATGTCGTATCTTTGAATGGCGTCATTCCAGATCCAAATAAAATAAATATTGTAAAAAATTATCCAATACCGACAAGCACAGATGAGGTTAAACGATTTGTTGATTTCGTGAATTACTATCGTAAATTTATCCCAAATTTTGCTATGAAAGCCTATCCGTTAAATTATTTAAGTAAGAAAAAAAATATCACCTTTGTATGGGATCAAGATTGTCAACAAGCTTTTGAATTGTTAAAAGAAAGTATTATAAGCTCATCCAGTATTAGAATACGCTGATTTTTCAGATCAAAATCAATTTATTTTGCAGACAGACGAGTCAGGATACGGCATAGGTGCTGTGCTATGCAACGGCAATGGGAAACCTGTAGCATACGCTAGTCGTAGTCTTAACAAAGCGGAAAAGAACTATCCTACTATTGAGAAGGAACTGCACGAAATTTTAAAATACAAACAGACCATAAGCCTTTCATTTATTTGTTTGGCATGCGCGATCCTTCAAGTCGATTAATGAAGTTTAGATTAATAATAGATGAATACGATTTTATATTAGAGTATCTAAAAGGTACGAATAATTCGGCAGCTGATGCGTTGTCCCTAAAACATGTTTTTTTTTATAATAAGAGCGTTCAGGATGATCTCACTCCATCTGATGGTAAGCGGTCGTTAGGTCCAAATGTTAGGTCGACAGGCACAATAGGGCATACCCACCGCCCCTGACGCCCTTACCCTGAAGGCCCACTGAGATGCCGTTTTACGCCCCGCCTAAAGAACCCAGGATTGTAGGAGGAGGGAAACACATGAGCTGGAAGGGCATTCCATGACTTAATGGCACGGGGCAGGAACAAGGAACTGAACCTCTTGGTGCGCGCTACTATTTCCTGTATGGTATGCGGATGACAACGCTGTCCAGCACGTGTTGTTCGTGAGAGGAAAGGAGAGGATGGAATTAGTTGGAATAACTCTTCGGAGCATTCCCCATTGTAGAGACGGTAGAGAACACTAAGACTGGCAATGTCTCTACGTAGTTGAAGAGGTTCTAGGGTCTTAGTCACAATTTGAGTCTAAACGTAATGACCAGAGGTCAAAGAGCAAAGCAAGCACAGGATGCTATTATTTCCAATAACGATTGGATTGATTAACTAGACTTAACTAAAAGTTGTGGAAATACATAGCAAACCGAAGCATTTTACAGAATTAAGATTTTTAAGTGATAAAGATTTAAATCCATATCGAAAAATGAATGAAGTTCAATATGAACATAAATGTCTATGCTACGTAGGTACCCTCTATAAATACAATAAGCTTCAGTTTACTGTTGACATTTTACCAGTTAATTAATTATCACTTTATGTATTTGAAATGCCCTTAATTAGTCCTGATAGATAGATACACAAAACACATTATAAACAAAAACAAAGTACAATTTAGGCGGTCTTATCGCTTATAGAGATGTCTTCCAGACAACCTTCAGGTAGAGGAAACTAGATTCAACAAGATGGGTAAGCCAGTGCAAAACTATCTAACTATTTCAACATAAAATAAGTACATAAATAAACAAATGAATCAAAAATATCTTTTAAAATCACGCCTATTATTTTATTAACGATTACAAAATGTGAACGTATGTAAAAATATTTATGATCTTTCAACTAAAAGAACTTCCAGTAATACTCGTACTTTGATCCAGTAATACTTTGATTAATACTTTGACTGCCGAGAAACTAGACACAATAGAAAAACTATTGTTTGTCGGTCACCGGTGACCGTCATGGCGTTCAACGTGTTAAGCCCGAATAAACAGGTATACCTACAAGTACAACAATCATATAAACATTATGAAGGTATTAATTCGCTCATTTGTCATTCAGCATTACAGACAAATTATGTTATTATCCAGTGCATGTTTTCAAAATGGTCCATATGGTATTTAATTTTACAAATGAAAAAATCTAAGTTTTTAAGGCTAGTTATATCAGAAAACGTTAATAGGCGTGTTGTTAGTCTATTTTATATTGAAATTAATAATTTCTTAAATATTATCACGATTAACCCGCCCTATACCTAATCTAGGCCCACTTCTTCGCTTAAGATAAAAGAGTAGGGACATTGAAAGTTAACAGATAGGTAATTACATTTCCTTAGCAACACCATCCGATCGGATGAAGACGTAAAGTGTTTTGTAAAGACGATTGGGTCAATCGTTTACAAGCACGGTCGGTTTGCCGGCGCAGCCATGCGCGGTCGCAGTTGTGGCATTGTCCTCACCGCGGCAACATCCATTCAACTCAACACACTTGATTGACAGCTTATAAGCTTGGATCGATCGAAAATTATGTGCTTAGTCGAGCCTTGC
Source organism: Conogethes punctiferalis (assembly GCA_031163375.1). Taxonomy (NCBI): domain Eukaryota; kingdom Metazoa; phylum Arthropoda; class Insecta; order Lepidoptera; family Crambidae; genus Conogethes; species Conogethes punctiferalis. The sequence continues at coordinate 19,537,321 of CM062077.1, read as the reverse complement.
ATTTCTAAAATGCCGATATTTGGATAGTGTCAAACCGGTGTTTCCCAAACTTTTTTTCCGTTCCATGTCACCTATGTTTTATTTGCAGACCTTTTTTCAGTAAAAATAGTGTAGGTTTATGATATAGATAAGATAGTAATTCTTTTGAAACTATATATACCTATCTTCTGATCCTCGCTGCCATATTCTGTATTTTGGACGGCAGCTAAGCATATGCATAGATACTCATACTCGTATATCCTCCGAACACTTAAAACACGTGCGAATCTAAACATCGTTGTTTTGGTAAGTAAAAAAAACATCCATTGTGATACGAAGATATCATTCCTGTGAGTAATTGTGAAGACATCAAAACGGTTACCTACCTACTGGAACTTTGCTTATAGAGCCTCTTAGAGTACCTACTCAAAGCCTAGCCCATTTAAAAAAAATATTTTTTTAAATAATTTTTTAAATATTTTTTTGGTACAGATTGGGAATTAATGAGCTTTTCAAGGGATGGAAGGGAGCGGCTTATCACCTTTATGCTCCAAGCCAACCTCACCTGCCCGTGGTGCATCCTGCCGAATAACAAACGAGGCGCTGGCAATCGACTGGTCGGCGGTATAACCATCACAATTGAAGGTGTAGCTAAATACCACAGACCGATGACGGGTAGCAGCGTCACCGGAGCGAGAAGCTACGCCCTGCGATCGCCAACCCGCCTGCCCAGCGTGGCCATTATGGGTATATCCTCCAGATAATTTTCACAGTCTACTTATAAATAACCCAATACATTAGGTGAGGGTGTAGGTGTAGGTTCAACTTTTTGCGGTTTTTTACCCGATATCAAAATCAGCAAAAGGTAAACTACCTACTGTACGGAACCCTTCGTGTGGCAGTCCGACTCGCACTTGGCCGGTTTCTTAACTGTATTTTGACTGGCCCTATGGCTCATTTGATAGTGACCTTTGCCGTCTGAGCCAAGGGTCGTGGGTTTGATCCTCGCACAGTTCAAACATTGTGTGCATGAACATGTCTGTTTGTATTGGTCTAGGTGTTAATATGTATTTATTTTCATAAAAAAATATCTAAGTAAGTTTACTGTCTAGCACCCATAGTACGTACTTCTTTTTTTTCTTAATGACTACGATGATGGCCCGGGCGGCCTTGTCATCATCACCGGACTGTTGGGGGAGCGGAAGGCTCTCACCCCTAGAACCCATAGTACAAGCTTCGGCTTAGCTTGGGGCTAGATGGCGATGTGTGGTGTGGCTCAGCGTAACATGTCTTGGGTTATTTTATTTATATATACGTATGTGTAGGTCTCAGTCAATCTTCGAGTGTATTTATTTACTAATATTGTCTTTCTAATTTCAATTATTGTTCCCATTTTCCATGTGTTCTAGCAACACGCATGGAAAAATATATATTTTATTAGAACACACAATCAGGACTACCCGTCCCTTGGAGGTCATTGAAGCCCAGTTTGGGAGTAGCTGGTGCACCAATTTTGCCGAGCGACTGGGCAGAGTTAATCCGCAGCCAGGCAACCCTTGTTGACTGAGCCCGTAGCCGTACTTTCTTGTTTGGGTACTCGGTCTGATTATTCACGCTTATAAGTTCATCACGGTTTGAATGAACTAAATTATTATCGGTACGCACACAACTTATTTCATTAGCCGAACTACATATTATTATATGATTGTTACAACATTTTGAATAAGTTTCAATTAGATAATAATGTTACCTTTACATTGAAATCACACTGAGATGCTGAAATCTAAATTAACGATAGAGAGAGACCTCTACGAACGTGAACAACAGGCACCTAAGTAATGGTAAGCGATATTACAGTCTACGACGGAGCGCGCTCACCCATTAAAAACCGGTTCACTCTCGCCTTTGAACATCGGAAGATTGTGCGTCTCGGGGAACAAGGAGTCTGGCAAAGAGTTCCATAGTTTGGCCGTTCGTACTATGAAAGTAGAGGCGAAACGTGCTGTGCGAGTCCTAGGAACTTGCACCATATAACGGTGCCTATTCGCCGTATCCCTGCTCGTCCGATGATAGAAGGGGGCCGGAGGAATCAAGTTAAATAACTCCGTCGCACACTCACCGTCGCACTATCACAAAATACGAAAGAAAAATAAAACATAATGATTAATAAATAAAGTAAATAACAAGATTAAATAAAAATATGGTGCACACCCACGAAAAAAAAGAGGGTGGTCATTGGTATTCTTTATCCGTCGCTGCTCGAATTTATCTTTCGATATTATTATCTATTGATATCGTTAAAAAAGTGACGTCGAATTATAAAGTCGATGAAATACCTACCTAAATATTTCAACTTGTATTGAGTGGTCACTAATCTCCCGCGGGGTGTGGCAATTCAAATATCGGAGGTCGAGCATACGAAAAATTCTTCGTTTTTTAATGTATTGTTGTCCGTTTCATTATTGAAGTAGGTGCTTAGTGCCAGTGAACAGCTTCTAGTCTTTTGAACGACCTCGCTGGTGACGGTAGCCTGTCTGTTGCGCTTTAAACTACGTCGAGCCTTCACATCGTCGATCCCACAGTGCCCAAAGAGGAAAGTCTTCGAACAGTGCGTTCTACCGGTTATGTCATACGGAGCCTAAACGTGGTCACTTACGAAAAGTCACGTTAAATGTCGCTTAGCGAGCTATGCTCGGCCTCTATCTACGAGATCGGATGAGGTGATCCGGCAGAGAACCAAAGTCACCGATATAGCTCACCGGATTAGTAAGCTGAAGTGGCAGTGGGCTAGCCACATTGGTCGCAGAACCGATAAATGTAGGGGTAAACGAGTTCTGGAGTGGAGGCCGCGTCTCGGCAAACGTAGTGGAGGACGCCCTCAGGCCAGGTGAGGTGACGATTTGCACAGGACGGCTGGCAAGTGCTGGATGAGGAAAGCCCAGGATCGATCAAAGTGGTGAAAGGCCTATGTCCAGCAGTAGACTGATACGGGCTGATGATGATGATGTGCAAAATTATTAATTTTTAAGAAATTATAGTATCTTATTAACCCATAATAAGCAAGTTTTAGAAAATCTGGCTATAATAATTTAAATAACCCAAGACATGCCACGTTAGGCCACACAGCGCCACCTAGTCCCAAACTAAGCCGAAGCTTGTACTATGGGTACTAGACAACTGATAAACTTACTTAGATACATTTTTTTTTTGTAAATAAATACATATTATACATAGAAAACACCCAGACCAATACAAACAGACATGTTCAATGAACACAAATGTTTGTACTGTGCGGGTATCGAACCCACGACCCTTGGCTCAGAGGGCAGAGGTCACTACCAAATGAGCCACCGAGCCTGTCAATTGAAATCATAGTTCCACATAAGTAGATCCTATATACAAAAAATTAAGTTAATATACGTGTTTGATATCTATGTACCTACAGTTTATTCTAAATATTACAAGCTGAAACTCACGGCTTTGTCCGAGTGAATTTAGGTGATACTACTAGTATATCTTCAAATGTTGTCTAGAGAGTTCTTTTCTCATGGTAGACAGATGGGCTTAGCTATGCCCCTGGTATTGCAGTCTATGAGCGGCGGTAACTAAGTACACAGATGGGACGCAGGCTTGTGTGTCATCCTCAATATTAAAAAAACATTCGCTCTCTAGTTTCGCTTCGGACATATCAGATATGTATTATGTAAAACTTCCTCTTGAATCACTTTTAAAAAAAACCGCATCAATACAAGTTGCGTGGTTTTATAGATCTATGCATACCTACACATATACTTAGAGACAGACACGAAAAGCGACTTTGTCTATACTATTTAGTGATAATACTTAGTATGATCCCCGTGATCCTAATCTATCTATCTATACTTATTATAAATCTGTAGAGAGGTCAATTCTGTACATTAAATATATTTTCATAATAACTAACGGGGGGTTATTAGTGATCGATACTGATGCCAAAAATGCAATCAGTAAAATTTTTGTCTGTCTGTCTGTCCGTCTGTCTGTCTGTCAGTCTGTTTGTATGTTCGTTATAGAAAAAAAAAACTACTGGACGGATTTTAACGAAACTTGGGACGATTATTCTTTATACTCCTGGGCAGGTATAGTATATTTTTCATCACTCTAAAATTAATAGGAGCAGAGCAGTGACGGGGAGTGTTGGGAAAATGGCGGAAAATTTTATCTGTATGTTTTATCGTGCATCACGCGATAACTACTGCATGGAATTAAATGCGGTTTTCATTAATGTATTGCTAGAGGTCCAACTTAAAATTTAGGTACCATTTTATGATAGTCCGTTATTTTTGAAACCCAATATTCACGCGTGCGACGCCGCCGGCACAGCTAGTCTTACATATAAATATTACTTAGAAGTAATATTTATACTTAGAAGTAATATTTATACGTTAGTTAAATAGAACGTAGATGATAGTTGTTGCTTATTTGAAAGTCAACCCTATGCCGACTGTACCTACTACGAGTAAGTATATTAGATATACGAGTATAGGTACATGATAAATAAACATCTGTTGACCACAGGGGCGGAAGCTAGTTTGGTATCATAATAAGCTTTGTAATGAATGAGGCATGTAATATATGCACGTACATAATGTACGTACTATTTACCTACCTATTATAATAGCTATGATAATTATCATAATATGCTTATCATAATAATCAGTCACGCGAAATCAGGAGGTACGCCAATTTCACGTAGGCACATGTACACATAGGCATATACAAGCATTGGTAATTTGGTATCAACGTCGTAAGTGGCGCGTATTGCTCTGTCTCCGCCAAAAGCATAAAGAGAGGTAGCGCATAGCGAATCTTCGCTTGAATCTCCGTCCGGGGAAGGACCTCCACCCTATAGAATACTGCAGCCAAATGACCCCCGGGTCGTGTTTCTGGCGGTGAATAGGGCCGGCATGGCGGTGGCATCTGACAGGTAACTGACCAGTTACTTGCCCGTTGTCACAGAGACATGGGCTTCTCTTTCGCTTTCCATCAGGCGTAGGGAAGCTATTATGTCGAGCTACCTACTATAAAAAAAAATAACCAGCGGTGCTGTGCCAGTTGCCCCGGCGACCGCCGAATAAGTTCACGACCGCCACGGTCTGCTGAACACGACTACTTTTCTAAGGTCTGCTTTCGAAAGAGCGCAGAGGTTCTCAAGGCCGTTATTTATTAAGAATCAGTATCTACAGAAATATAACAACCTCATTATTTTGGAATTACATTTTCCATAGAGAGCAGGACTAAGAATAAGAAACGTAATTTTTTACGAATCTCTCCAAGAAGTAATTTATGGCACACATAAAATTATTCCTTCCTAAAAAGTTAGTTTTTATGTTTGTGGTTTTGTGTGTATTGTTACTGACTTTGAATGTCGTATTTAGATACTTACCTAGGTATATTAAATCAGCCTAAAATTTTTACTTCTACTTATCTCTAAAAATTACAACAGGTACACTTATTCATAGCTTTTCAACTCCTTACAAAATGTAGCCTTTGTATTTCCTTATGCTCTAGTTTATTTATAATTATAACTATAGGGTAGGTAGGTATACGCTGGGCCACACAGTGCCATCTAGTCCCAAACTAAGTTGAAGTTTGTAATGGGTACTAGACAACTAATAAACTTATTTGTATTCTTTATTACTTTTTTTACTAAAACTTATTATTAGTTAGTTTACATAGCAATTATCCAGGCCAATACAAACAGAGATGTTCATGCACACAAATGTTTGTGATAGAACCCGCGACAGCAGATTGGTAAATCTAGAAAACTAAGTACCTACCTACCTAGATATTAGTTACACTCGTTTTATAATAAGTTTATCAGCACGCCGCGGTCTAAGGAGATTCAGAGCAAAAGGGTTATATTACAGCGGGCGAGTAATAGCATTAGTGCGAGTATCATAATGCCGGTAACGAGATTTCGCGTGTCCTGGGATAGGCTTCTTACCGCTAAGACGCGTAAGCATGACGCCTGGGACGCTAAGAGCATTAGCTATTTGTGTTTCACTAGGTCTCGGCGACCCTTACACTGCTAGCCGGCTTGTAATATATGTACGACATGACACCGCAAGTTGGCTGTTAATTGTTTAAAATATACCTAAACCTATGTACCCCTTTAGAACGGTTTCGCAGTACCTACGTCCGATCCGAACTCGTGAAAATATTATTCGCACCAACTATTTCTATGTTAATTTACGCACTAATAAATACTCTAATATACTATAAATACTCTAAATATTGAAGAAGATAGTGTATTCTTTTTTAAGTTAAAGGCGTAGCTAAATACCTACCACAGACCGATGACGGGCAGCAGCGTCACCGGAGCGAGAGGCTCGCCCAGCGTGGCGATTATGGGTAGTTACCTATATCCTCCAGATATTTTTGGCCTAAGTGGCGAACAACTGGAGAGGTCTATGTCCAGCAGTGGACTGCAATAGGCTGATGATGTGATGATGATGTGAGTGTATTCTTCCGTAAGCGTTACGCCATACTTATTTAGCAGTTGGAACCTATATAACGTTTTTGTTTTCATATTTCTGATAGATTGTGACTGTTTACTTCACTGTTGTATTTTCATAGGATCCAAAAACTAATTGTCGTTTTTTTATTTGACATGACAACATGCCTGAATGTTTATAGCTATAATTTAGGCTTTATTTATAGAACTGAATAGAAAAATGGTTTAATTCAGTGACACACATTTAAGACTTATTCTAGCACATTGCTTTAATAGATGCGTAGGTACATGTAAAAAATTACACTGGTAAGGACGCAGGTTAATGCTGGTAAGCATATATTATGTCGCGGCGCTGCATAGCCGTGGATGGTCTTCCGCACGTATCCACGGGCAGATGCAGTAAGTACCTACTGTAGGTACGTGTATTTGAGGTTATGCTACACAACTCAACCCATGGCTAATAATAACTTTTATGATAAACTATAAAAACATAAGAAAACCACCTAGCTAGATACCACGACAGTAGACAGGGCCAAGAACATTAGAAAATAACCTTGCATACAGCATAACATAATAACCTACATCTGTACAAAGGTATGCTCGAGCTTCGAATCGAACAAAAGTGAAGCGGTCGTGAGGTCCAAATAGTAGTCGACTCGACAGGCATAAGAGGACTAATTCACCGCGCCTGTCACCCTCGCCCTGAGTGAGCACTCAGATGCCGGTTCACGCCCCGCCTAAAGAACCCAGGACGAAGTCACGGACAGGTCGTACGATATTGAAAAACTTGGGCGAGAGTAGCGCAGGGCCGCAGTGAATCGCAATCAGGCGAGGAGGCCCATGCCCTGCTGGAACCAGTAAGGAAGGCTGATGGTCAGGATGATAATGATAATAATAAATACGTTACAACTTTGGTGCCTGGTCTACTACTGATTACCTGTAGTATCTGGTGACGTATCTAGTCCTATTCATAATTATTTTGTAAGGTTTCAGAAAGCCGTGGTCAAAATGTGATGAAGCATAGTTTTAAAACTTTGAACACCCAAATCTACACATAAAGTTTAAATCTATACCTACTTATAATAAATCTGTTGAGAAGTCAATTCTGTACATGGAATATATTTTCAAAATAACTATCAGGGGGTGATTAGTGATCGATACTGATGCCAAAAATGCAATCAGTAAAATTTTTGTCTGTCTGTATGTTCGTTATAGAAAAAAAACTACTAGACGGATTTTAACGAAACTTGGTACGATTATTTATCATACTCCTGGGCAGGTTATAGTATACTTTTCTTCACGCTACAAATTAATAGGAGCAGAGCAGTGACGGGAAGTGTTGGGAAAACGGGAGAAATTTTTATCTGCATGTTTGATCGCGCATCACGCGAGAACTACTGCATGGAATTGAATGCGGTTTTCACAAATGTATTGCTAGAGGTCTATCTTAACATTTAAGTACCATTTTATTAAAGTCCGTTATTTTTGAAACCCGATATCCACGCGTGCGACGCCGCCGGCACAGCTAGTAAAGAAACAAAAAACCAAATTCACTGTATAAAATCCAGTTTCCATTTGAATTTGGCCTTTAAACATACTATACGGTAAAGTCGTGTGTTCATTGGCGTGTGGCCGTATAAGTTACTACAATCCGAGGAATGGAATTTAATGTAGGCCGGGCGTGGTTAGCGTCGCCGGCGCGTAGGTTAGCCAAGATAATCCGCGCTATTGTTACCTATTTTTATGCTTACGCCCTTTGTCCAGGGCCTGTATTAACTCATACGCGGATAATCGCTCTATTATACAGGGTTAATTTTCCATTAGTCGTATGAAGGAGATTGGCAGCTGCTTAGCGTCGCGCCGAGACAAATCGGCGACAGTCCGCATTTGTAAACAGAGTTGTTGACAATGGCGAATGTTGTACGAAATCGATACGTTCGCAAAGTAATGTGAATAAAATTTTATAGTGACATTTTTTTACAGGAATGAATAGGGGAATATTAACATATTACCGAGTGCGTTATTTTTTCTAACGAGAGATCGTGTACAATGGATTGGTAAATCCCGGCTGCGGGTTTGAGCTTTAGAATCGTTTTATAGGTATTAGATAAAATTAAATAGGTAGGTAGGCACACCTACCTGCTTCTAAATATTATGCCAATTGAGAAAATAAATGGTTAAAAAAATTAACTAGTTCAATTAGACCATTTTTAAAAAATAAATACATATATTATTTACTCTACGTTTCTCGGTAGGTACCTACTATGTACTAGTATTGACAAAACCACTTAATTACTTAGGATGAACCACACAAAATCTAGTAGATCCCTATAAAAACAAGTAGAGGTAGCATTTATATTTGCTCACTGGCTCCCGTAACGCAAGCGCCTCTACGACTTTCCATGCATCACCGAGTGTGACCAATATTTGCCGGAGCGTCCCGGCAAGGACGTATCCGGCCCGTCAAAGTATCATATTAACTGTTCAAATAGAGGATCGGAGGTTTTATGTGACAGCTGGCCGACACGACTAATTACATCAATTACAGGCAAACACGAGTGCGCTCGGGTTTCTGCCCACCTTTGTCAATATTTGATGGAGGCGCGCCCGCGCCCGCCGCAGAACTGTTGTATAATTATGTATGTATACAACAGCTCGCGGGCCATCGTACAATTTAAATTATGCTAAAAAGCTATTTGACATGAGTCTATTGATAATTCTGTGAATGTGCGTAATGACTACGGAATGTGCATCAAATAAAATCAAAAATATTTTCGTGCATTAAGTAATTGATCCTAAAACAGACAAAATTAACTGAAAAATAGACGAAGTATAGTAGTGAAAGCAACATAATATCCGCCCTCCTCACAAAAACTTACGAGCGATAAGACCGCCTAGATTGTACCTACCATAAGCTGTCTGTATTACCTTTCTCTGTATTGTTGTTGTTTGTGTTTTTTGAAGTCGGTTTAATTTTTTTCTTAAAAAGTCAATTTATTTCTCGATTTTTAGTTGTGTTAATGTGTTGAGAACTTAAATAAATGCTAGTTAATTTCCTGAAGAGTTTTACTTAGGAAAGAAAAATATTGCTTTAAGTCAAGTGAAGACTTTGCGATCTAGAATCAAGCAAATTACTTACTAAACTATCTGCCCTATTAGCCCTGCTTATGCAGGGCTCGATGGGCTAGTCAGTAGTATGTACTTATGTACATGTAGTAACTATTTATTAATATGTGCTACTGGCTAGTTTACATCGACCAATGGCACCAATGGTACTGTCCCATAACTCCTAACCGTTACGGAGTTCTGTGGCTTCATCATCAGCACTAGGTGTGTACGCCCGGAAGCATATACCTGAGTAAGATATGATTACGTAACAAAAAACCATACGAGCATACAATTTTCGGTTGTTGCCCTCAATTTCTCCCGGATCCCATCATGAGTTCCTGACTTGGTGATAATGGGACCACCTTGGAAGTATCCACTGTTCAACAAAAAAAAATTTTTGAAATCCACCTATAATTTGACGGAAATATTAAAACACATACATGAACATACATAAAAAATATAAAAAAACTTATACATAAGTACAGACGAATTGAGAACCTCCTCCTTTTTGAAGTCGGTTAAAAATTCTTCGAATTTGTGTATGTGGACGACAAAAGTAAGTAATAAACCTAAACATTACTCTGTAAGTAAATTAAAAAATATATATTTATTTATTTTGGAGTCGGTGCCTTTTTAAAATCTTAACTAATATTATAAAGCTGAAGAGTTTGTTTGTTTGTTTGTTTGAACGCGCTAATCTCAGGAACTACTGGTCCGAATTGAAAAATTCTTTTAGTGTTGAATAGACCATTTATCGAGGAAGGCTTTAGGCTATATAACATCACGCTGCAGCTATTAGGAGCGAAGAAATATTGGAAAATGTAAAAAAACACGGGGAAAAAATAACTATTCCACGCGGACGAAGTCGCGAGCACAGCTAGTCCATCTATAAAATTTTTGAAATCCGTCTATAATTGACGGAAATATCGGTGAACATACATCATCAGCCTGTATCAGTCCACTGCTGGACATAGGCCTCTCCCAATGTTCGCCACCTTGTTCGATCCCGCGCTTCTCGCATCCAGCACTTGCCAGCCGTCCTGCGCAAATCGTCACTCCACCTAGCCTGAGGGCGCCCTACACTACGTTTGCCGAGACGCGGTCTCCACTCCAGAACTCGTTTACCCCAACGGTTATCGGTTCTGCGGCTGATGTGGCCAGCCCACTGCCACTTCAGCTTACTGATCCGGAGAGCTATGTCGGTAACTTTGGTTCTCTGCCGGATGACCTCATTTCGTATCCGATCTCGCAGAGAGACGCCGAGCATAGCCCTTTCCATAGCTCGCTGAGCGACCTTCAACTTGTGGACTAGCCGTCTACGTTTCGGCTCCGTATGTCATAACCGTTAGAACGCACTGATCGCAGACTTTCGTCTTTAGGCACTGTGGGATCGACGATGTGAAAACTCGACGAAGTCGAAGAAGACGAAGTGAACATGAAAATATCTCACCGGCACGCATTATAGACAAAACATGCTTATGTGTGTGCAAGTCTATGCGGGTGCGTGCAGGTATCTTTGTATGTGTGTATGTATAGTTCATTCGCGTTAAGAAAATAGTGACTCATCACCGACTGCCGGCCAAGCCACACCCCCTAGCCAATTAAAACGCTAGAAATTAGTAAGGCGAGTTCACAGTGCTCAGTTGAAGTCAGACCTTCGAACTGATCGGTTGTGTATTTTGCGTACTACTTGTTTAAAATTAAATTTGGAAAATGGATATCTCACCTATTAAAAAAAATAAAAGTGGATCAATTATACATAGCGGAGAGAGACGCGTAATTTACAATGTTTATAAATATTTCAAACAGATTGATTTAAATGAGACTGTGGAGAGCATAGTAATTAAAACTGCAAGTGCATGCGGTGTGTCCGAAAACACTGTTTATAAAATTATAAAAGAACAAAAAGAAACGAATACATTGAAATCACCTGTGAAAAAAAGAGCTCGACTATCCAAATATGTGTTACTCTAAAAGAAAGAAAGAAAGAAAAAGCGTTTATTGGCAACACAACAAAAAGGTAATTAACAAAACAGTTAAGCAAAAAAAAAAATAAAATAAATAAATACATGTAACACAGTAAGTGTACACACGCCCACACGTCAAACCACTCGTGTCTGCATATATACATAAGTATTTATGGCTACATTAAAAGAAGCCGCAAGGCAAAACAAACAAGGGAAGGCCGACGTGCGGGCGGGGTACAAACAATATAGAAGAGCGATAGAAGAAGCATGACAGTGAAAGAACAGATTATAATATGGTGTGTAATGTGAAGCCAACTAGGCTCCATCCTCAGCTATGTGCCGTTATGGCGTCGTTGACACCATAACGGCGCTGGTGTTCTGGTGGAACCTATGATGTGTGACGTTACATATATAGAATAGAATAGAATAGAATATTTATTTGCTTATATACATACACATAATAACGACAGATACTTAGATTATTATATAGAACACAATGATAAATACACAGATATTAGGATGAGATTATGCAGTTAGGTATGGACTGTAGGCTTTATGGAACGCAGTTCTCAAACACCAGATCTTAAGCGAAAAAGAAAAAAAAAAAAAAAAGTGTCAATGTCAAAGACAAAAATTCCTACCTTGACAGAAAAAAAAACAAAAGAAATTTGCCACGAATGCTTAAGATAATAGAACCTCGTGCTTGCCACGTATGGACACGCGGTCTTTATTTCATAATAATAATAGGTACGGAACAGGTTCTATGTTTATAAGGCGTCGAATGAAGTGCCATTGCAATGCCCAGGAATCAACAGGACTCAATCGCTAGCCTCATCGCTGGGCAGGGAAGGACGCTGCCGTCCTCTTACCGCGATGTGAACTACCAGAAGGTAAGCGTGTTTCTTTTATTTGAGTTAGTAAGAGATATTCCTTAAGATGCTTCCTAAATGTACCAATTGTCTTCAGGTCACGCACTGGAGGAGGCAGATCGTTCCAACAGCGAGAGGCAGCATATCTAAAAGAGCCACGGAAAGCCATTGTCCTGTGTTTAACAGTTAAAAACGTGGGGGTGCATTTCCTTTTGAGATGCCTACACCTGTCTTTAGCCCATGTAAGTTTTTCGAAAAGGTATCTCGGTTTCCCTGTCAAAATAATGCCAAATAAGAGGGTAGAGAGATGTAATCTCCTACGTGCCTCCATTTTTATGATTTTGGATGAATTAAAAAATGGTGTAACATGACTCCTTGGGGGAACTTGGAAACAATAACGTGCACATGCGTTCTGCACTCTTTGTATGATCTTGGCTGTTCTAGCCAGTAAGCATGGTCCGTAAACGGTGTCACAATAGGTTAACTTGGACAACACAAGTGATTCGCAAAGTGCTTTTCTCAATGTTTCCCCTATATAAGGCCTGATATTATAAAGTAGTTTTAGCCTGTAGAAGCAGGTACGTGCACATTCAGCAATGTGACTTTCGAAATTCAGGTGGCTGTCGAGGGTCAATCCTAAATTCCTGGCCTCAGTTACACGGTCCACCACTTGACCTTTTATTTGTATGTTTAGTGATTTATCTCTGAAATGGTGCAAATTTCTTTTACTACCTATTAGTAGCAATTTTGATTTTTTAGGGTTGACAGTGAGGCAGTTAGAGTCACACCAAGCGGCAATTCTGCTGAGATCGTCATTAACTTTTACTACTGCCTCTTCATAGTTGTCAGGAGAGAATGAGTAGTACAACTGGAGATCATCTGCATACAGATGATATTGGCAGTGAGTAATGCTGTGAGTTATGTCCGAGCTATACAGGATGTAAAGAATTGGTCCCAGTATTGATCCCTGTGGCACTCCGCGTGATAACAGACTTGGTGCCGACCTCAACCCTGTCCCATCTGCCTTCGTCAGCTCAACATACTGCTTCCTTTGATAGAGGTAACTATGGAACCATTTGACTGTTTTGGAGTCTATTCCATAGTATGACAATTTAGCAAGTAATAATGGTATATTGATCGAGTCAAAGGCACGTGAAAAATCAAGTAGAAGCAGCATGTTGAGCCGACCCTGATCCTGCGCCACGAGCAGATCATCCACCACATCCGCCAATGCAGTGGCAGTGCCATAGCCTTTCCGGAATCCCGACTGCCTAAGGGGAAGTATGTTGTTCTCCTCAAGGTATGCTGTTAATTGGTTGCACACAATTTTTTCCAGAACTTTAGACAGGCTAGGAAGTATACTTATTGGCCGTAGGTCATTAGTAGAGGCTGGGTTCTGGGTTTAATAATACTAATATAGCGTTTAAGTTGACATTAAAAATTACCTTAATAGGAATATTTTAACATGTTTAACATCATTGACACTTTATTATTTTTCTATTAAACTTATTTAATGTTTTGAAAAAAAATGTTTAATTTTTTCTCCATTATGAATACACCCTTACCCTGCACTGATGAGTCACTATTTTCTTAACGCGAATGAACTATAGTGTGTGTGTATGTAGTGTATGTGTGTATGTAGTGTGTGTGTATGTAGTGTGTGTGTATGTAGTGTATGTGTGTGAGTGAGTATGCTATATTCTTGTATAGTATTTGTGCGTATATCTCGGACAGCCTCGGCAGCGTTTCATTTCATTGGTCATCATCTGGTATTCGTGGTGCGAGTGAATAAGTATGGGCGGATGTGGGTACCAATTCATAATTTATGACTTGTTTCCGAATCAATAAGTATTATAATATTATAAATCTCAATAAGTGTTAAAATATTGTATTTAATTTAAATTTAATTTAATTTGTAATTTAATTTAATTTAATTTGTAATTAATTTAATTTGTATCTCGAGTTTCGGCAATATGAACATTCACTGTTAAATTAAGGAGAACCTGTTATTGGCCTTATTGTTGGCATATCATTTCATATATAATTCTGCATATAATCGCTGTTGGTTTTCTAATAAAATAAATAAATAAATAAACATACATAAAAAAAAATTATACATACAGACGAATTGAGAACCTCCTCCTTTTTTGAAGTCGGTTAATAAATCTATAACATTAATCTGATGTTCATCGAGATAGATGGTGAATGTCCGTTAATGACTTAATTTAATCCTTTCATTATTTGGTTGATATTTATTTTTAGCAATATTATGATCCCTGGTTGATTGATGAATATGAATCCCAGGTTAATATAAACAAATACATTATTATGTTATGTGTACAAACAACCTGTTTTGGGCACCTAAGATTATGCCCAATAAATACACAATCAATTGACAACAACCACAAAACTGATTTAAAGCCTATATATAATTTTCTCATCATTCAGTTTTATTATTGCAGTCACAAGGCGAGAAACGCATATAACAAGGTAAGTGTTTAAGGTACCTAACCACCTATCCCCTATTCGTTTATGTTTAGTAGATTTAAAAATAATGTAAAAAGTTATCGGGTATTTACAAATCCATATGTTTATTTAATTGTAACATAACAGTAGTGATTAGAAATAGGTAAATAATATATTAATTTCAAAAAAATATGCGTCCCCATTATGCCCCCCTCCCCCACCCCCTCTTCCCCTAACCAAAACGTACATGAATGATGTTATAACATCATTGATTATAGGAATTAAGCGATAGTTGCGTTTAGTCGCAGAATGTCCAAGTTGCAACGTTGAAACATGTCCAATTTTCATCGTAACATGAACGAACAGCGCCTTTTGCGCAATTGAGTGAAAACTACCATGAAACGGATGTTTGTCTGTCGCGAGCGCCAGGATCGCGCCTCAACAATCACGTACCTACCTACCTGGACGGTAAACACGATAATAGCGATCGTAAAGCTTAAACAAACAGTAGAAGGACCTTGTTAGAGAGAGGCCGCGGCCAACCTCCGCATACATACTTCTAGGGGTGAGAGCCTTCCGCTCCCCCAACAGTCCGGTGATGATGACAAGGCCGTCCTGGCCATCATCGTAGTCATTAAGAAAAAAAAGCATGCATACTTTTTTCATTTGCTGTCTTTCTTGTGAGTGCTCGCTTCGATTTCTGTTTTATTTGATTTCTGTTTTCTGTTTTACTTTTATATTATACGAGTACAAGCGACCCGCCCCGGCATCGCACGGGTGCAAACTATTTGCATATATTATACACATAAACCTTTCTCATGAATACCTCTATTTATTAAAAAGAACCGCATCAAAATCCGTTGCGTAGTTTTAAATATACATATACCTACCTAAGCATACATTGGGACAGATAGAAAACAAAAGCGACTTTCTTTGACTTTGTAGTGATTTTATTAAATTGCTTTGAGCCAGTATTTCGTTTTACTTGCCCTGTCTGATTCTTAACAGACCTAGGTATTTAAGAGCGAAGGTTATACTTAGGTACGTAAAGGACAACGATTTGGGTAGGTATACCTATAAGTACGGTACTAAGTATAAATTAAACTTAGGTAAATAGAGTTAGTACACGTAATAGACGCAGTCTAGTCAAATATCCAGAAACACCATTTAAATGCTTGAAAGTACAATGTGCTTATATATTTTTAGGCAAACACTTCTTTTATCCAAACCATTATTGGAAACGGCTATTAAAAGGCAATAGTGATACAGATTACAATGTCAAAAAAGGAACCCGTACCTACTTACGTCAATCCACAAAATGATCCTAAATAGTGCCACCCCCGATCAACTAAACAGATTCATAAAAAAAGGACTATTTTCATCATGCTTTTGTTGTTACGTGATCTTATTGTTGGCTCCAAGCTGAAAAAGGTATACCTACTTACGTACGTGTCGCCGCGGGGAAATCTCAAAAAGACAAATCTTCCGTTCAATTCTTTCGCTATTTGACAAAATTGCAACGACTTATATAGACAGGCGATTAGGCTGCAAAGAGGAAAGGGGAGGGGAGGAGGGGGAGATAATCCGAATCCAGATTGTGTCAGCGACGTAGGTGGCGGGCGATTGAACACGGTATAGGTATAACTAGACCCTGGTGTTTTATGGTGCGTTATCATGTCAATGAGAGGTCGTTCCTAAGTTACGTATCTAAGAAGGTAAAGTTGGATACGGATGGTAATAAATAAAAATTACAAAGAAACTATATACTTATAAAAACTTAATATATTTTATTCATGATATAATATTAGCTTATGTATATTTTTATATAAAAACTATATAGGTGGAAATCGAAAGAGAGGCCCAAGTCGCTGCGGCAAGTGAGTAACCTATTCAATCACGTGTCAGTTGCCACCGCCATGCTGACCTGTACGATTATTCTACACCGACAGATGCCGAAACGCGACCGAAATTCATCATCATCATCATCAGCCTATTGAAGTCCACTGCTGGACATAGGCTTTTCCAGTTGTTCGCCACTTAAGGCAAACATTTGGAGGATGTACCCCTAATTGCCACCCTGGGCAGGAGGGTTGGCGATCGCAGGGCGTAATTTATCGCTCCGGTGACGCGCCCGAAGTTACTTTCGCGGGTATTTCGCTGAGTGTTGCAGTGCTGAGCTGAAGTATTGTGTTCTCTTTGTACACTCACCGCACTCAGTTTCTGTTCTCTGCGTGACCCAAAGGTTTACTGGTAGAGACTTCCCCATAGCATTAAGTTCGCCTTTTGTACAATATATAAAAAAAACCAGCCGGGTAAACCCTACCATTGAATAAGAAGCTGAAATCCGTAGAAGTCCCTAAGCCGACTCTTACGATACTCACGGGCACGGAGAGAACAGGGGCCCTACTACAGAAAACGAAAACGATCGTTCGTTGAACGGATCGCGTATTTTTGCCCCATAAATCCGACTCATTTGTCCTTCCCGTGTTCGAAAATACGAACTAAAATTCGTCAACGTCGATTTTCAACAATTTAATTGATATATTAGAACACGGGAGGGACAAATGAGAGGGATTTATGGGGCAAAAATACGCGATCCGTTCAACGAACGATCGTTTTCGTTTTCTGTAGTAGGGCCTCTGGGGCGGTGATTTGTATTATTTTCCGTCAACAGAAAACGTAAAGGTACTACGTACATTTTGAAGCCATATTTACCGCCTTAAGGAAATGAAATTTTAGTTAATTTGTTCAAATAACCGACTAATAAAGTCTGCCATAAAGTTTCGAATTCGATTATACATTAAGTATTTTGTGAAGCAAAATTGTTACAATAAAAATGGTGGTAAAATAACATAATGGCCTAGTGTCATGGGTGCACCAATAATAAAAATAAATAAGAAAACATTCTTCTAAAAAAATTTTGACTATAGGTACCTCTAGTGTAACATTTATCATACAATACTTAATGTCAAATACTATATCCTTTACCTATATTCTTTAAAATTCAATTGTTGATGCTTTTGGTTATGTATTTTATATTATAACCTAAGACTTGCCACCCAGGGCCACACAGCGTCATCTAGTCCCAAACTAAGCCGAAGCTTTACTATGGGTAGGTGTAGGTACTAGACAATTGATAAACTTACTTAGATACTTTTTGTTGTAAATAAATACATAGTGAGCAGTGAGCACCAAAACCAATAGAAACAGACATGTTCATGCACACTAATATTTGTCCTGTGCGGGGATCGAACCCGCGACCACTGTGTCAGAAGCAGCGTTCACTACCACTAAACCAAACTATCGTCATAATAGTGTTAAACATGCATAAGATATATCTTTAGTGTTAGTATTAGGGAGGGGATTATTAAATATTGCTCGGGAGCGTCGTATTGTCACATCCATTAAGCTCCCGTCGGGGCGGGGTCAGACAAGCCACGCCCCCGTCCGCTCCATGCCCCATACGAGTCTCGGCGCGAGCTCCACTCGTTACGGAGATTTGCCGGCAATCGCATCACGCGTAATTCGTATCAACGATGCGGAGACTATGATGAGTGTCGAATCGTGGCGGTGAAGGTGTGTGGACTGTGGAGTGTGGAGTGTCCAGCGTGGCTCGGCCGGAGGGTATGGGCGGGGCGGACGCGGGCGGCGGCTGGGCGCGCGAGGCGCCCGCGCTGCTGAGCACGGCGCTACTGCTGGGCGGCGCGCTGCCGGAGCGCCCGCCGGCGCCGCTCTTCACCATCGACAGCATCCTGGCGCCGCGGCCCGCGCCCCACGGGCCCCACGAGCCCCACGGGCCCCACGCGCCCCACGCGTCGCCCCTGCACCTGCACCTGCCTGCCTTCCACAGGCCCGAACTGTTCGGTACGTCGGCTAAAATGTTCATGATGGGTGAGAGACACATTTTACTTATGCATCTTTTTTAACCTTTAACTGTGGACAAGGGGTCTCACAGACCTTTTTGGTTTTCTACTTTCCAAGAACTATATCATCCCCTCCTCCCACGCTCCCGTGCGTCCCGGTAGCTTCGAGTTTAATCACGGAACGGCTGGCATCGAAGTAATACGCATCACTTAGTGCTTATTAGGTAAGTTATGATTGTTCAAAATTTTGATGGAGTCTGTGAGACCCCGTGTCCACATTTCTCATACAAGTAATATTTACGTTCGTTAGTTTTGTTTTTGATGTTATTAGTGTAGAATGGCAGAGAATATCGAACCTAGCACATCTAGTGCAAAAAGACAGTCGGCGAGACATGGTCCAGTCCACTTCCAGGAAAAATATTGCGTTCCACATTTGGATAAAAATATAAATTTGATTTTAGAGGATTCTGACTAATCTGGCGAGGAAGAGGAAGCCTAATCTATTTTGTACGAAGATGAAGAAAAACTAAATCATCGTCATCAGAGTTATGAACATGAAATGCGGGAAGACATTCAAAATTACAGCTCAAGCTGGTGATGATGATGCATCAGTTCTGATGATGAAGTCCCACTTTCAATGCTAAGAGCTTTCAATGTGTGGATTTTGCTATTTGATGAAGACATGCGACGAGCAAAGACGCTACGTTTCAGCTAAAGCTTGGTCAAGATAAATGAAGTTTTAGACCTTAGTCTGGCTGATGATAACCCTACAGAAGGTATCTAACTTCAATAATCTGGCCAGAATCAAAGAAGAACGTGCCATTTACGTCCACCAAAATTGCACAGAAAGACTGCACATACATGTGTGACATGCAATAAACCAATATGTCTGCAATGTCCAAAACGTCTCTGCAGCAATTGCCAATAATTTTCAAAGTATTTAGTGATTGTTGTTTTTTTTTCTAATTGATATACTCAATTTTTTTTTCTGGTTTCCTGTTCGATTACTATTAGACTTTACAAAAATAATACTTTTTTGTTGATTTTGTTTTTTCTTTAGAAAAAAATATAACTTATTGTGACGATAGGTCAAAAAATACTAAAAATGTCATGTGTGTTGATATAATTTAATAATTATAGAACCTAACAATATAAGCTAATCATTTTACTTCAAACCTTTTCATTTGCATCTACTTGTCCCTTCTTAAACATCATTCAAGAATTTTACTAACAGTTGTTAAAGTATCCGCGTACAAACCAGGGAGTCTGTGAGACCCCATGTCCAGGGTAGTGGTACGAAAAAGAAATGTCCATACTTAAAGGTTAACACACAAATCAAATACAAGGCAAAATGCTCGTACATGAATATAGTAATAAATACTTAGTCATCATGATCATTATCAACCTATCGCAATCCACTGCTGGACATAGGCCTCTCCAGGTGTTCGCCGCTTTGGGCAAACACATGGAAATAAAAAATAAATAAAATAAAATATATAGTTTATTTCTGCAAATAGATTCACTAGTAATACTTTTGCAAGTCACACTTTTTTCCTACCACTTTTTTATGCGCCACGGGCAGGACAGGTGGTTTGGAGCGAGAAGATGAAAGGTTACCCTTACATCCCACACATCATCCCACAGTAATAATAATAGTGTCCACCGTCATCATCATTAGCCTGCCATCAAACGTCCACTGTTGGTAGTAAACCTCCCCCAATGACAATTTGCCATTTGGGGGGATTTGCCATAGTCACCATGCTTGGCAGGCGGGTTGGTGACCGCAGTAGGTTTTATTTGTACCCTGATAAACGCTGCTGCCCATTTCCTGATAATCTCTTAGTCATCTTCTACGACACCCACGGGATGAGATGGTGGTTTAATTCTAAATCCGAAAACCACACGAAGGACTTTGACCGTGAAAGCTTAAAACAGAGCAATGTATTTTCTCATTGGAAATTCACTATGTAGGAACGTTCATTATACACCTTCAATGCTGAAGGAAAAGATCATATTGTGGAAACTTGTACTCTAAAGTTGTATGCTTGAATAAAGCCCTAATTTGAGCCTTGGTCGGGCTCCCCACGGTTGGCTATGATGTTTCCTATAGAAGGGAATTAACCCGATCTCGCTAAGTTGTGTTCAGATAATCGGGAGGAATATCAAACATGACTGCCATGGCTTACTTAATCGCGCAAATTTCCGTCGTAAAACACATTCGCATTAACATTTAATTGAGATGTGTAGGAGGTTAGCTATATCATTATAATGAAAAGAACGCAAAATCTTAAAATGCAAGAATCTTATTCAACTGATGTGTACTACTAGAATTTGTAGAAACTAATTAGGCTAATGTATCAATCATATTATTACTAAGTGCATAAGTGTTATAAGATGCTGTATGTTTCTTTAATAAAGAAAAAAAAATTAAAAAATAATAATTTGAAATTGTTCTCGTATAACAACACGTGCGTTCATAATTCACTTTTATGTGAACGTCATTTCCAATCTGAATTGTAATTCTCATATTATAATCAAAGTGCACATTAGATTGTGCGGACTATAAATTTATCAAAGCAAAAGTCTGAAATTGTTCACTTACATACACAAAACGTGCGTTCATAAACCACTTGTTATGTGAACTTTATTACTTACTAGCTGTGCCCGCGACTTCGTCCGCGTGGAATAGTCTCATCCCGTTGGAGGTACAATTGCTCAAAATCCTTTCTTAGCGGATGCCTACGTCCTAACATCTACCTGCATACCAAATTTCAGCCCGATCGGACCAGTGGTTTAGGCTGTGCGTTGATAGATCACTATGTCAGTCAGTCAGTCACCTTTGAGTTTTATATATTTAGATTTCCAATCTGTATCGATTATTCTCATTATAATCAAAGTGCATTAGATTGTGCACTTTGATATTGATGATGATGACTCTTAGCACGGGTGCTATCGGGATTAATCAAGGTCAAAATACTTTATACCGAATTTTTCAAGAGACCGAGCATTTTCTTTTGTTATAAAGAGTTTTCGTTATAAAAGTTTTCTTTTTATGCATTATACAAAGTCTCGGAGAAGGCTTTGGAAATAAGCATATAATGTAACATTTATATACTTACTTATTTCTTGTGAACTTTTCATTTGAAAAAAGTTACTTCTTCAAAAGTTTCTTGTCGGTTGCTTGTTGGTACCTACCCTAAGTACCTACCGAAGTCCGAACCAGTTGGTGATTTTGACGATTTGCAGGTAAATAAGTTATACGCTAACAAAGATTATTTGAGCTTGAATTAAGTATAAGTACCTACTTATTTTCCAAATAGACAATGACGTGAGATGATCACGTGGTCGGATTGTTCTCAATAATACCTGTGCACTAAACTAATGGCTCAGGGTTTTCTAACTAAATTTTCGTACCTATATAATTCCGTTATGTCGTATTAACAGGAGTAGAGACAGATATTATCACATCAGTTAGTTCACTTCTAAATAATCAAATTTAAATACTAAACAAATAAATAAGTGATAATTTACACTAATATTATAAGACAGAATCTTTCCAGATTACTTAGATTGTTTTTTGTTTGCTTGTTTTCATTGAATAGGCACCGGAACTACTTGACCGATTTGAAAAATTCTTTCACTGTTGGGAAGCTACTACTTTCCTACTATGTATTTCCGGTGAACATGCGAACGATGCAAACAGCAGCTTATAGTATAGTAGATACAGTAATTATGAAACAGGCTTTAAAATACAAACAAAACATAAGTACCATGTATATAGATTATAGGAAAGCATACGATTCAGTACCACATGATTGGCTTCTTCACACTTTAACTATTTACAAAGTCCATCCCACAATAATCTTATTTCTAAAAGCATGCATGAGTGAGTGGAAAACAAGGCTGAAACTTACACAGATAGTATTCCAATAAAAGAGGCATTTTTCAAGGAGATGCGTTAAGTCCACTCTGGTTTTGTTTAGCCCTCAATCCTCTTTCAAATATGCTTAACAGTAACAAATACGGATTCCCAGTACCAGTAAACAGCACAAACCACATAACATCTATTACACATCTAAGTACTCTATATGGATGATATAAAGTTATATAGTAAAAAAAGACTCACATTCACTCTATCAACTTGCAGATATTACACAAACATTTTCAAATGATATTCAAATGAAATTTGGTATCGGTAAGTGCAAGACAGTAACAGTCATTAAAGAAATTATAGAACAGAATGATTACATAACAGATGACGGAAATACAATTGAATCTTTAGATGTCGATAGTAGTTACAAATACTTAGGGTTTCATCAAGTGAGACAAATTAACCAAAAACAGGCAAAACAAGAAATAATTACCAAGTTCAAACATAGGCTTAATATATTACTCAGATCTCAACTTAATTCCAGAAACCTTGCCAAATCCATCAACACCTTTGCAGTATCCCTACTGACATATTCATTCGGAATAATTAACTAGACTAAATATGAACTCACACAACTCCAACGCAATATAAATACAGCCATGATCACCAACCGTAAACACCATCCAAAATCGTGTAAACAACGACTCACCATACCACGAGAAAAAAGCGGGAGAGGCCTAATTGACATACATAACCTTCACAACAAGCAAATAAAGAACCTCAGACATTTCTTTCATGAAAAAGCCAAGGACTCCACATTACACAAAGCAATAGTTCAATTTGACTTACAAGATAGCGGCTCGCAACAGAATGAGCAAATCACACAGGATCTCGAAAAGGAAGGAGTATGGAAGCAAAAGTCGTTGCATGGGCGACATTACCACGACTTGCAACAACCACACGTTGACAAAGCAGCGTCAAATGCGTGGTTGCAGCGTGGAGAACTGTTCCCGGAGACTGAAGCTTTTATGACAGCTATTCAAGATCAGGTCATCAATACTAAAAATTATTCTAAAGACATTTTAAAGAACCCTACTACAGTTGATATATACAGAAGATGTCACAGCAACACTGAAACCATCCAACACATCACAGGTGCCTGCAAAGCTAAGTATAGTCCAGACTTGTAGTCCAAGCACAGATATGACCAAGTTGCGGCAATAATTCATCAGTATTTAGCCTTCAAATATAGTTTCTTGAAAAATAAAACTCCATACTACAAATACCAACCAGATGTCATTTTAGAAAATGAGGACTTCAGATTATACTGGGACAAAACCATTATTACAGACAAGACTATACATTTTAACAGACCAGATTTAACACTATTAGACAAAATTAACAAATCAGTTTTCTTAATAGACATTGCTATATGTAACACCCACAATCTCCAAACTACTCGCACGGAAAAATAGCCAAATACAGAGACCTTGCCATCGAGATAAAAACTCAGTGGAGAGTTACAACAGATAGTAGTACCCATAATTTTATCAACCACAGGGGTCATCCCCAGAGAATTGCACAATAGTCTCTACACACTCAACATCCCATCACCTACATACAAGCTCTTACAGAAAGTGGTCATACTAAATTCATGCCGGATAGTACGAAAATTTATAAATTTAGATTAAATAAATAAAAATGCACTTGGCTTAGCACGGGCCTGCTTTGTTAAAACACCTCTGCGGAGAGAATTAAAAGAATCAGAAATAATAATAATAATAATTTATTTGTCTCATCTAATAGTACATTGCACATTAACATCAATACCCTGCACTAGGCTCGCAGGCCTGTAACGCAGT
This sequence comes from Conogethes punctiferalis, assembly GCA_031163375.1. Classification (NCBI taxonomy): domain Eukaryota; kingdom Metazoa; phylum Arthropoda; class Insecta; order Lepidoptera; family Crambidae; genus Conogethes; species Conogethes punctiferalis. The sequence goes on along the minus strand of CM062077.1, from coordinate 19,512,840 downwards.
AATTGAGCTGAGTGAGCTTTAACAATTTTTATGTTACATTTTGCGACAGCCCGGAGTTGTCGCAAAATGTAACATATTTTGCGACAGCTTAGCCATTCATCTAATTAACTTAGCAACTAATATGACTGGCTCGGTGGCTCAATTGGTAGTGACCTCTGCCTTCTGAGCCAAGGGTCGTGGGTTCGATCCCCACACATTACAAACATTTGTGTGCATGAACATGACGTCTGTTTGTATTGGTCTGGGTGTTTTCTATGTGTAATATGTATTTATTTACAAAAAAAAATGTATCTAAGTAAGTTTATCAGTTGTCTAGTACCCATAGTACAAGCTTCGGCTTAGTTTGGGGCTAGATGGCGCTGTGTGGCCCAGCGTGGCATGTCTTGGGTTATTTATTATTATTTATAATATATAGGATTTAATTTATTTAATAGGATTTTAGGTAAGAACAAAAAGATTTGTGTATATGGGTGTGTGTGTGAGTGTAGGAGTGTAAACTGTATGTAAGTTGTGTTGTGACTGTTGTGAGGGAAGTGCACAGCATACTAAGATAGGATTTGTTCAGTTCCTGAATAGTCGAGGTCCAACAAAAAAAGTTTTAATTTACATTTTGCTTTATGTAAAGGTAGGTCTTTTATAGAACGTTTCCTGATCACTCTGTTATAAACGTGCGGATGCAAAAACACAAGTGCTTAACCTAATTACTTTTGGATCGGAGCAATGTATGGGATGTTATCTGATATTTATTTAAATAAATATATTCTTATTCTTACCATGAAAAATCAAACCAAGTCAAATAGGTACCATATTGTCAATCGTCACAGTAAATACGAGTAGCTTAAGTGAAATTCCTTTCCTTCAATGCGAAGATACCACCGCATGTTTACAAAATGATAATGCATTTTTAAATTAAGACTACTTAGATGTAAACGCACCCCGGGCGGTAACCCGACCCGCTCGGGGCTTTCGCGGGAGCCAAAACGGGCTTATCCCAATCTGTAAGTATTTCCCTCTCATTCAAACGGACGTTTCAAGTTTTCTAAACAACCCAAGGGCGAAAATATAGCTTCAATCACAATATTAAAGCAATTTAAAATGATTTTATGTTTCAAGGCAAGATTCATGCAAGTGTAAGGACGTGGTCTCTGCCTACCCCTCTGGGAGAAAGACGTGACGTTATGTATGTATGTATGTTATAAAATAATTTTTACAAGCAATAAAACCGACTTTGGGAATGCGCTAAAATGTAATTAATAATTCGCTTATTTGCTACTCCCGGCGATCGCCAACCCGCCTCTTAGCGTAATCATCTTGAGTATGTAGGATGATACATTATTAGCGTATATTCATGTCTAGGTAAAATACCAAAAATTACGCAATGATATACATACATACATATTAGGCACTAAACCGAACACGTCTCGTTTAAAAAAATCAATACGGCTTACGGCGAATGGCTATAGCGAGACGTGCCGAAGGAAGCTAGCGATAGCGCCTTAACTCGCCTCCGGCCTTAAAAGCTTTTACATTTCTTTAAAAATAATACTTCGTAATACCATCGCTGCGGAAAGTAGGTAAGTATGCAAAAATATTCAATTTTTATTTTTGGCGGTAATATTTTTAACAGGCGGTGGGAGTGCCGGGGGCCTAAGCCCGGATCTTCACGGTCGACTGGCGGTCGAGCACATTATTACTAAGATATGGTGACGCGTTCGCATCAAACGTGTGTAATCTTTGCACTGTTATTCCAATTCGTGTTTTGAATTTTGTCGAAATCGTTGTATGTATGTGTATGTTGCTATCTTAGCATAAATACTCGTAGTTAGACTCGTTTGATGTTTAGGTTTAAATCTCGGATTGGCTCAAAAGATTGTCCTTGTTTAAATCGGATATAACGATTTCAATGTTTCAAAACCAGGTGAACGCTAGGTACATTTTACTTTCTAGAGAATCAAAAATCTGGAATCAGCATTTATGACATTTATTTTCTTTGGTTCCATTTTTTCTCGGATTAAACTCAATATGAAATGGAACTGTATTTATTTAAATGATGATACTGTCTGAATTGTTTAATATCGTTCTCCAAATGGTTTTTGATCAATATTGAGTAAGTTTCCTTACTCGTTCTGGATCTAGTCATAGGACGTATGGTTTCTCATCTTTTTCTGTACATAAAATGTTACAAAAGTAACATTCTGGAAACACTGATTCCATCTGCAGTTGTCGTCTGCAGTCGGGTTCAAAATCATGACTGCAGCGACACGTCGCGGTCGCCGACCGCGACTCATGAAGCCCGCTTCCAACTGGTACCTTTACTGTTAGCAAAAACAACACAGGACTGAATGGAGAAATCTGTTAAAAAGGCTCGTTTAGAATGTAAAATTCAATACTAGAACATAAAAGAATTAAGTAGGTTATTTATTTTTGTTTATTTTAAAAGTTGGCACTTGGCAAAATAAATTTGAGAACCTCTGCCGAACATCATCAACCTATCTCAGTCCACTGCCGGACATACACTTTGATCAAACACTTGGAGGCTTTACCCATAATAGCGCTGGGCAGGCGGGTTGGCGATAGCAGGGCGTAGCATCTCGCTCCGGTGACGTTGCTGCCCGTCATCGGCCGGTGGTATTTAGCTACGCCTTCAATCGTGATGGTTATACCGCCACCAGTGGGTTGCCAGAGCCTCATTTGTTATTTGGCAGATTGCACCATTTGTTATTTGCACCATAGGCAGGCGAAAAGATGATTGGTCGCTCCCTCATCCTATGATATATTAATAAGCTTTTTTGTTGCGTAGGCGTGGGGGGCAACCCTGCCGGCGCGTACGCCGGGCTGTACGGCGGCTACGCGGCGGCCGCGCTGGCCGGCCTGGCGGGTCCGCCGCCCAAGCGGAAGCGGCGGCATCGCACTATCTTCACCGAGGAGCAGCTGGAACAGCTAGAGAACACATTCGAAAAGACCCACTACCCCGACGTGGTCCTACGGGAGCAGCTCGCGTTGAGGATCGACCTGAAGGAGGAGAGAGTTGAGGTATGCTTTTTTTATTACATATACTTATGATTAAATTATTCGTACTATTCAGAACACTACGTAAATTTTAAGGTAAAAGTAAAGTAATAGACATAAAAAAGGGAGAAGAAACGGGAACGGTTGATTATAGAATAGAATTTTGCTTAGGATTAAATTCTGTGGCAATACGAAGTTCGCCGGGTCAGCTATAGAATAGACCTAAGGTATTTTGGCACTTGGCTGATCGGAACTAAAGCCCAAAAAACTTCATGTCGATTTCTGAAATTTACGCCAACGCCTTCATGTCAATATCACTCACATGCCAAAACATTCTTGTCGGTCTGTATTATTGCCAGTTACGCTTTTACGTCGAAACCAATAAAAGAAATTGCGTTATACCTACTTTTGGATTTATCGTGAAATAACCTCGCTTAAAAAAAGAGATAAAGTTTATAAATATGGAGTACTTTTTTATTGAACACTACCTTTTGCGCAGCTTGGCTCGCGTGAATATTATTTTGTTTGCCACATTAGGTACAAAATGCCTTTATCGTGCGTATCGTGGTAAATACTCGTACTTTAGGTAGGTACCTACTTGTTATAAAAACCAACATTTACGATGTCATGGACATATTTTTAGCAGTACCTACTAAATACCAATGTAGGTACATAGTATTAACATAATTATGATATGATTGAACATTTAGTCAGCGTGTTTCTTCCAACTTGCACAAAGGCACAAATAATTCTTAAGAACCTGTAGCTTTCAAATGTTGCAAGAGTAGGGAATATGGATGACATTTTTATATGGATTAATTGAAATTTCTTTTATCGTCCAAATACACAAATATCGAAAAATACTTTCGATGTAAGTAATAGCTTCTAACTTCTACTTGGTGAATACCGAAATATTAATGCTCTGTGCCTTTTTATTTTTCAAATCTACTTATTTCGTAATCAGAATACAATAGGACCAGCTCTTTTATTCACATTTCTTTGTTGTACCTACCAGGTTTCCCAATACCATTCAAACAGAGGTTTGAAATATGTTGTTGTTATTAAAATACGTTGGTAGGTTGGTAGTTGCTCGCTACCGCGGAGATTTCTCAGTTTCGAATTATGTACCTAGACGTTACGTTTACATTCTATACGAGATCTCCTGATCTCATCTCCAATCATTGTTTTTTATGTACGATCAATATATCACTTATAGAGACCGTAGAGACGTTACTACGCAGCTACGGTACGGTACGTGTGATCTAAACAATACAATATCCTCAAATTCCTATAGATAAGTATTTAAATTTACCACTCAGATTTATCAGACTTTCACTCATTAACCATACGGAATTATTGAGTGTTCAATTGTGGTTTTGACAATGGACCACGATTGTTAAATGTTTAAAATTATTCCCGTCTACGTTCAGTTTGCATTTTACGGTACGATTATTATAGCCAAGCGTAAAGATTTAAGTACCTAGGTAGCTACCGTTGGACCGTTGGAGCCGTAAGCAAATAATGATGAGACATTTTTTCGAGATAAGTGTCTATGTGGGTGGCCTCGTTTCGAAGATACGAAGCTATTTCTACTATCTACATAGTTAAATCAATTATCTTACTTAATGTTATTTATAATTGGGAGTAATTAAATTTCCAAAAATATGTAGGTACGTATGGAAAACGGCTACGGTCTAGCTTAAATGAAAAAAAAATATACTTATATTAAGCCGGTTAAAGTACAAAATTACTATTGGATGTATTTAAATTATTCATAATTCATATTTTTATCTAGTGTCTATTGTACCTTCATCTTTTGCTTGATCATTCGCTACATATAAGTACCAATTTTCATCTAAGTACATACTTTTGTTAACTCATTATCGCTACTTTGTACTCCATGCAAATTAAATTTTATACCTACAAATGGCTTTAGCTTATAGTAGTTTCAATGAAGCGAGTCTCTATCGAAATATGCTAGGGTGGTAAGGAGTTGATAAAGGGGGATGAAAAGTTTTATGAAAGTATCGTCATTTTCAAACTTGAAACTTATATTATTTTAGGCCGTTGATTAGATATTTGTAAATTAATTAGCCTAAATAATTAAAAATTCTACTCATAAACACCATTCCACGCAGATGAAATCGCTGGCACAGCTAGTCAATTAATAATTTTTAGTTTTTTTTGCTACGTCTCTAGTTATAAAATATTTTTTGTTTTTTTTTGTAAAAACTAGGGTTTTTACTAACGAGGCCTACCTCGTTGACTTCATTCTGTACCAAATACCTAGCCTAGCGTAGCATCGGTCGTGCCAAAAGTCCAGTCCAGTACTATAATAATCGAAAACGATCGTGCGATGGACGGATCGTGTACTTTTGCACCATAAATCCCTCCCTATTGTCCCTCCCGTGTTCGTATATTATACGAACTAAAATCCGTCGAAGTCGATTTTCATTCATTTAAATCGTATATACGAACACGGGAGGGACAAATCCCTCCCATTTGTGGGGCAAAAATACGCTATCCGTCCATCGAACGATCGTCTTCGATTATTATAGTAGTAAGGCCCCTGTTCCAGGTGGAAGTGGGAGCAAACACGCGTTCTGGGTGGCGCGGGTGAGTGGTGCGCACACACTCCACAACACCGGTAGCCCAAACACCGGACACTTTCACGGCACAGATTTCGGCCTCAAGGGCCCTTAGCCTTACGTGGCCTCGCTCTACACGCATGTAGCTTTTGTCATTATCTATCGGATTTACTACTGACGCTTCTGGATGGTTTTGAATTAACTAATTAGCACTTAGAAATACCTAAGCATGTTATGTTTTATTGTATCTAAAAATTCTACGAAAATTTTATATGGTTTGAGATCGTGATAGTATAATAAATACTTCAACCTTACAGGTAGAATTTAATTGAAGCACGCAAAAATCTAACCAAAATCTAAAAAGTCGTCAAAGTTTCATAATACAAAATTCATCATCATCACCATCATCAGCCCGTATCAATCCACTGCTGGCTAGCCCACTGCCACATCAGCTTACTAATCCGGTGAGGTATGTCGCTGACTTTGGTTCTCTGCCGGATCACCTCATTTGGGATTCAATCCCGCATAGAGACGCCGAGCATAGCCCTTTCCATAGCTCGCTGAGCGACCTTTGATTTGTGGACTATCCTTACCGTTAATGTTCACGTTTCGGCTCCGTATGTCATAGCCAATGCGTTCCACCAGTTATGACTAATTGGTGGAACGCACTGATCGAAGACTTTCGTCTTTAGACACTGTGGGATCGACGATGTGAAGACTCGACGTAGTTTCCCAAACGCTGCCTAGCCTAGCTGAATTCTCCTATTCACCTCGTCCTCAAAGTTGTTTCCACCTAACTGCAATGTCTGCCCGAGGTATACATATTTTTGAACAACTTCGAGGATGGTGCCGTATACTGCAATCGGTTCCGGTAGAACATGTCCATTAAACATGACCTTGGTTTTGTCCAAGTTCATCCGTAGGCCGATGCGCATAGAGGAGTCAGCCAGTTCATTCACCAGCTGTTTTAAGTCCTGCAGCGATTCTGCCATTATGACGATGTCGTCTGCAAATCGCAAGTGAGAGATGTATTCGCCATTTATGTTGATGCCACGTCCTTTCCAGTTCAGCGTCTTGAACATATCCTCCATTGCATTAGTGAACAGTTTCGGGGAAATGACATCCCCCTGTCTGACTCCTCGATGCAACGGTATAGACCTTGTTTGTTTGCTGATTCTGTACTTGGACGGACATAGTGGCAGCTTCGTAGAGACATCTCATCACTTGGATGTATCGCCAATCTACTTGGCATCGCTGCAGGGACTCCAGAAGAGACCAGATTTCAACCGAGTCAAAGGCTTTCTCATAGTCCACGAATGCAAGACACAGGGGCTGTTTATACTCTTCTGTCTTCTGTATAATCTGCCGCACTGTGTGGATGTGGTCTATGGTGCCGTATCCGCTCCGAAACCCAGCCTGTTCCGGCGGTTGGAATTCGTCGAGTCTTCGCGCAAGATCGATCGATTCGTGATCACTCTTGAGAATAGCTTATAGACGTGGCTTAGAAGGGAAATGGGTCTATAGTTCTTCAATAGGGTTTTGTCTACTTTTTTAAAGAACAGGACAACCACACTCCTAGTCTACGCCCTGGAGTACTTCTTTCGTGTAGGACAGCGTTAAAAAGCTTTCGGTGCTCCCTCAGTACGGGTTTACCTCCGGCCTTTATAAGCTCTGTTGTAACGCCATCCTCTCCAGGGGCTTTTCCGTTTTTAAGCTGCCCAAGAGCGATCCCGATTTCGTCAATGCTGACTTCTGGCAAGTCTTCGGTGAAATGGCGTGTTAATGTGGCTCTAGTATCTTCATTGTCGGGATCAGGTCGAGATGCATGCGAAGCGTATAACCCGCCGTAGATGTCTTCCACTTCCGAAAGGACCACCGGCTTGGAGGCAACGACTTCTCCACTTGCTGTGGTCAGCTTGGTCAGGTGGCTTCTTCCAATAGATTGTACAAACACCTTAGACCCCCGATTTTGCTCAATAGCTCTTTGATCAAAAGAGTATTGAAGCGTCGGAGGTCGCGTCGTACAAGTTTATTGATCTCTCGGTTTAGAGTCCGTTTTCCTGACGAAGTGACGGTTTCTTCAGGAAGTTTCGACTCGTTTCGACGTTCCTTCCTTCTTCCCTGAGGACTCGAACCACATTTTTGAGGTTCTAGTTAACGTTAGTTGTGGTTTCTACGGCAGGGAATCGGCTTCCAGGTTTAACTGAAACTTTTCATATCCTGCCTTTGAAGCAGTGTAGGCCGGAGTCTTGACTTCGTCAAGCGGACGCATTCGGCTTTAAAGTCGATATTCAGAGCGCTCGGACAAGTCTGTGATCGCTACCGATGTTAAACCTGTTGATCACAGAGACATCTCTGAATATATGCCGGCTGTCCGCTATGATATAGTCAATCTCGTTCCTTGTCATAGCGTCGTTGCTTTGCCACGTCCACTTTCTTTGGGGCTTCTTCTTGAAAAAAGAATTTATCAAGAAGAGCCCCCACGTTCGAGAAAGTTGACGAGCATCTGCCCCCTATGATTTCTGACTCCAAAACCATGGGATCGTACTACCGATTCGTTGCAAGTCTGTACTCCCACTTTAGCGTTAAAATCCCCCATCACGACATTATAGTGGGCCTTGGTAGTGAAGTGTAGGGCCTTCGATATGTCATCGAACATTTCCTCCACTTCATGATCCGAGTGTGTCGAGGTCGGTGCACTTGCACCACCTTAAGGCTGTACCTCTCGGTGAACTTGATAATAAGGTACGCTTCCCTGTTCGACACACTGGACATTTCCACCACGTTTTCGGAGAGGGACTTATTGACCAGAAACCCGACGCCACCTTGGGATTTTTGGTTTCCCTCGCGGAAGTACATGAGGTGGCCTGTCTAGGGTTACGGTGTCCTCCCCTCTCTTCGGACTTCGCATAGCTCTAGTGTGTGCCACCTAATTTTCCCAAGTTCCACCTGCAACTGCGCCAGAGGCAAGTCAAGCCTTAATGTGCGTCCGTTGTACGATGCCAGGGTCAATTTGGTGTGGCGGCCTGCCGTAGCCCGGTGATTCTTGGCATCCCCTGCCCCGCCGTTACCATGGTCGCCACCGTGACCAGGGATAGCGGGGCCGCCGGTAACTGGGGGCCGTGGCTTATGTAACATCATTTGGAGGAATTGCCCATAATCGCCACGTTGGGCAGGCGGGTTGGCGATCGCAGGGCGTAGCTTCTCGCTCCGGTGACGCTGCTGCGCGTCATCGGTCTGTGGTACTTAGCTACGCCTTCAATTTGTGGTGGTAATACCGCCACCAGTCGGTTGCCAGCGCCTCGTTCGCTATTCGGCAGGACGCACCACGGGCAGGTGCGGTTGGCTTAGAGCGCAAAGATGATAGGTCGCTCCCTTACATCCCTTTGTTTTATACTATGTAGTGAAATATTCTTCTAAAAGTTTATGAGACTTGGCTTCATACAAACCGCACGAATTTGCTTAGTGTAAAGTTTTTATTAAGGAATCCATAAAAAATTATTCCAAATGGAGTTTTGAACAGAACTCTATTTTGACTACGGGTGTATAAAAGGGCGAGTTGGGTAAAACGTCGGGAGCGCCGAGCGGCGAAAATTAATCGGAGTTAATTAAATTTTATTTATTTATGATGCCGGGCCGAGGGACGATAAAGCATAACAATACGGATAATTACGGTCACTTTTGTGGCTTTCTTCGGATAACAGCGTTTGCAAGATTTGCTTAACTAGGGACTATGTAGGTAGTCATTAATGTAACCTATCGTTATGACTTTTTGGGCTGCGTAAGTTAATACATCAAATATCGAAAAACTAATTTGTTACATTATTTACGTAAAGTACTTTTTGTTTACATTGCCATTAAAATTTGTCATTCAATTCGGTGTACTTTTTATTATTAAAAGCTTTTATTGCCCAGTTAGTAGGTATGTTATTATTTAAAGCTTTTTTAAATTAAAAGCTTTTTCTTAAACTTGCCTTGTTAGTATGTTAGTGTGCGGCAAATCTTGCAAGCTAAATTAGAACCACTTCCTGAGATCAGATTAGGTTCAAATTAGGTATACTTACTTACGTTACCTCGGTGACAATGCAATAATATGGTACCATTTTTTTTTATTTATTTAAACTTTATTGCACAAAATGGTACAAAAGGCATACTTAATGCTAGGAGCATTCTCTACCAGTTAACCTTTAGGTCATGCAGATAGCAGATTTATGTGCGGTGAGTGTTCAAAGAGAAACACAGTGGAAGATAATACCTAATATATAAAAATAAACTAATATAATAAATATACTCGTACTACATACATAATTATTATAATGTAACATAAATATTAAATAAATATATACATACGAGTATATACACAAGTATATTATAACATAAATATAATTATACAAATACTTGAAAAACATACACAATAGATAAACTTGGCAAGCAATTAAGTGGCATTTTAGAAATTAAGCCGAATCTATTAAGAGGTGTTCACGTACCCTCTTTTTGAACAATTCTTTATTTTGCGAAGACTTAATTTTACTGGGCAAAGCATTCCACAGCCGAATGGCTTGCACAGTGAAAGATTGGGAAAAGAAGCTGGAATGATGGAGAGGGACAAAAAGCTGAAAATTATTAGAAGAACGGAGAGATCGGTCATGTGATTGGCATAAGAATTGGAATTGATTTTTGAGATAAGAGGGAGCCAAAGAATTAAATAAAATATTGAAGACACAGAAACAGAGAATTCTGGAATTTCTACGCTGACGAATAGGAAGCCATTGTTGCCAAGTTGGGCACGAAAATTGGAAACATGATCGTATTTGCGTAGTCCAAAGACGAATCTTATACAGTTGTTTAGGAGACGATCAAGTTTGTTTAAGAGGGCGACAGATAGATACCATGAAGCTGCTCTCAAGGTGGAGTCGGAAGGTGGCTATAGGAACTCCTAAACTAAACAAGATAAAACCGTCGAGTTTGGACTCGTTTGAATAGTCTTGACAAGCACTCTTGTGCTACATGACAGCCAGGGTCTCAAAATGGCGTCGGAAGGTGGCCATAGGAACTCCTTTTTTTTTTTTTTTTTTTCTCCCGGTGAAAATGCATTTGGGCATACCCGCCGCTTGGGGGAGCGGTGGGTTATGTGGGACTCATCCCGCCTCGAAAAGATGGAAGTGAGGCGGGAAATACCCACTAAAAACACCGGTCCCTCCGTCACGCGCCTATGGGGGTGATGTCACGGGACCCGGTGTAACCAGAACAGCCGTGACACCACCAGCGCTGCCTGCCTACGCAGGCCCGACAGGCCCCCCCCTAGGGGGAGCGACGGGAGCGGCCTGGAGGGCCAGCCCACTCCCGTCCGGCAAGAACGGGGACCCGTGCAAGGCGGGTGAAGGTGCCCCCGCACCATCCACCCGCTGGGCCCCGTCAGGAGGCTGCTGGCGGTCGTATGCCCGCCTATTGCGCCCCCTACGACGACGACGGATAGCGGGAGCTAAGGGGTCGTCCTCGCGCTCTCGCTCTGCCGCCTCCTTCCGCGAGATAATTGTCTCGCAGAAGGAGGCAACAGCCGACCAAAGTTCGCGGCCGCTCAACAGCGCCGAGATTAGAGATTGCAGCGACACACTGCCGATCTCTCTGGATAGAGCTGCACGTTCTTCGTCAAAAGCGGGACACGAAAGGAGAGTGTGGTCTGCCGTGTCCGACTGAGCCCCACACTCCCAACAGCCCGGTGTTTCTTCTCGCCCGATGCGGTGCAGGTAACTGCCGAAGCAGCCATGCCCGGTCAGCACCTGCACCAGGCGGTACGACAGATGGCCGTGAGAGCGCCCGAGCCACTGTTCCAGAACAGGGCCCAATACGTCTAAAAGACGACGGCCGTATGTTGCGGAGGCGAGACTCTCTGTCCAATGATGGATCAGATCTTCATGAGCCTCCCTCCGCACAGCTCCTCTCTCTGCAGGGGCAGGGTGCTCCCCGCGCGCCCTCTCTTCTGCCGTCCAGAAATATACTCTGGCTAGCACTTGGGCTTCAAGTTCCCAGGGCGGAGTGCCAGCCAGAGCGCAGGCCACGTCAAATCCTACGGTGCGATAAGCACGGGCGGTACGCTGCGCGATTGCCCGTTGGGGCCGACGTAGGTGCACCACATTTTTTCTAAGCGCGACCTTATCCGCCCAGATAGGCGCGCCGTAAAGGGCCATACTTTTGATGATGCCGGCGTATAAACGCCGGCAGTGGGCCTTCGGTCCCCCCAGATTTGGGAGAAGCCAGGCGAAGGCGTTGGCGGCCTTCAAGAGTCGCGGTGACAGCCCACTAAAATGCGGGCCAAACTGCCACCGCGAATCCAGCTCCAGTCCGAGGTATTTGATCCGGTCCTTGACCGGGATCGTTACTCCCTCAGGCCATAAGAACTCCTAAACTAACTAAATTAATGATATGTGTGAAACAATTCCATTCATTGTAGAAATTGGTAATCTATATACCTACTTATAATAAATCTGTAGATAGGTCAATTCTGTACATGAAATATATTTTCAAAATAACTATCAGGGGGTGATTAGTGATCGGTACTGATGCAGATGCCAAAAATGCAATCAGTAAAATTTTTGTCTGTCTGTCTGTATGTTCGTTATAGAAACAAAAAATTCTCGACGGATTTTAACGAAAATTGGTACAATTATTCTTCATACTCCTGGGCAGGTCAAAGTATACTTTTCATCACGATACAATCAATAGAAGCAGAGCAGTGAAGGGAAGTGTTGGGAAAACGGGAGAAATTTTTATCTGTATGTATGAACGCGCATCACGCGAAAACTACTGCATATAATTGAATGCGGTTTTCACCAATGTATTGCTAGAGGTCTAACTTAAAATTTGGGCATCATTTTATGGAAGTCCGTTATTTTTGAAACCCGATATCCACGCGTGCGACGCCGCTGGCACAGCTAGTTTCATTTATTTGTTAAAAACTTTTTGAACACATCTTTTCATCATTGTTATCAACTGTTATTGTTATAACTTTGAAAATCAGAGAAGTTTCACACTAACTTTGCAACCCGCCCTACCCACCACCGGAGTAATCGAGGCCGCTCTAAATGTCATCAGACAAGCCAAGAAGAAACGCCAACGAGTAGCAGCAGTCGGTCTCGATATCAAAGCGGCATTCGATAATGCCTGGTGGCCAGCATTTTTTGGGAGACTTCGAGCCATGCGATGTCCCAAAATCATCCACAAACTTATACAAGACTACTTCCCGGAACGAAAGGTATCTTTAAGTTATAGTAGGGTTAATGTTTGTAAAACAATAGTCAAGTGTTGCGTACAAGGTTCAGTCTGCGGACCCACCATGGAATATCATCCTTTTTTTTTAATCCGTTGAAAATGCATTTAGGCATGCCCATTTATTGGTCGGGCCAAGACTTTTTTAAGGGGCGTGAAGAGGTAACCAAGGACCCCCGCAATCACTGATATACTTTGCCTAGTTCTAAGTCAATTTATTAGATGTAGTAAAGATTGCCTTTCTATATATGTTTTTAGCTGTACATATAATATAATTTAACGGTCGAACGGTAGTTGCGAGAGACATCGTTAAAAAAAAGTTGTTTTTCGTGTTCGGGAGCACGGTACCGCGCGTTGTTTCCCGGCCCGTATTTGCGCAGCGGCAATTGAACTGTGCATTATTAACTAGCTTTGTTTTAACGCACACACGCCACACAACACTTGCCACAAACCTACTGCTGGCCGAAAACAGCTCTTACGATATTTTTGTTTACATTTTTTTTTTATTTAACCACTTTATCTTAAAAATCTTATCCGTCTTTAGGAACAGAGGTATCCCGGACGAGAAGATTTTGCGCAGTTTCCCGAGCGCTGCCTAGCCGAGTGGGATTCTTCGATTGACCTCCTTCTCGAAGTTGGACCAGCCTAACTGGATTACTTGTATATAGGAATTCGTCCACAACTTCCAGCTTAGAGCTCCCAACAGAGACTGGAGCGTTTACGACGTGGGAACTAGACATGATCTTCGTCTTTTCCATGCTCATTTTAGGACCCACTTGTTGGGATACCCTATTGAGGTCTCCGAGCATAGTGTTAAGGTCCTCCAGCAACTGTGCTATGAATACAATGAAGGTGAGCGATGTACTCGCCATTAACATTGATGCCGCGTCCTTCCCATCCCAGGAGTTAGAAGGCTTCTCCCAATGCTGCCGTGTTAACGTCCCCCTTTCTTAATCCTCTCTGCAATGGTACTGCTCTAGTGGTTTGCTCCTGTACTCAGACCGACATAGTGGCTTTATTGTACAGACACTTCAACACTTCGATGTACCGATAGTCAATGTGGTAATGCTGGAGAGACCGTAGCACAACCCACGTCTTAATCAAATTAAAGGCCTTTTTACTCGGCGAAGTGTCGGGTAAGCCTAACGTGAATCGTTCTATTCACGCTAGGCTTACCTACCCGGCGGGGCTTTTTCTTCGTTATTTTATTTTATTAATAACGAATAAAAAGCCCCGCCGAACTTAGCTTCTTCTTTTCGACTTTCTTTATCGGTTAATAATTATAAGCCCATACTTTCTGTTTGTTTAAAACAAGTGATTAAATATCCATCAGTAAGGTAAAATTTCTTTGCAATATGACAACAAATATTGTGTTTTATGTTATGTTGTTTCGAAGTATATTTATCCTGTACCTAATTAAAATCCTTGTTAGTTTTGGAAGTGGAGCAGAAGCCCTGAAAAAACATAAAAAATCAATTTCACACTATTAAACAAATAATGAGCTTGATCAAAATTTTGGAAAAATGAGTTTATGTAAAAAACAGTTCTAGGGCTGTTTTATTATTATTAATTTATTGTTTAATATATTGCATAGCATAAAACAATACAGGAATGGAATAAAAACCAATAGGTAATTAAAAAAAAACCTGAAACACCCGACTACGTTTCTGTAAAACAAGATTTCGAAAGAATAAAATTCAATAACAATGAAAGATGTAAATTGTTCCATTCTAGCAATTCAAATTCGACATTAGTCTGTTTATTATAAGTCTTTTCCACTTTAGATGGGTACGGTGACACATCGGTGACATTTGTCAACGAATCTTTTTTACGCAATTTGTACCTATATTAAAATAATAAATAATCATGAAAATAAAAAGTGTTTTAACAGAGATTTACTTTAATTTGCGTTTGAAACCATAAATAAAATTTTAATGTTCATATTAATTACAGAATCTAATCCATTAAATATTTTTTATCAGTAATGCATAAATTGAAATTTGATGCGTAAATTGAAACGTATTTTCATAGGGATTGAAACATTGAAATCGTTATAATACCGATTTAATCGTTAAATCGGTTCACGATTTTTCAACTGTTGTATAGATTTTATTAAATACTAGCTGTGCCGGCGGCGTCGCACGCGTATATAGCGGGTTTCAAAAATAGCGAACATCCATAAAAGGGTACCTTAATTTTAAGTTAGACCTCTAGCAATACAGTGGTGAAAATCGCATTTGATTCCATGCAGTAGTTTTTTCGTGATGCGCGATCAAACATGCAGATAAAAATTTCTCCCGTTTTCCTAACGCTTCCCGTCACTGCTCTGCTCCTATTGATTGTAGCGTGACGAAAAGTATACTATAACCTGCCCAGGAGTACGAAGAATAATTGTACCAAGTTCCGTCAAAATCCGTCGAGTAGTTTTTTTTTCTATAGCGAACATACATACAGACAGACAGACAAAAATTTTACTGATTGCATTTTTGGCATCAGTATCGATCACTAATCACCCCCAGATAGTTATTTTGAAAAAATATTTAATGTACAGAATTGACCTCTCTACAGATTTATTATAAGTATAGATTTAAATTTCATAATAAAGGATAAGCAGCTATTGTTGCAAAATCGAAAATCTTGTATAAAATGACTGGGATATGGACATTTAAATGGATTGTTTAATCGTAATTCATATAATTATCTATGTAAAATGGAGAGATTATTCAAACTCAGATTAATCGGATGATTATTTTTACATGATTGCGGATGATAAATAAATATATTTTTATTAAATCATGCAATTTTTTATTATCTCCAAATCGATTCTCTCTTCATAGAAAATGAAATCGATGAAATCATAACAACGATTTTTACCTTCGATTTTAATTTTACCACATGACTAAAAACTTTTAATCCCAAGTGTCACCGTACCCATGCTATGTGAAAAAGACTATAATTCGGGTTGGATTTGGAAACTATAACGTCATTTGATGTTCATTCAAAACTATGAAACGTCATTTGGCGTTCATTCGAAACAATGAAACTTCATTTGACGTTCGTTCAAAACTAGTATAAAATTACGAGTAATATAGGACTAGGTATTATGTATTACTTACGCCTCGTTAAAGTACCCATATTATTTATTTGCTCTGATGGAAGTTATAGGTAGGTACCTTAACAATTTTGTGTCAGAAGTTTTGAAGAAACCTCGTGTTTCTTAGTAGTCAAATTGTCGAAGTGCCGATCAAATTTTAGTCCAGAGCATGATTTGCTGGATGGGGGAAGCATTGTTCAACATTTCACCGGTTAAATTATTAGATAAATTCTATATCAATCGAAATTATCAAGAAGCTGGCGGCGCCGGCGGCGTCGCACGCGTGGATATCGGGTTTTAAAAAAAACGGACTTCCATAAAATGGTGCCTAAATTTTAAGTTAGACCTCTAGCAATACATTGGTGAAAACCGCATTCAATTCCATGCAGTAGTTTTCGCGTGATGCGCGTTCAAACATACAGATAAAAATTTCTCCCGTTTTCCCCACACTTTCCTTCACTGCTCTGCTCTTATTGATTGTAACGTGATCAAAAGTATACTATAACCTGCCCAGGAGTATGAAGAACAATTGTACCAAGTTTAGTTAAAATCCGTTGAGTATTTTTTGTCTCTATAACCAACATACAGACAGACAGACAAAAATTTTACTGATTGCATTTTTGGCATCAGTATCGATCACTAATCACCTCCTGATCGTTATTTTGAAAAAATATTCCATGTACAGAATTGACCTCTCTACAGATTTATTATACCTAAGTATAGAAAGTATAGAAGATATCGTCGCCGTAGAGCGAAAAGTCACTAAGTCGACATATGGCCAAAATGGAGTTAAATACCTAACCAGATTCCCCAAATTTTTCTGCACAAATTCTTCTTTTTGACATTTCTGTACGCGCCATAGTTTTTGTTTTACAGAGAGCGAAAACACATTAACTTTACGTTTGCACTACTCATTGGCAGTCGAAAACTAACCAATTTTACTTAACACTATTTTTTATGATCTAACAAAGCAAATCTGTACCTAAGTCGAGTTGGTTATTTCTCTCTTTTACAAATCAAATCATAATTTTGGACCCAATCCATACTAAAAATTACCTAAAGTGACTTAACTACTTTTAGAATTACTGGTTCGGTACAAAACATGAAAGCGAAAACTAACTAAGTCGACTTATTGACTCTCGATATGATCCAAACATGAGTGAAATAGTCACTAACTCAGTTTTTTTGTCATTATCTCAGTAATTAAACATAATTAATTGAAAGTGATATTACAATCTTATTTGTCTATCTATTCTTTAAGATATATAGCAATGAAATTAGAGTTATCTTTTACTAAAATTAAGTTATATTTTTTTTTGTTTTATAAAACTTTAAACCGCCATAACTCAAAACACGTCATGACCTACTTAGTGACTTTTCGCTCTACGGCGACGATATCGTCGCCGTAGAGCGAAAAGTCACTAAGTCGACATATGGCCAAAATGGAGTTAAATACCTAACCAGATTCCCCAAATTTTTCTGCACAAATTCTTCTTTTTGACATTTCTGTACGCGCCATAGTTTTTGTTTTACAGAGAGCGAAAACACATTAACTTTACGTTTGCACTACTCATTGGCAGTCGAAAACTAACCAATTTTACTTAACACTATTTTTTATGATCTAACAAAGCAAATCTGTACCTAAGTAGAGTTGGTTATTTCTCTCTTTTACAAATCAAATCATAATTTTGGACCCAATCCATACTAAAAATTACCTAAAGTGACTTAACTACTTTTAGAATCACTGGTTCGGTACAAAACATGAAAGCGAAAACTAACTAAGTCGACTTATTGACTCTCGATATGATCCAAACATGAGTGAAATAGTCACTAACTCAGTTTTTTTGTCATTATCTCAGTAATTAAACATAATTAATTGAAAGTGATATTACAATCTTATTTGTCTATCTATTCTTTAAGATATATATCAATTAAATTAGAGTTATCTTTTACTAAAATTAAGTTATATTTTTTTTTGTTTTATAAAACTTTAAACCGCCATAACTCAAAACACGTCATGACCTACTTAGTGACTTTTCGCTCTACGGCGACGATATGCAAACGTTAGTTTTCCTATTAAAATTTAATCGGCAACCCATATGCATTATATTTATTGACATTCCGGTTTAATACGCAACGGGACATATGTCCCATATTTTCCCGATTCATTTATAGTCTGTAGAAAACAGCAAATTAAAGCATGTTACATTGCTCCTATTTTATTTTTTTTAATTTCCTTACGTTCTTTAATAAATACTACGTTTTATATAATAAAATCCATTGCTACAAACTGTCATCCTACAAGTGTAAAAAAAAGTTTAAAATCTGACAAGAACTTAAACAGCAGGTTGATAACATTTAGTTTTTAATAATGCTAAGTAGGTAGGCATAAATTATTATTTCTCCAAAAGAAATCGCAATTTGCGAATAAGTCCGATATTTAATAAACCGTGTTTGATTTGAGGATTACGTGTACGAGTAAGTAGGTATGCTGTGATACAGCGACAGTCATTAAGAACTTAGATTATCCACTCACACGTTCCCGTTTTATAAAACATTCCAATTCCAATCATTTGTACACTTAGCTGGCTTCAAGCGATTAAAAAATCACATAGAGGGCTTCCTTCTTTGGTGCGAGACGCGGGGCGCTATCGCCGAGTTCATACTATTAAAATTGGTTAAACTCGCCTTTATTAGGATTCCTCTCTTTGCTTTTCGTTAATCATAAGGGTAATTGCGGTTACTTAATTATAGCTTGCTTTTATTCAAATTATGGAGGTAGAAAGTTACGATGATGTATAATAATGAATATATTTTTCGCATTCGTCAGCGTGGTTTAAATTCCTTTAGCCGATATTCGCGAATAAGGATAAACGGTGTGGTCCGTCCCCGGAGCATTCCATCGCTCCCCGGAATTTGCCCTCCCTGGACTAGGAAAGCCGGCCGCTTGTCATCTGCTGCTGGCAATGGCAGATAGGGACGCTATGCTTTCGTGCTATCCGAATCCCTGCAAGGTGCCCTGCCACTGGCGACGCAGAGAGGCTTAGTGGGTATGCCCTCCCATTCTGGAAAGTGTCGTCCACTCCCCCCGGAAAGAGCGTGAAGGTGTCTAATGCATTCTCATTTAAAAAAGGGTGTTGTTTGGTTGTAATACCTTGGTACAACATTATTTCCTGCCTTCCACAGTTAGTAGACTTCCGTACCTGGCAGCCGAACGGCCGACGGCCGAGCGTGTGGATTTCAGTGTAGAATAATCTTGTATTTTCAGCCGTCGGATGCGCGGCTGCGATCGGCACAAGAATACGGCGTTGTATGGAGGCAGTCAGGGAGAAGCACTGATCATACCGCGTCTCATTAAACGAGTCCTTAAGAGCATAGCACGAATGTGCTGCTGCAGCGATTTAAATACACCGCCCTGCTCCCACCCGGCAATAAAATTCAAATATGGGCTTTAAATATTGCTCTTTAGACATAATATTTGACATTGGCATGATAAATCGGCAGACAGCTCTCTGACAGCGATCTAACCGCGCGTCGTCAGACTGTTCGGTGCCAACGTGGAATTTATAAATATCTAAAGAACTATTTTTAAATCCCATATTTGGGTAGGAGCACAGGTAGAAGGGCGGTAAAAATGAGCCATGACCATTAATGTCATTTTCAATACTAGCGACCCGCCCCAGCTTCGCACGGGTGCAATACTATATCCATTTATTATACACATAAACCTTCCTCTTGAACCCCTTTATCTATTAAAAAGAAACTGCATTAAAATCCGATGCGTAGTTTTAAAGATATAAGAATCTTTTCTTTGCTTATAGATCAGTTAGACGACTAGAATGGCCTTTGCTTTTAAGCGCATCCACGAAATCCCAAGCACCGTGTAAGTGGTTGTATGTATGTATCTACTATGTACCTACTGGCCAAATATTTGGTGCCACAACATTGCACAACATTTACATCGTCATAATCAACCGTGTTGTCTACAGTCATAAACCTTTCCTAAAGGCTTCCAAAATGCCAGTTACACACAGTCTGGTTTCAGGGCAATCCTGCGAATCTTACTTTGCAGTTATGTTGTAGCGTGTTTCTTATCGAAAAGTTGCAGGGTGTGTTCTGCTGGCTGTAACTGTTGTTCGTGCTATGTGCCCTTTTTTACGTCAGGAATGCCTTGATGCATACCTAGGGCCCTAGGTGACACCTGGATAATGTGGGACTCACTCCTAAAATGGAGAATACTCACTAAGCATGACGGTGGTCGGCTAAGAGCGCTCATCTGAGGAGGGTCGGGATGCCCATCGGGATTCGTCTCAACCCCTTCTCAGCTCAGTTCCGCCACAACCCCGAAGGCTCTTTTAGTCGCCTTTTATGACAGGCAGGGATACCTCGGTAGTATTCTTACGCCCCATTACCGCAGGACGCGTGCTATGTGCCCTGCCCAGTGCCACTTTAGCCTCTGATTTCCTCATTTCTCTCCCTGTACATCCCTGAGCTTCCTCATGAGCCACAACAATGCCTTCATTCAATTAACAATAGCAGCAAATACCTCAGGAGATATTTTAATGAGAAAAACTTGGTTCAATAAATATTTAACATGAAGACGGTTGCGCAAACACGAGACTGCGGGGGCGACTCCATTGTCGGTGGCTCAACTCTTTACACAATTAAATATTTAACGAGACAAGACGATTGGAGCGACGAATTTATAATACCCTCTTTTGGCGACGGGGGTTAAAAATATTGTGTTGTCAAAGTATTAAATTCGATCCAAAAATGTTGGCGAACTCCGCTACGGCTGCCATGGAGTTTCGTAGAGGATGTAGAATGGTTCATTGTATGATCCTGGGGATACACCCACCTAGTGACTAGGATACAAGATCTTATATAGTACTAATAGGTAATAGGTACTGTCACTGTGGAAGTGGAAGGGGTAACTATTCTCGTGTGCAAACTCATTCGATCGCTACTCGTCTATAGTATTCTTGTTGAAGTCAACTAACTGAAACAGTCGCTTATTAAAAGCTACCTATCTCTTTAATTAGTTTAGTACGGGAACCAATCACTTCATCGAAATTAATTTCATTTACCTTAAGTTATAGTAGATTCATGTTATGACATCACCATATCCATTAAAGTGTAAGTTTAAATAATTTGTATGATTTGATTTTGATTAAAATTTGTTTATTAGTTTCTTAGTTACCTACCTACTCGTCGGATTTCATCATTATAATCATCAGCCTATTGCAGTCCACTGCTGGACATAGGCCTCTCCAGTTGTTTGCCACTTAGGGCAAACATCTTGAGGATATACCCATAATCGCCACGCTGCGCAGGCGAGTTGGCGATCGTAGGGCGTAGCTTCTCACTCCGGTGACGCTGCTGCCCGTCATCGGCCTGTAGTATTTAGCTAAGCCTTCAATTGTGATGTTTTTACCGCCACCAGTCGGTTGCCAGCGCCTCGTTTGTTATTCGGCAGGATGCACCACGGGCAGGTGAGGTTGGCTTGGAGCGAAAAGATGATAGGCCGCTCCCTTGCATCCCCTCGTCGGATTTGATTGAGATTATATTTTAGAAGTATACATTTTTGGATGGCTTTGCACTGTGAATGTGCATTTTAGCCACTGTCAAGTAAAAGTTAGGGAAACGAAAGGATTTAAAAGAAGTAGCGGAATTCGGAATTAGGATCAGCAGGAAGGATTATACAGATACATATATACAGAAAAAACATATAATATAATCTATACTTATGATAAATCTGTAGAGAATTCAATTCTGTACATGAAATATATTTTCAAAATAACTATCAGGGGGTGATTAGTGATCGATACTGATGCCAAAAATGCAATCAGTAAAATTTTTGTCTGTCTGTCTGTATGTTCGTTATAGAAAAAAAAAACTACTGGACGGATTTTAACGAAACTTGGTTAGTACGATTATTCTTCATACTCCTGGGCAGGTTATAGTATACTTTTCATCACGCTACAATCAATAGGAGCAGAGCAGTGACGTGAAGTGTTGGAAAAACGGGAGAAATTTTTATCTGTATGTTTGATCGCGCATCACGCGAAAACTACAGCATGGAATTAAATGCGGTTTTCACTAATGTATTGCTAGAGGTCTTACTTAAAATTGAGGTACCATTTTATGGAAGTCAGTTATTTATGAAACCCGATATCTACGCGTGCGACGCCACCGGCACAGCTTGTAGAGAAATAAATACATACAATTTAATATCATTAAGAAGTATATAGGAGGCATGGACGTAGAAAATAAACGGACGGAGCATTGGTTAAATAAGGAGTGAAGCACAACAATGGCGGCGACGTACGGTTGTGTGAGTTGACGGAGAGTTGCCATACGCGGAAAATTACCCAATAATTACAAAAATGTATTTCAATTACTAAGTGTATTTTTTTTGCATATTTTGGCATTCTGTCTGTTGCATCAATTCGTATATAATGTAATTTTACACTTTTTTATCAAACTAAATAAAAGGAAAAATAAAACGATCAGTAATTTTAATCATTTATTCGAATATTACAAATATTCTTAACTGTTTCATACAGAGGCTCATTATCATTCTCTTATAAATTACAGCTACTATCGTCTTCATACAATGATTTCCTTTTCCACCTAAATGCCCACCACACCATTATGCTAAATGTGGCCTTTGGGTCGTAAGATCCTAGGCTCTGTCTACCCAGTCATAGATAGAATAAAAGACGTGATAGTATAAATTAAAAAAAATATCTTCATTACATATTAATTTAAAGACACGATGAGATAAAAAATATACCACAACAAATGTACAAAGATACAGAACATACAGAAATCTCCCACGTTTTAGGGTAATTTTTATATTCTATAAATGGCAACACCGGTAATCATAGAAGTGTCAGCTAATTTTCTTGCCTACAAATTATGTATTTTTTGTTTAATTATTAAAGATAAAGTAATTGACTGACTTACCTATGATAGGTTATCCCTTCATTTTTTTTTGTTAAACAGTGGTTTAACAATAGTGATTGTTTCGACAGCATTTAACAACACAGGATGGCATTATAATTTTTCTACAAAATACGTATGACCGTGTGTCAACTTCAACTCGCGCCGAGACAATGGCGGCCGTTCGTCTTACTTTGCTGTGAGTGTGTGCGTGCGCTCGTGTCTGTACGATACGCCGTCTTACTTTGATTGCTTCACTATTGATGTTACTGAAGCGGTGTCCGTTTATTTTCTACGTCCATGATAGGAGGCCAGACTTTTGTATACGAACATAATTTTCATTTGTGGACAGGAGAGATGTGAACTGGTGGGAAAAGGAACATTTAAGGATTTAAATCTTGCCACAATTGACACCGGTCAGCTAAAGGACAAGTAAAGAAAATATGATTAAATTGCCTGTTTCTGCTCCACACTCACACTTCGCGTCAGCGATATTACGTAGGTTAGCTAGGTGTTCTGGGGTACACACA
This sequence comes from Conogethes punctiferalis, assembly GCA_031163375.1. Lineage (NCBI taxonomy): Eukaryota > Metazoa > Arthropoda > Insecta > Lepidoptera > Crambidae > Conogethes > Conogethes punctiferalis. The sequence goes on along the minus strand of CM062077.1, from coordinate 19,489,408 downwards.
TGGTCTAGTCTTAGACGTATTAAAATTGACGTAGCTCTCTTACCGAGCTTCACCTTAAAGAACCAAGGTTTAACAGGGATTGTAGGCTGTATTTGATAATTACCTTTCAACTGGCTACTGGCTTCCCACATCTCCCTCCAGGTGTCCTGTAGGAAGACTTTAGGAAGGGCAGATAGATCATGGCAGTAAATTAGGTATATAAGGAAACATTTCTCCACAAAGAATGGCTTCATTAGCTAGACGCTTTTTCATTACCCTTTATGCCTCTGTGCCCTGGTATCCAAGAAAATTCCAAGTTATACCCTTTACGTACACATCTATAGATAACAGTTCTCAAATTGGAATAAAAGGAAAGATATTTTTACATTTGAAAGGGAACTTTTCAAGAGACTGAAGCGCGCTTTTTGAATCCGTACAAATGATAGCTTTCTTCAACTTCATGAAAAGAACGTATTCTACTGCCTTAAGAAGTCCAAAGCACTCGCCCGACTAAAAATAGACGACTCCGGAGGAAGTTTCACTTTCTGTACAATATTGTATTCAGAGTGGTATATGCCTAATTGCCTACCCCAACGTCGTGAGCTCTCGGGCTTATTTGTACCTCCTCACGAAAATAAGTTGCGTATATTTACCTTGACTTATGGAGTAAATGTAAGTGTTATTTTATTTTTCAGGTGTCTTATTGAATGATTAGCAAGTTCTTAATATTCTCACAAAAGGAGAATGCTCAGATATCGACATTGATGAGGGTGGCGAGGAATTTTGTGTTGCACCCGCTGTGAGGGAAGATGAAACGCTTGAATGGAGTAGACGATAAATTTAAATACTTTTTTTTGTAAATTAATACGTGTTATTGCGTACAGCGATAAGGCCGCCTATATTTTCTAATAAATTTCTACTGACTGTACCTAAATTTAAGACAATTATGTGGTTTAGGTACAATAAAGAATATTATTTTTCTACCTATCTATAACATACAAAGCAAATACCCAGATCACTCAAACGGACGTGTTCATGCACATAAATGTTTGTACTGCGCGGGGATCGAACTGACGACCTTTGGTTCAGAAGGTAAAGGTCACTACCAAATAAGCCATCAGGCCAATCGAGGCATCTCGATCGTAGGAACATACAAACCTGCAAAAACTCCGTTTCAGGGAAAGAGATATGATGGGCACATGCCTTTGCTCATTTTCGACAGATGAAGGTGTTTCAAAATTAATTATCCGATAGATAGCATTAAGTAAGCCTGCGGTCCAGCTATCATGTGATTGGTGAGTTGCTATGTAAATGTCAGTGCCATGTTTTGACATGGACCAATTACAATCTGCCTGCGATCTGATTGGAAATGTGCCCATGTGGTGGCATCAGGTGGATTTCTTTTTTCAGAAAACCCTCATGGAAGGGTCCTCGAGTTTGTAGTTTAGAGAGCTGCAAATCGCGTGCTAAAATTAGCGAAGCGAAGCGCAACCTAGCTTTTCTCGAAACATTTAGTCGTTTTTTAGAACTCTCCCATAACTTCTTACTGTATTTTAAGAGACCTATATTGATAAGGACTGCAAGAAATGTTTCTTTGTTTGTTAATTTAAAGTTAACTTTATAAAATACTCCAAATAATTACAAAATAAGTAAACACTGGCAATAAATATGACCAAATTAGTAGAAAAAGGCTAATTTTATGGTGGAATGGTGTAATATGACTGAATTTGTTTGATTTTGGTAAATTTATTGTTTTATTACAAAACTATATTTTAACCTAGCCAATAATAAAGTATAATAATGAGAAAAACATAATAAAACACTAATAAAATTAACCGAACTCACGATCGTGCGTAGGGAGAAGTAAGACCTGGAACTCACGATCGTGCGGCATGCTTTTCTAAAATACTACATAGGATGGATTTTTTTCACTATTTTCCCCCTAATCTGAAGGCCCTAGGTATTATTATTTTTAACAAATATAGCCAAAAGGAGGCAAAAAAAATCTCAGGTGCGAAAGGGATAAATAGAACTGAAACACAAAAATTTTTTTTTATCAAACCTATACGTGTGGGGTATCTATGGATAGGTATTTTAAAATGATGTTGAGGTTTCTAACATCATTTTTTTCCCAAACTTGCTCGCTCTCAAATTTTTTTAGTAAAACTATTCAGTTTGCGCGAGAGACTCTTCCAAAGAAGTAAAATGTGTCCCCCCCCCCCCAGGCCATATGGCCATGATGAAACAAAAAAAAAATATGATGTGTATTACTGTGCAAATTACTAACGAAAATTGGTTTGAATGAGATCTAGACAGTAGTTTTGTTTTTAAACGTAATAAATAAAATTACCTAATTTTTTCATTCAATCAACTCCAATATAATAAAAAATAAAGAAAAACATTTATTTAGCTGTATAGCGGTACGGAACCCTACGTGCGCGAATCCGACTCGCACTTGGCCTGTTTTTTCACTAGATTTTATTTATTTTTGCTGAGCTGTCCAACGTGTGTTTACACTTTCGCCGCCGGAAACGGAAACCCTTTGACATAACAGAGTTTATTATTTCCAAGAAATAAACAAGAGCTCCTTCACTAAGATTGGCAAAGAAAGAGTATGGAATGCCTTCTTCTCCAGGGGAGGGGTCCTAGTGTTCAATATAACGCCCTTCAGTTCAATAAGAGAAAATGGGGATTCCATATTAGATAGGTTACCCATGAAGTCTACACCATCAGTGGTGTTGTTCCTGATACAAAGAGCTTCGGGGTCGCTAAGTTATCAAGGAAGCCATTGATTAAAGAATTAGGTATTGTGGAATAACTGGTGCTAGTGCATGCAGATTTGAATCTCCTAAAGGAACCAGTCAGTGGGATGTAAGGGAGCGGCTTATCATCATTTCGCTCCAAGCCAACCTCACTTGCCCGTGGTACATCCTGCCGAGTAACAAACGAGGCGCTGGCAACCGACTGGTGGCGGTATAACCATCATTACGCCTTCAGCGTAGCTAAATACCACAGATCGATGACGGGCGGCAGCGTCACCGGAGCGAGAAGCTACGCCCTGCGATCGCCAACCAACCTGCCCAGCGTGGCGATTATGGGTATATCCTCCAGACTTTTGCCCTAAGTGGCGAAGAACTGGAGAGGCCTATGTCCAGCAGTGGACTGCAATAGGCTGATGATGAACCAGTCGGATCTGGGCAGTCGCGACCCGGCAGCCGCGGCCCTGCAGCCACGACCGTGATACCTTGTCATCATCAATGTCACAGGTATCTCCTGTGTGATTCTGTCCACATTTGAAACCAAAGAGGCAACCAATGCCAGCAGCTGTAACATTGTATTGTTGGGAATACATGAAGTTTTACTGGAAAAGCATTATATAGCAAACAAATACTCGTGATGGCAATACTTGACCGTCAAATGTTACAACTGTTGTCTGTGATGGCTTCCTAACAGGTGATCCATTAACAATGGTTTTGAAATTTAGGCGCCTAACTTTTATTATGTCACCAACCCCAATAGGAACTGTCATGTTTGCTTTTACTTCCTCCGGAGACCAATCCTCAGGGACAACTCTTATTAAGCCTATCCTTGTAACATTGAATGTTGGTATGAATGCTTTGAGCTTTTGTAATTCAAGACTACCATGACTAATAAAAGCATTAGCATCATTGAGTTTCGAGAAAGACATTGAAATTTTATTACGACCGATTAATTTGACACTGCCATTTACTCGTAAAATGTTTTTGAATGAATTCGTTTTAAAAAAATTACCAAAGTTAATAGGGTGGGTGGTACTGTCGTTGGGTGAAGATTGAACTTTTTGCACATGAACTATACCTTATCTAGTTCATCGTATAATTTTCTGCCAATAGGAGAAGGATCAGGAACATGCAATTTTTTTAGAAACTACTGCCTATCATTTTTGTTATTTATTTATTTATTTATTTAATCTTTATTGCACAATTATAAGTGTACAAAAGGCGGACTTAATGCCGCATAGGCATTCTCTACCAGTCAACCATTGGGCTAAGCAGAAATAAAAAAAAATGTAGGTAGTGTGCTGCAAGGTTAATAACATTAAACATTAAAAATACGTACACATACATAAATATAATACATTTATACATATAGTTAGGTTTCTCGGAAGATAAGGGAGCGGGGTTTATTGGGGAAGGTAGTACTGCATTTAATGATGAAGCTGTACTTTCTGTGCAAGAGCAATTTGAAAGTCTAATGTCCGAACCATTGTGTTTCCTACGCCTTTTATTACAATGTTTGCATTATTGACGACGAATTCGTTTCAGGGAGCGAAACGATGTAGAGCCATCGGTATCTATTCCAGATTCGTTAAATTGAATGGTAACAAAATGGCCGGCCGGGGTAACGAAATCCTCTGCGCGGACCGGGGTCGGGGGACTCGTTCATAAAAAATATCAGAAAACTCACCTGGAGTGCAGCTAATATACACCAGCTGTATAAATGGCTCGATGGCTCATTTGGTAGCGACCTCTGCCTTCTGAGCCAAGGGTCGTGGGTTCGATTCTCGCACAGTACAAACATTTGTGTTCATGAACATGTCTGTTTGTATTAGTCTGGGTGTTTACTATGTATAATATGTATTTATTTACAAAAAAAATATTAACTAAATACAGATATAAACACTGATCCCAAATTAATCCCAAATACATATAAAAGAACTTGTCCTGACTGAACGAGCAACGCAGAGCCGAAACCGCTGAAGCAAATGCGACGAAATTTTGCATGTAGGTTACATTTATGTCATAGGCGCCCGCTAAGAAGGGATTTTTCGAAATCAACCGCTAAAGGGATAAAATAGGGATTGAAAGTATGTAAGAAACCTTTTCATTTTTAAAATAAATTTCATAAAAATTGGTATTCAATTGGAATAGAACAAAACAAACAACGACGTACTTTTAATTTTCGGAAATCCTAGTACGACTCCTAATAGGGGTTGAAAGTTTGTATGAAACTTTGTTAATTTTTTAAGTTAAGGACCTGAAATTTCGAATTCGGTCTTTAATAAGAAAATAAAAATTTACATGTTTCAGCTTTTTGGCGTAAAATAGGGGTTGCAAGTTTGTGTGTGTCACTTTGTTTCTTAATCTTTCACGGCAAAGCGGAAAAGCAAATTGACGTGATTTTTTATGTAAAGATAGTTGAAGAGATGGAGAAAGACATAGGCTACTTTTTGTCTCCTTGTAAAACATTTCTGTGACCAACCTACATGAATGCGGGCGAAGGCGCGGCGGCACAGCTAGTATGAAAAAGAAAAAAATTTATAACAAGCCAGAAAAACGCGACCGTCAGGTTTCACGTTTCCCGCTTTTTTTAGGGTTCCGTAGCCAAAATGGCAAAAACGGGACCCTTATAGATTCGTCATGTCTGTCTGTCTGTCTGTCTGTCCGTCCGTATGTCACAGCCAGTTTATTCCGAAACTATAAGAGCTACATTATTGAAATTTGGTACGTAGATTTATTCTGTGAACCGCATTAAGATTTTAAGATTTTTAATAAAATCAGAAAAAAATCCAAAATTTTTGGGGTTTCCCCATACATAGAACTGAAACTGAAAAATTTTTTTTTCATCGAACCTATACGTGTGGGATATTTATGGATAGGTATTTGAAAATGATGTTGAGGTTACTAACATCATTTATTTCTAAACTGATTAGTTTGCGCGAGAGACTCTTCCAAAGTGGTAAAATGAGTGTCTCCCCCCCCCCCCCCCCCCCGTAACTTCTAAAATATGGGCATGATAAAACTGAAAAAAATATATCATGTGTATCACTATGCAAACTACTAACGAAATTTGGTTTGAATGAAATCTAGCCAGTAGTTTTTTTTAAACGTCATAAATCAAATTACCTAATTTTTTCATTTAATTAACTCCAATATAATAAAACGTAAAGAAAAACATTTATTCAGCTGTATAGTGGTACGGAACCCTACGTGCGAGAGTCCGACTCGCACTTGGCCGGTTTTTTTTTTCAGGTACGGTCATAAATATAAGGTACCCACATCTATTTTATTTTACCCATCATTGTTGACCGCAACTTTCAGCTTTTTATTAAAATTATTCTTATTTTATGGAGGTTGAATGTACCTCCTTTAAACACTTTTAATCTTCAATACTATATAATAAATCCGTAGAGAGGTCAATTCTGTACATGAAATATATTTTCAAAATAATTATCAGGGGGTGATTAGTAATCGATACTGATGCCAAAAATGCAATCAGTAAAATTTTTGTATGTCTGTCTGTCTGTCTATCTGTCTGTCTGTCTGTCTGTATGTTCGTTATAGAAACAAAAAGTACTTACTCGACGGATTTAACGAAACTTGTTACAATTATTCTTCATACTTCTGGGCAGGTTATAGTATACTTTTCATCACGGTACAATCAATAGGAACAGAGCAGTGATGGGAAGTGTTGGGAAAACGGGAGAATTTTTTATCTGTATGTTTGAACGCGCATCACGCAAAAACTACTGCATGGAATGAAATGCGGTTTTCACTAATGTATTGCTAGAGGTCTAACTTATTTAAGTTGGTACTATTTTTTGGAAGTCCGTATTTTTTGAAACCCGATATCTACGCGTGCGACGCCGGTGGCACAGCTAGTTCATAAATATTATTGCATCGTACGTTCGTTGCAAACAGATTAGGTAGTGGAAAACCTTATGACAGTAAGAACAAAAATAAGATAGGTAGATAGAGGCATAAGTAAGATTATTCACACTCCAGTCTTATTAGATGAGAATAAAAATTCGCATCGGGCCAGACTATTACTCGTTGAGATTTATTTTTCCGATCGAGTAACACTACGTATTTAAAATAAGTGTTACTAGATGAGAAATAGGGGCTGCGCAGACAACAGACTTTTTCTGCGATAGAGTCTGCGTCTGAGACATTTAAAAAGAGCGTCTAGGTCTGCCGACAGAATGATCGAAGATGTGCATCGTGTGCGTTGAGTCTGTGAAATATCCGCGACAGATTTTTGCGCGTCGTGTTCGTTACTGCATATAATTGCAAAAAAGTGCGTCACGGATAGTCTGTCATCTGCGCTGCCCCTAAATATTCGCAACGGGTCACACTATTACTCAATGCGAATATTTTTCTCAACCAGTCACAGTGTGATATTATCCGGTGTGACTCGTTGAGAACAAACGGTATTTGGCAAAAAGAAGAGAAAAGGGGGCGCTGGGCGTGTCGCTCCGCCCAGCGCCGGGCTGTCATCCGCCACCCCGAGTCTTATCCGGTAATAGGTACCTATAATAAAACAGATACATTCACGTGTTACTAAGTAATAAAGCGCGCCGCCATCTTGTCTCCGCTTCCTCGTCGCAATAACGCCTTTATGAGATGAGCACCGTTACGGCATGAAGTGATCAAAGGCTGCCTCCGTTTCATTTTACGCTTGTTACTCTTCTGTATTATCAAACGAAACATGGATAACGCAATTTTTACATTTTTAGGTATATCTTTCTCACTTAGTTCTCGAATTGATTTGTTTAAAAATCTATTCTATCGTAAGGGGTACGATCTACACAGTCCGGTTAATGAATAGTTAGGACTTATTGTACTATGAACTAACATAGGGAATAGTTTACATTAATTTCATACTTTCTATACTGTAAACTGTTTGTTGTTTCCGGTAAATGAATAAAAAACACATTAAACGTTTGTAATCCATACTTACTTATAATAAATCTGTAGAGAGGTCAATTCTGTACATGAAATATATTTTCAAAATAACTATCAGGGGGTGATTAGTGATCGATACTGATGCCAAAACTGCAATCAGTAACATTTTTGTCTGTCTGTCTGTCCGTCTGTCTGTCTGTACCTATGTTCGTTATAGAAACAAAAACTACTCAACGGATTTTAACGAAACTTGGTACAATTATTCTTCATACTCCTGGGCAGCTTCGATCAATAGGAGCAGAGCAGTGAAAAGAAGTGTTGGGGAAACGGGAGACATTTTTATCTGTATGTTTGAACGCGCATCACGCGTTAACTACTGCATGGTATTGAATGCGGTTTCACCACTGTATTGCTAGAGGTCTAAGTTAAAGTTTAGATACCATTTTATGGAAGTCTATTATTTTTGAAATCCGATATCCACGCGCGCGACGCCGCTGGCACAGCTAGTTAATAAGTAAATACACAATCAATCTTATTCTTAGCAATATTATTACAAACTTAAGTAGGTACTCGAGAGAGGATTGGCAAAACTGTGATAAACAAAGAAGTGCAGTTTAAATGATAAATAATTTAGTGTCAATCACCGAATATAACCTAAATCCTACTATCCTATCCTACTGTAATATAATATAATTATATATATATATTTGTATATACATACATAGTCTATTTTTTATAAGAATATTCAAGCGGGCAGAGCCGCGGGCAGTAGCTTGTTACATATATTTTATAAACACTACGCGCGACAGATTGTGATTTAACAGTTACTCTTCGATCGATTACAATCTATCGAAAAACACTTTTTTTATGTTTCACAATCGTCTTATGAGAAATTCAGTCCCTTTTTAATTTATTTTATTTATTTATGTAGCGATCGCCAACCCGCCTGCCCAGCGTGGCGATTGTGGGTATTATCCTCCAGATGGTTGCTCAAGGGGCGAACAACTGGAGAGGTCTATGTCCAGCAGTGGACTGCAATAGGCTGATAATGATGATGGTGATGATGATTTATGTAGACTAATTAGTTAGGTACAAGAGAGTGAATTTGGCAGGCTGATACTTGAAGTACGTAGCTTAGTAATTAAAAGGTCTGCGTCCAAAACACGATACCAATGAATAACCCTTGAAATCCGGTACGGGTTGATCCTGTCGGGCGACAGCACCGATGCCCATGATCTATTTGTAGCCCAAAAAAGTGCTTACGTGTAATAGTTAATATAAGACAAAGGGACAGCTGCAGACCACACTTCAGAAATTTAAAAATTCTCACCCTCCCCTGTATTTACCTACATATGAGAAACAGCTACATTAATACATAGTCATCTTTCATACTTTACCTACATTCAATAAAAACGTTCGCCATAAAAACAAAATAGCCCTCCCGGAACCTAAGCTCGAAAGGTTCAAACAAAGTCCATATTACAGGATTTACAGGTCCATACTTATTTACAATAAAATCCCCACAAATATTAAACACGAATCTAAATAGCATATTTTCAAGAACAAATTAAAAGCTCTATTATTGGATAGGTGTTATTATTCAGTTAGTGATTTTATGACAGACAATTCCCTAAAATAACTATATAATATATTGAGATATCTAACTTTAGAACATAATGATAGTTTAATAGTGATAATATTCAACCAACGTACAAACACACATAAGCGCCATCTACAATGTCCTACACTGCAACACCCTATCCGGATCATGTGATTTACTTTTAAGGCCTTAGCTTGTAAGATCTTATAAGTATGTTACATGTGCAATAAATAAATAAATGCTCAATAGGTGCAGTGCAATACTGTCGACGTGTTTCTGGCAATTGCTTCAAAGTGATCGTATCTACGGGTCACGTCATCGCCCGCCAGAGTATCACTCTATTATTTATAGACGCGTTCGATACGCAATACAAATTATTGTTTTCAAAGTATAACGTTTAGGGGAGCGCGTTGTTTGCAGAAAGACCCTCGAGCGTGCTCCCCTACAGCGACTTTAATTTGGCGCTTATAGATGTAGCTTTAAGTGTTATTTTAGAAGGGATGCACTGTGATAAAATGCTTTTTCGGTTTACAGTGAAATCGGGGTACTATTATAGCAATCTTTATGACAATTGAATTTCGATTCGACTGGAGCATTGCGAGTAGATACGACTTTGTGGAAGCGCGGAGTCGCGACCACGGGTGTTTGCGTGCGGTAATTGATACGAAGTGACAGTCGCGAGGGGATACTTTCGCAGCCTCCGCTCGAGAGGAGTGATGTTTTGACATTAACGAAAAAGAGATGGGTGTGATTTGAAGTGCCCTTTATGGAATTAGAGTCGCGGCCTGCGTCTTTAATATTGACTAATGCTTATCTGCTAATGGGGCGATGGAATCCGACAGGTGTGAGGGCTTAGCGCGGAGGTGACACTTAATAATCGTAATTGGCGGGTGCTTCATTACTTTTGTTGTTAATTAACTCAGCTTTTTGTCGTGTGTCTATGATGCGTATCTACCTATTGTTTGAATGTTGAGCAGTACTGCGGTTGACTATTTTACAATAAATTACTCTAATTAAGGTTTCAATACAACGTTTCTTTTTAATGGTTGTTTTCTAGTAGCATAAAGATTCGAATTCGGTATTGCTATCTATGCTATATGTACATTAGAATAAAAATGTTCTTCCAAAACGTAAAAATAAAAACATGAATGTGAAAATGTATATAAATAATAGTAAGTAATAGATGTCAGCCGATTGTGTAGCTGCTGCAGTGCAGTGGGGCAATAACCTCTCGCACCGTGCACCGGTTGGACTACAACTCGTTCTAAATCAGCCGTATAATAATGTTATAAAAAAATCATTTTCTATTAGATTTAATTATATTATAGGTACACACAACTTCCCTGTGGGAAAAACCATGACAAGAATGTTTGTATAAGTATGTAGGTATGTACTTGTACAATCAATCAATCATTAAGTATTAAGAATTCTATGGGGAAATGTGACGAAAGTAGCAATTGGCGACTATAGTTCGTAACGAACGTTACGAATCGTAACACTACGAATGCATGTATATTTCAAACACAATTCGAAACTACCTAGTTGTTAATATCGAATATTTCTTAACTGAGTTAGTAGCTAGATCCATTTATTTGAAACTAGCTGTGCCAGCGGCGTCGCACGCGTGGATATCGGGTTTCAAAAATAACGGACTTCCATAAAACGGTGCCTAAATTTTAAGTTAGACCTCTAGCAATACATAGGTGAAAACCGCATTCAATTCCATGCAGTAGTTTTCACGTGATGCGCATTCAAACATACTCGTACAGATAAAAATTTCTCCCGTTTTCCCAACACTTCCCTTCACTGCTCTGCTCCTATTGATTGTAGCGTGATGAAAAGTATACTATAACCTGCCCAGGAGTATGAAGAATAATTTTACCAAGTTTCGTTAAAATCCGTCGAGTAGTTTTTATTTCTATAACGAACATACAGACAGAAAAAATTTTACTGATTGCATTTTTGGCATCAGTATCGATCACTAATCACCCCCTGATAGTTATTTTGAAATTTATTTCATGCACAGAATTGACCTCTCTACAGATTTATTATAAGTATAGAAGAAGATAGATAGATTTATAAAGTAATGTATCTATTTACCTTACGACAACACATTCAATGTCTCTAAAATTAATTCAGAACTAGGTATGTTAATCATGCATGATCGTTTATTTCATATAACAACTAATTCTGAATTGTAATCTTTAAACAATACATTCTGGAAATATTTCGGTACATTGGTTCTGTTAACTCTCATTCCAATAAATCAACAAACAAATTAATTCCTCCTAATTACTAAAACAAATGATACAGGTCTACCCAAGGCCCGGTCAGGCAAGTTCCAAAACATTCTAATGTAAATTAAATAGACATTAAAGTATCAACGGTCGGATCAGCCGGTTCATTAATAAATCAGTTCGCTAAAGCCGTAATTGTAATCTCAAACAAGGCGGAGGGAGCGGGGCGTGTTTGGTGTAACAACATTATTACAATAAGTTGGGCCCCGGTTCGGCGCGCAGCCGGCGCGGCCCTCGGGCCCGCCGCCGCGCACCGGCGCGTTCACACGCTTGCCGACTCCATCCTCCATCCAGCCGCCCAACATTGCTTCTACTTTAAATCACGAACCTACTCAGGATGGCCGTCCACTAGCGTATCATCGTCAGCCTACCGCAGTCCACTGTTGGACATAGGCCTCTCCAGTTATTCGCCACTTTTCTGAATCTTCTTGAGTCTTATTCTGAATTTCGACAAACACTATATTGACTAGACGCCTCTTCGAACATACGATGATTCAACAGAACACTACTTCGGCAACATTCTATTTCGACAGAACACAACTGGACATCACACGTATTCGACAGAACACTGTATGGTATTAGGGGAGAGTTGGCAAATACCGAGCCCCTAAGGGCCGACGGCCATAACTAAGCTCTGGTTTGAATTACAATAAACTGCTCGCTATTTATAGAAAGGATATTTATTAAGCTACACTTAAGTACTTTTCTAATTTAAAATCATGCAATAATTTAAGATATATTGAGAATTTTGTGAAAAATGGGAAAACGCGATATTAACAAACAGGTCTGAAAATATCGTGCCCCGGTGTTGATAAAACCGTGACCCGGTTGATAAAACCGTGCCAATAATTTTAAATACTTTTTAAATATTATAAGTACACTATACATAAAAAATGAAGGTATCGTTAGGTGATAGATATATTAAATAAGAAGTCTAAAAATATTTACTATCAGAATCATCATTTATTTCACTAAAGGCTTCAAGTAACTTTAACATATAATTTTCGCTTACGAAATGGAAGAAATGAATACCATTTTTTAAAATGTTTCCAGAAATATTTAAAAGTTACTTACTTAATAAACATTTTAGGAACTTCTTTATAAGCGGACTGATGGGTAGTCTCAAACAATTTTGATTGAACACAATAAAAATATTAAAAGCCTTAAATACATATAATAACAACGTAGGTTGGCTTTTATAGCTGTCCACTTTACGTTACTTCTGATACATATTTAGTTTGAATATGTACTTCATTTTCTTTTTAGATATAGATAGATTTCGCTATAAAAATTCCCTTTAGTTACATTTTAGTTGTAAGCAGTTAAAGCAGTCAACAACATAATATAACTTCTTATCTTACTGATAATCACAGAAGTCGTTAATAAAGTAGAAATGTAGCTTTCCTTCCCTTAAGGGATTCAGAATCTGCTTCTAACTTTAACTGATCTCTCACAGTAGATTCAGGAACATTAGTTTTGAGCTGCAGTTTTTATTTTGCTTCCATTTCTCACAGCTTCTAAAGCTCCGTTCATATGTATCATCTGGATTCCAGTACTTTTCTTCTTTTTTACGCCAGGATCAGTCATCTGAATCATAAAATTAATCTAGACCTATAACTTTCATAATCGAAAATTCCGCGCCTAAGGTCGATAATATCGCGCCCTGGGCGCGAAATTGTCAAACTCGATTGTTTTCTAATATCCTAAAATAGGGAGATTACATTGTGATAAGCATGCAATGTTTGCATAATATTATGCTATATCTTACTTCAAAATACAACAAAACACAAAACTGTATTGTAATTTAAACAAAACTATACCTCTTATTAGATACCACGAAAAAAAATTGATGAAAATGCGAATTTTCTAAGAAGCATGTGTACCGTGTTTGGTTGCTCGGATGAAACTGGGAGAGGTATCGGGGGGGTAGGCGTCATTAGTACAACCAGATAATCGTCGATTAGGTCTTTAATACGTGTAGTTTTAAAATATGTAGGGCGCGGAATTATCAACGGCTGCGGTAATTGCCTACTCTTCCCCCTAGTTAAGTTTAGGTTTAGCTTTTATGTATTTATTTTTTATATTTTATTACTAGCTGTGCCAGCGGCGTCGCACGCGTGGATATCGGGTTTCAAAAATAACGGACTCATAAAATAGTGCTTAAATTTTAAGTAGACCTCTAGCAATACATTGGTTGAAAACCGCATTCAATACCATGCAGTAGTTTCCACGTGATGCGCCTTCAAACATACGGATAAAAATTTCTCCGGTTTCACAACACTTCCCTTCACTGCTCTGCTCCTAATGATTGTAGCGTGATGAAAAAGTATACTATACCTGCCCAGGAGATGAAAGAATAATTAGTACCAAGTTTCGTTAAAATTCGTTCAGTAGTTTTTTTTTTTTTTTCTATAACGAACATACAGACAGACAGGACAGGACGGACAGACAGACAGACAAAAAATTTACTGATTGCCTTATTGGCATCAGTATCGATCACAATCTATCCCCTTATAGTTATTTTGAAATATATTTATGTACAGAATTGACCTCTACTGATTTATTATACTCCGTAAGTAGATGAAACTATTGTCAGGCGATACTGAAAAACGTATCCTAAATATTATTTTTCGTTTAACGTAAATAATATATAGAGTATTGACTATTGCATAGTGTGGTGTATATTATACAAGTGTATTTACTAAGTAATTAAGATAAATTAAATACAAGTTCTTGGTCATCACTCTACGATCAATAGGAGCAGAGCAAGTGAAAGGGAAATGTTGGGAAAACGGGGAGAAATTTCTCTTCTGTATGTTTGATCGCGCATCACGCAAAAACTACTACATGGATTGAATGCGGTTTTCACCAATGTACTGCTAAAGGGTCTAAATTAAATTTAGGTACCGGTTTAATAGAAGTCGTTATTTTTGAAACCGATACCCACGCGTGCGGGACGCCGCTGGCGCAGCCAGTAAAAAATAAAAATGATACGACGGAAACGAAACTATCGTTTCCGTAAAGTAACCGACCATTTCATTCGGTTTGACTTAGACATTGACGTAAATTGGCAACTGACAGTAAGAGACTTCAAAATTTTGACCTGAACCGCTTTATGCGTAAAGGTACAGGGTTCGTGAACGGATCGCGTACTTTGCCCATAAGGGGGGCTTGCCGCAGACGGACAGACTTTTTGTGTGATTAGTCTGCGTCTGAGACATTTAAAAAGAGCATCTAGGTCCGTAGGGACTAATTTGGCTGAGAGCTGTAGAGCTCTGCGACAGAATGATCGAAGAAGAGCGATGAGTCTGTGAAATATCGCGACAGATTTTTCGGCGTCGTGTGCATTTACTGCATATATTGCATCCACAGACTAAAAAGTGCGTAGTCCCTAAGTATCGCTGCCGCTAAGGGGCAGCGCAGACGACAGACTATCCGTGACGCCGGCGGGGACCTTGCGCCGCGCGTCTCTTATAACCTTACGCGTCCCGACCGCGAAAACGGTCCGCAACCGGTCGCCCTCTCCTCATAATATCGTCCGTAGGGACCTCCCAGCAACGCCCTAAGCCGAGGCCGAGCCCCACTAGGGGGCGCCGAACAGCTCGCGACATCTCACACTTCAAGTTCGTCGTTTCCGTTCCCGCCGGCGGGGACCTGCGCTGCGTCGTCCCTTAGCTTCCGGCGTCCCGACCCGCAAACCGGCCCGCAACCGTCCTTAAAATATCGACCGTCCAGCAACGCCCTAAGTTGAGGTCCGAGCCCCACTAGGGGGCGCCCTTAGCTGTGTTGCTTAACTTACCTAGGGGTGAAAGCCTTCCGCTCCCCCAATAGTCCGGTGATGATGACAAAGGCAGCCTAGACTACCGAGTATAATCATCGTAGTGATTAAGAAAAATGAAAAAAGCGCTTTGCCCTATATAGCACTTTATTAGCAGCGATCGCACGCACACTTTTAACGAGCTCTCTAGCGAAGAAATGACAATTTTATTATTACTCACTTTTAAAACGTGCTTTCAGCGCGAAAATGTTATTCGTAGATAGTATTTACGTTACGATAAATTAGTTACTGAATAGTTTTGAAGACAAATTGCACCCGTGCGAAGCCGGGGCGTGTCGCTAGTAAATCCATAAAGAAAACTCGTGCTTATTCCAATTGCCCAATTGTAAAGTAGCTATTATTTTTAATTGCCCAATGTAATTAATGACCGGGTAATGTGATAAATAATGAAGTATAGATAGTCAAATAAATTAATCACTTTGCCGGATAAAGCTGAAATTATTAATAAATTAGAATAATGCCCGCATTAACATTCGGTCCTATCATATTCATAATACCTACAAGATTTGTTTAAATTTTGGAGTTGGTGGCAGCTTATTCGATTATGGTAATATAGGACTTTATACGAAACAACTTTGGCTAGCACCACCTTCAAAGCGACCATAATTGTATTACATAAACACAGTGGCGTAACTAAAGGTGGCAACTCGGCAAATTGCCACGGGCCCCCAGCCGTAAGCGGCAAAAGATAATCAATTCCCGACATTAATTTATTAGGTACACGTTAAGAAAAATCCGACGAATTTGTTTTTTTTTAGACACGTGACGTCCCGCGAGAGGCTAGGCTAGGGTGGTAGGGTCTCTTCTGGAGGATCCAAACTCCCTGGGCTTGGCGCCGAAGGTCACGAAACGGCGGCACCGCACACCCGGCATCTTCCGTCCCGTTGTAGACGTTGAAGGCCCAAGGGATTCCCACAAAAAAAAAAAAACACCTCGCAGCGCGGGCAGAGCAGATTTTGTAAAAACACAGAACATTCGTTACGTACCTACGCAGCGGCGCGATTGCATGGTTTTTACAGACCTTGGATGGTTTACTTATTTATCGTAATTTTAGCATTAGAAAGGACAAAATTGGGTCTTTTATTATCCAAATAGCTAGTCAGTAGTTTGCACTAAGAAGAAGAAGAAGTTGCAAACCCGAAACGGAGCGTTAAAATAGTTTGACAGGGTTTGATACGACAAAATAAAAAAAATGTGTCAGTGTTGAAATACTTGCTACAATAGCAAATTTTTTGAGTGGGCGTATTATACGTGGTCGCTGGTTGTCACTACCTATAGAAAGAACTGTCTAACACTGCTTCTTTGTTTACCGAATTTCTAGTGCTAAAAATCGAAATATAGAACGTGCATATAAGGTAAGTGTCCCTATCACGGAGGTAGTCAAAATCGGTTCCTATTACGGTGGTATTTCTATTTTCGAGTTTTATTCCTATTTTATTCAGTATAAGTGCATCAAAATGTATACTATTTATTCCAAATCTATTCCTTCATCAGTTGACCGAATTTTGCAAGTATAGCACATATACAACACAACAAAATCAATCAATTAGTGTAACGACATCGATGTGAGAGAGGTTTTCATACAAACGCGCAACATCAAATGAAAGTACACCAATATTTATAAACTAAGTTTTTCGTATTAATAACCCGTTCAAGTTCGTTTGTGTGTTACTTATTGCATTTTCCTACTATTACAGCAGCTATTTAAATAGCTTAATTCATATTTTAAACTCATTTTTACCCAAAAAAATAAGAAACAAAATACCACCGTAAAAGGATACAAATTTTATAGGTTGATCCTAATACGGTGGTATGCCTCCGAATTAGGAAATATACTGGACATGTTTAATTGTTTATAACTTTTAATTTATTAACTTATTGAATTAGTTCCAAGTTTTATTGAAATAATCATTAATCTCTTAAACTAAGGACCATATTCTGCGGTATGCTATCTTTCTTAGAAATCTAGTTAAATATGAAAACTGTTGAGCATAAAATGTTGGTTTCTTAGAAGCGGTAAAATAAAAAGCTGTATTTTAAATGATCACAAATCGTTTATTTTGTATAACTGTTGACTAAAATTTAACACACTGAGCCAAAAAACTGTTATCGTGTGATTATGCATTTACACTCTTTTGTTTATCGAAATTTTGATGGGTCAGAATTAGGAACATTATAACACGAGTAGTGTTCCTATTACGGTGGTAGTTATTTTTAGGTAACTCCGTATTAGGTTATATGGGTTCCTATTATGGCGCTATTCATAAAATATAAAATTACAAGTTTTAGGGTTCAGTAAATAAATAAAAAGTTTTCTATAATCTTTTATGGATTCTTATTTAATAAAACCAAAAGCGATAAAAGCTTAACAATGTATGTAAATAATGTTATTTAAAGAGAAGAATGCCCATCATAGTATGGAGAATAATACAGTTGTGTTAAGTGTTGCATCAAAACCAAAGTTGTATTAGCTATCTAGAAAAAGTATTATTACTTTTGACCTTTGAACCGGGGTATAAAACCTATTTTCCAAAAATGTAACATTTGTACTTACTACGAGTAGTTTATTGTATATAGTGATAATAATTCGTTTCAACGAGATCTTTTTTAATACGTCACTGTTAGAATTTAGAGGGTGCTAGGTTCTGGAGAATAAGGAAAATTCAAGTGATTCATACATCCCTGCTATACTTGCAAATTTTATTAAAAATGTTATCAAATCAATGAATGAAAACCTTACAATTTACTTTCATCACCATCATCAGCCTATTGCAGTCCACTGCTGGACATAGGCCTCTCCAGTTGTTCGCCATCTAAAGCAAACTTCTGGAGGACATACCCATAATCGCCACGCTGGGCAGGCGGGTTGGCGATCGCAGGGCGTAGCTTCTTGCTCCGGTGACGCTGCTGCCCGTCATCGGCCTGTGGTTTTTAGCTACGCCTTCTATCGCGATGGTTTAACCGCCACCAGTCGGTTTGCCAGAGCCTCGTTTGTTGTTCGGCAGGATGCACCACGGGCAGGTAAGGATGGCTTGGAACGATAAGGTGTTAATAATGATAACGTCGCTCCCTTACATCCCTTACATACAATTTACTTTACTAACACATATTTTATATTATTTAATGTACGTAGCATTATTTGTTTCTGACCCTCCGAATTAGGAACCGTTTACCGCCGTAATAGGCACTGACCGAAATTATACCTCCGAATTAGGAACAATCGACTCGGCTATTTAAATATATTTTTTAAAGAAAACTAACATCAAAAGAAACACAAAATCAATAGAAATACAAAATATAATAACCACTTTTGACGATGAGGTGGTTTTGCACATTTAGAAATACTTACAAATGCTTATTTTTGTCTCCTAGTTTCGAATGTTGCGAAATACCTCCGTAATAGGAGCGTTTACCTTAAATTGATTTTTTGCTATTTCTATAATCGTACAAGGTTATCTCTATAAGCTTCCACCGGCTTGTGTCCGAGTTACTTGCATTAGCAAGTCGTTTGTGCTATTAGACGCTAACTGTGCTTACCGCCGGTATCCGGCAGGCGTCGAGGCGTGGTGAGGTCGCCGCGGGCGCCGCCCAACTCATCTGCCTATCTCACTACACCCCCTTCCCCACCCCTTTCCCTCCCTCTCTTCAACGAGTAAACGCCCGTTCCCCTCCTTTCTCCTTTCTATCTCGCGAGATTGTAAACTGTTGAAAGATTGTGAACGGTAAGATAATGCTTCAGTTTAAGTATCATTTCTCGGTAGATTGTAATCGATCGAAGTAAAATTTGTAGCGCGTTAAATTATCAACAGTTCCACTTTGATCGATCGCAATCTACCGAAGAATAACACGTTAAATTGTAAGCAGTAGGTATGTTAGATTCACAATCTGTCGACAGTTTACAATCTCACTGGATAGATTATAATCTAACGGTATTTACAATTTTACGGTGACATACCTATCTATATAAAATCTATACTTATAATAAATCTGTAGAGGTCAATTCTGTACATGAAATATATTTTCAAAATAACTATCAGGGGGTGATTAGTAATCGATACTGATGTGATCAGTGATTTGTCTGTCTGTCCGTCTGTCTGTATGTCTGTCTGTATGTTAGTTATAGAAACAAAAACTACTCAACGGATTATAACGAAACTTGGTACAATTATTATTCATATTCCTGGGCAGGTTATATTATACTTTTCATCACGCTACAATCAATAGGAGCAGAGCAGTGAAGGGAAATGTTGGGAAAACGGGAGAAATTTTTATCTGTATGTTTGAACGCGCACCACGCAAAAACTACTACATAGAATCTAAAGCGGTTTTCACCAAAGTATTGCTGATACAGAGGTCTAAATTAAAATTTAGGCACCATTTTATGGAAGTCCGTTATTTTTTAAACCCGATAACCACGCGTGCGACGCCGCTGGCGCAGCTAGTGAATAATAAAGTAGAAATTCCGTAGCCGAATGGCAAAAAACGGAACCCTTATAGATTCGTCATGTCTGTCCGTCTGTCCGTCCGTATGTCACAGGCACTTTTTTCCGTAACTATAGGAGCTATACTGTGTAAACTTTCGGGTTCCCCACACTTATAACTGAAAATCAAAATTTATTTTTTCATCAATCTCATACGTGTGGGGGGTATCTATAGATAGGTCTTCAAAAATGATATTGAGTTGGTGGAGTCAATATATTTATTTGTTGTTCACTGTAAGTTGTTGTTTAGGTTTGATAATTACGTAAAAACTTAAGACATTAGGTCCCTTAACTAGAGACTGAATAAATTAATAACCGACTTGGTATTACATGGATCTCACAACTTTTTACGGTAGAACAATTACTGAGTTGCGAGACTTGGTTTTTTTGACAAGTATTGTTTTTTATGGGATTTATATAATCAGTTTAAGGTTCCAACCGCTGGCGGGAAGGCAAACAGCCAATGAACTCGTAACACAAATTTACAATTCGGTTTAGCTTTCAATAAAAGAGCATGTTTGTGTTCAATAGGTCCATAATTACGTATGCACGATACGGCAGTGGGTACGGAACGCGGCCTTGCACCGCACACAATGGATTTTGGAGTTCGCTATGGGTCTTAAAACAATAGGGGTTTTGGCAACCGACCGGCTTTGCAGAATTTTGACTCGCTTATTGGATTAATTTTGAGCAACGGTAGCTAGATAGGTGTGCGACACAGGCCTGTACCTTGTATAAGTTTGCTTTCCTAGCAAAGTAACAGTTAGGTATCTCAGGAATATTCAGATTAACACGTACGAAAATATTTATTATAGCTGAGCCCGTGAGTTCATCCGCGTGGAATCACTATTCCAAAGACACTTCTTTGGGTAGCATTTTTAACTATGTATTTAGGCTAATAGGACACATACCTACGTATACACCACAAATATCATTTTTATTAAGTTTCAAATTTCTACTACTTGCAAGTCCCATTTCTCAACTCATGACAAATGCGGAAAAGGGTTGTATTTTCCGCATTTTTCATGCACTAGACTACTGTGTACCAAATTTCATTTCAATCGTAGTAGTTTTGGTACGAAAGCGCGACATACAGACAATTACTTTAGGCACTGATTTAAAGAGGCAGTTGTGGTTGTGTGTGTAAATAGCAGTTTTGGTAAGTTAGAAATTTTAAATGGCACGTTAAATAACTAGTTCAGCAGTCAAAACTGAGCAATTAAGTAAACAAAAATGAGAAATAAAAAATTATGAAATGGATCAGTGAATATACAATTGAGCAGGAAAATAATTAATAAGTAAAAATGATTAAAACGGGCAGTTACGTGTGGGCAGTAATTTGTCGGTAAGAAATCTTATTGTAAGCAATTCTATAAACAATGAGGTGGTAAAATAAAATATGTAAATGAAAATAATCAGTACCTACTTAACTAGTAATGAAAAATTAAATTACTTTTGTTTTGACTGAAGGAATTAAATAAAACAAATATGGAGTATAATAATAATAAGAACTTTTAAAAGTCATTGAAACATCCTACTAATATTATAAACGCGAAAGTTTGTTTGGATAGCTGGATGGATGTTTGTTCCACTTTCACGCAAAAACTACTGAACGGATTTTAACGAAACTTTACAGGAATATAGTTTGTACATCAGATTAACACATAGGCTATGTTTTATATACGAATATTCACGCGGGCAGAGCCGCGAGCAGCAGCTAGTACCTAAATAAGATAGAATTTGCTCAGTAGCAGCTAAAATTAACATATTGCTTAATGAAGTCAGGTTTGGCTTTCGATGGTCTGCCTCTCTTCCTTTTTTGTCCGAGTGGAACGTTTTTAGCCGCCCAACGTTAATTAGTTACCTCTATTTCCGATGAATTTGAGTTCGGATGTCACCGCTCGCTATGACCTACCGAACTATTTTACCCGGGACAAACATTCGTGTGATGAACACTTGTGTTTGTTCCGTGTCTGGGTGTTTATAATTTGTAAGTATTTATTTATGGTACCTTCGTTGTTCTGATACCCATAACACAAGTGCTTAAGCTACTTACTTTGGGATTAGAGCAATGTATGTGATGTTGTCAGATATTTATTATTTATTTATTTATCGAACTGCCCATTCCATCATTTTTACTGCTCATTCAGTTATTGGACTGCTCAATTATTTTTTAGAACTAACATTGTATAATAAAATAACCGACTAAATTATTTTTATTACTGTCCATGTTTTACTGTCGCAATAATTAATTAACCGCCATTAAATTATATAACTTCTCAATATGATTCTCAACTGATCATAATAACTTCACGAATATTTATATAACAGCTCAAGAAATTAGTTCCCATTACTTTATAGCAAGGATAGATTGAAGCACTCAGTACCTACGGCTAATAGTAGTCAGTATTAGCAGATTATAGATATAAATTACAGGCAGTGTTTACATTGTAAGCAATTATAAGAGATCGTATCACACAAGGTTAAACACCTAGATGGTTATACCGGTGATTGTCTATGCTAAATTATTTATGCTCTACGAGTATACCCACTATTTATTCACCCCAACTTATTATTACATCGTCGCTCGTGATATGAATCAGCCATTAAGTCGAGTCCCATTGAGTGACGAGTCCCGATGGGGCTACGCGGTGATTGCCTTTGCCTCAGAAGCAAACGAGTTAAGCCAAATACACTAGCTTACAAAAGAACAGCGGGCTAATCTCTTTGCGGAGCGAACAATTGGGATCGTAGGGCTGCCCCAATAGGAAACCACAGACTATACCGCATTTTGCGGCGAAGAAGATATCTATTTTATTACTTAGTTGAATGGCGACTGTGTATTTTTAAAGGTAAAAATAATCGTAAATGTTTGACGATTATGACAGCCAAGTGTGACTACACCGTTAAAATGAGGTATCTACATATTTATAATACGTAAATAATACGATCCAAATTCCATGGCTTTTTACATTATACGGTATTGCGTGACTTGTATAGTAGGACCTTTTCATAGTAAATTCTTTTATGGCCATTTTCTTCCTCATTCAATAACGAATTGTTCACTTTTTACTGCGAAAAATAATTTAATAGCAGCTGTTCCCTTAGCACTAGCCAAATAACAAAGATACAAGGTATAAAAATTTATGAGTGGGAGTCTTTGACGTACCTCAGTGCGAATAAATGCCACACGGCGTGACGTCACGCGCAATTTTAACGGGCTTTATCTTTGTCATTTTTGGTCTAATTTACAAAGAAAAAATACGTGTCTTTTGTTTTTGAACTAGCTGTGCAGGCGGCGTCTCTCGCGTGGATATCGGGCTTAAAAAATAACAGACTTCCATAAAATGGTGCTTAAATTTTAAGTAAGACCTCTAGCAATACATTGGTGAAAACGCATTCAAATCCATACAGTAGTTATCGCGTGATGCGCGTTCAAACATACAGATAAACATTTCTCCCGTTTTCCCCACACTTCCCTTCAATGCTCTGCTACTATTGGTTGTAGCGTGATCAAAAGCATTCTTTGACCTGCCCAGGAGTATGACGAATAATTGTACCTAGTTTCGTTAAAATCCGTTGAGTAGTTTTTGTTTCTATAACGAACATACAGACAGACAGACAAAAATTTTACTGATTGCATTTTTGGCATCAGTATCGATCACTAATCACGCCCTGATAGTTATTTTGAAAATATATTTCATGTACAGAATTGACCTCTCTACAGATTTATTATATCTAAGTATAGAAGACAAACTAAAATGCCACTACGTAGACCACTGCTATGGGAAATACGAAGCAAACAAAAGCTATATATTGCATGCCGCGCACGACGTGTACGCAACAACGACCCGCATCCTAAATCTACTCTACATTCACACACATTTCAGACGACCAATATGCCTAAAGATTTCCTGGCAGCCCTAGACGCAAGTCGTAGGAGCCGCCTTGTCTGCCAGTGGCGGCCATATTTCTCGCTCGAGTGCCACGAAATGGCCGAGGCAAGTGCGAAAAGCCCGTCATTCGTTCGGCGAAAGTTAATAGGGCTTTTGTGGGCCGGTCGCCTCTTATAATGCAATTAACTCTGACAAAGGCCCTATCGCTAACGATTTAATTTTAAAGCCCGCAATAATACGGACTGACTGAAAATGACAAAGATGGTGGGTTGAAATGAGCTTGGCGTAGTTGGCTTTATTTAGCTCCCGATAGCTTCGGTAGTAGCGTATTGTGTACCTACTTAAATGAGCGTCTGAACTACGGGAAGGCCCGATTCGATTCCATCCATTTATGAAACTAAATCGAGTGCGGTAACTAGCTATGCATGCTTTAGTTACTTCTGTCTTAACCACAACGTATTTGACAAAGCCCCTTTTATCGAATTCGATTCCGTTTGATATTGTAATTTAGTTTAAACGTTTATTTTCATACCATGGTATGTCGGAGGAAATGCCTACATATTTAAGTGGGCTTCTAATATATCAAATATTTAAATAATCAACATCGGTCGTTCCAGCCGACGCGACGGCATCAATACTCTATTGCAAATATGTAGAACGAAGTAAAGTCATTAATGTATTCATTAGGGCAACAAGGTATCAAAGGGATTTGAGTTCTCACTCTCAAAAGTTTTTACCCCAATTTGGACGTCATTTAGGATGGTTCTTAAAAAGCTCGTGAAAAGTAAATTTATCTCATCGGCATACATGGAATGAAGTAGATCTGCTGTGTAGCATTTGTCTTTGTTCAAAGAAAAATGCAATTTTAGTTCCTCCCATTGAGACAGTATTCTAGTCACTGTCTCTTTAACAGATAGCCAATGAGCATCACAAGACCGTAATATTTTTATTTTAAGGGCTAAGAAGCCCTGGCAAGAGCCACAATGCATGGTTTTGTATATCTCTCTGTAGGTACTTATCGCAGCATTTTGGAGTATGAGCCAACCAGTTATAATTATAGGTTTCACGTTTCGCGGCAGAAAATTTTTCGGTTTTTAGTCACCAAGTCAGACTTTTCCTTATGTTTCTTTTTTTCTCTTTGTTTCTTTTGTCACCAATTTTAGCAAAAATTTCACAATGACAAAACTTACCAAAAGCTTTTGTGAAAAAATGTTGTTCTTGCTTCCTGGGTTTCCTATTCTTTTCGATATTTTTGAAGTACCTACTTAAAATAGTGTCTATTTTCATTGGCACATCCATAGTAATTATATTTAACAAAAATTAGGACTTGAATATGAAAAACTCAAACAAAACTAAGCTAAGCATCTTCCGATTCTTCGGTTTATTGATGTACTAGCTGTGCCAGCGGCGTCGCACGCGTGGATATCGGGTTTCAAAAATAACGGAGTTCCATAAAATGGCGCCAACATTTTAAGTTAGATCTCTAGCAATACATTGGTGAAAACCGCATTCAATTCCATGCAGTAGTTTTTGCTTGGTGCACGTTCAAACATACAGATAAAAATTTCTCCCGTTTTCTCAATACTTCCCTTCACTGGCAGGGAGACAGGCAGACGGACAGACAGACAAAAATTTACTTTAAATTTATTTACTGATTGCATTTTTGGCATCAGTATCGATCACTAATCACCCAGTGATAGTTATTTGAAAATATATTTAATGTACAGAATTGACCTTTCTACAGATTTATTATAAGTAGGTATATAGATTACCACCTATACAGAAATACAGAGAACTTCTGTATAGGTGTTATTTTTTTACAGGTAGAATCTAAAAGAATCTACGATATTAATTCTAGGAATCTAGGATATATAATTTAATTTTGAATTCATTACAAAGTGTCTTTAGTCTTGCAAATAATAAAATGTAAAACGAAACTGTCTCAGAAGGTCTTCGCACTGTCGCATCTTACTACCATGTGCTTATATTATAAACTATTTGCTTCCATGAAAATTAACTTCCGCGGTAGCCCAGCTTCTCGAATAAACTCATTGTACTCGTACTGTGTAGGTAGAGTGTCAATATTAAAATGCAACCTTTCTAAATATGAGATCAAGTACTCGTATGCCAAGTTCATGAATGAACTAAGAACTATAAAGGATGCCGGCTGTGAGTATTCACTGATTTTGCCACAATGTCCATTACACTGGACGTCGTGTTGGTCTAACCGTAACTCTTAATTAGTTGCAATAGTGGCCAAAGTCGTTTGGCTATGTACTTACGGCGACCACCCGCAGAGCCCGTCTCCGCTATGCCAGTCCACTCGAGTGGAAGGCCTACCCAGAAACATCAATGTTTGCTCCAAAGCATACAATGCGTTTTTTGTAGGTGCCTCCCAACATTGGTCTGGTAGCTAGGTCGTGTCTCGTAAAATTAGGTCGGTAGCGATTTATCCGGAATAGGGCGCATTATGTAGCAGTAATCGCTAGTTTGAAGCTCAACTGAAGCGATCAATTTCTGTTGCATCCTTTGAGGTGCGATTTCACACCGAACGTTACCATGAACTCGATACAATTGAGGATAATTTGTTTGTATTGTAGCAACATAAAATATCAATAGACGGCTTGTTAACCATATTTTGTTGGGAATTTGAATAAATAAAATAGACTTCTGTTAAAGTTGTATTTACTTGAATTGTTATTATACCACAAAATTAGATAGAACGATTATGTAGAAAATACGAACATTTTCCTCAAAACCAATTTTCATTCTACCATCTTACTACCATGTGCTTATTTATTTATTAGTTTGAGTTGGAATCAATGATATGATAAACAATTTCAGTAACAATATTCTTTGAGATGTTCACCGAAGTCAGTAACATCAATAATACAACATTAATTTATGTCTATAACAAAAGACATCAACGAGATCGTCAATTTGTACTATTTAAAATATTTATGAAATGATACTCGTATTATTGTCCCAGAATAATGTTAATATTATAATGTCAATATTGTACTCGTATTTGATCATCAATGTCTCGACATCGTTGTTGATAATTATAAAAGACGTCTAGCTGCGCACTTAGGTCCATAGACTAATATGTATATCGGATACTTAGGTCTCTTTATCATAGGCACTAATGGCACTTTCACCTTTCAATATTGTGTGAAAGCAGTATCTATCCATACTAAGTAATACTAATCTATATATATTTTCTATACTTATAATAAATCTGTAGAGAGGTCAATTCTGTACATGAAATATATTTTCAAAATAACTATCAGGGGGTGATTTAGTGATCGATACTGATGCCAAAAATGCAATCAGTAAAATTTTCGTCTGTCTGTCTGTATGTTCGTTATAGAAACAAAAACTACTGGATGGATTTTAACGAAACTTGGCACGATTATTCTTCATAGTCCTGGGCAGATTATAGTATACTTTTCATCACGCTACAATCAATAAGAGCAGAGCAGTGACGGGAAGTGTTCGGAAAACGGGAGAAATTTTTATCTGTATGTTAGATCGCACATCACGCAAAAACTACTGCATGGAATTACATTATGCTGAATTTCACCAATTTATTGCTAGAGGTCTAACTTAAAATTTAGGTACCATTTTATGGAAGTCCGTTATTTTTGAAACCCGATATCTACGCGTGCGACGCCGCCGGCACAGCTAGTATATATAATATATAGTATAATATAATATATAGTATAATATATAATATACTAGCTTTTGCCCGCGGCTTCGCTCGCGTTAAATTTGGGGTGAATGCTCCATACAAATTTTAGGGAAGTAGGGGGTTAGAAAGGGGCAAAAAGTAGCCTATGTTACTCTCCATCCCGAACATCTCCACACAGACTCTTTGTTACTAACGAAAATACCTGCCTTTTTTTTGAAATCCTCCCCCAGCCCCTAAAATAGGGGATGGAAATGTGTGTGAGAATCCGCAAAATTAGAACAGGTTCTATAATACAAACGTATTATAAAATAATTGAATTAAAACGAATTAAATAAAACAATATTAAAAACATTTAATCTTACCGTGGGGCGGGCCGTTACATTTCTTTCAATATGGTAGAGCGAAGCGATGACTGGTACTCATGTAATATTACATATGTGAACAGGTGTTGTCTTTGGAGATTGGACTAATACAGGTATAATGGATACATTTGTCACGTTGTGAAAATTTATTAAAAAAAACTTAACCTATTTAAATCCAATTACTAATTACGTTTTAAAAAAAAAGAATCTATTCCTATTTTTAAACACATTAACAAAACCTATATTCTAAACATATTATATCTACACCGATTCAAATAACTTGATACAAAAATATCTTCTATGCGGAACCATTTAAGGTCGTAAATTGATTAGCTATGCGTTTTTTGCCTACGTGATTCACTTGCAAGGATTGATTTAAATATGGCATTACTGCGGCCGCGCATCCAGTGCTGACTGAGCCGTGAGAGAGAAAGACGTCTCCGCGCCCGTTGGAAGCCCGCTTAGCCGCGCACATTACTACGAGTATATCTTCAACCTACCTACCTATCGTCTGTGCTATCGTGCTGCGGTCAAGATTATTATTGTTCTTAACGAGTGTTAAATTCATCTGCACCTTCATCTGCATTTTCTTCTGCTTCTTCGGTTTCTTCTTCTGCATCATCATCTTCATCTTCATCTCAGCTTCTTCTTCATCTACTTCTACGGCCTTCCTACTACCGCTTACTCGACGCATCCGCTATTGCTGAACACGTGGCCGGCCGGAAGGAAGAGGAGGTGCCGCCGTGCCGCCTGCTGCCCATATCTGCCCTTAAGGCCAGTCCCCCCTTTCTATCTGCTACTAGTGCTAACGAATTTTGTTGTGGCTTGGACAGCGAAGAATTTTTGCATTACACGCAAGTACTACCCACACTGTGTATTATTGACCTACGCCTAACTACCTAACTCCTGTGACGCCTAATGACGTCACACATTAACAGTATGTACCTATGTAACATTAGTGTATATCTAAATAGATTCTGGTAGTAGTGGTAGTCTGGAATTAGAGTATTTACTCTAATTCCAGACTACGAGTATTTTTGTTAGGTTTAATAAAACGTAGACTGTATGACGTAGTTAAAAGTATAAATGTGATGATAACATTGTAAGCACTTTGTTGAAAAGAGGAACTACATACACGAGTTACTTGCCGGTTTCTGCTCGGTAGAATGCAGCTTTCCGTAATGGTAGTACTCGTAGTGTGACGATATTGTAGGTAAGTGTATTTTAAGAATCTATACGCATAAAGATTATTTTGACTGTGACTTTGATAGGTTTCTGAAACACTTTATCGGGATCGGGATCAGGGTAAAGATCGGGATTATTAGGCATAAGGACTATCATACGAAAGGGATCAAGA
Source organism: Conogethes punctiferalis (assembly GCA_031163375.1). Taxonomy (NCBI): domain Eukaryota; kingdom Metazoa; phylum Arthropoda; class Insecta; order Lepidoptera; family Crambidae; genus Conogethes; species Conogethes punctiferalis. Next base: position 19,460,243 of record CM062077.1, on the reverse strand, counting down.
GAGCGCGGGAATAGAGATTGGGATAACGCACTGAATAGGATACGGGGCAGAGAGGAGAGAGGGTTCGTGACAAGTGTCGTGTTAGGGATAGAGATCGTTATAGTGTTAGGGATAGAAATCGTTATAGTGTTAAGGATCGAGATCGTTATAGTGTTAGGGATCGAGATCGTTATAGGGTTCGGAATACATAGGTCGGCGAAGAGATCGAGACATGGAGCAGGATGGAATAGGAACACGCATAATAATAATAAACACTTCTGTGACACACCTACATGAACGCGGGCGAAGCCGCGGGCACAGCTAGTAAAATAATGAATTTCCTCGAAATCGCATTAACTCAATTAATAATTTAACAAATGCCGATGTGACACAGTAATCAACCAAACCAATTCTCTTCCACAGGTATGGTTCAAGAACCGGCGTGCGAAGTGGCGGAAACAGAAACGGGAGGAACAGGAGAGACTGAGGAAGTTGCAGGAGGAGAGGGTGTGCGGGCGCGCGCCGCTTCTGTGCAGAGGGGTGCTCTCGCCCGCGCACTCGCCCGCCGACCGTGCGCCCGCGCCGCCCACGCCGCGCCCCTACTCGGACGACTCAGACTCCGACCTGGAAGTCGCCTGAACTCAACCGCTCAACACATACTAAGAGATAATGACGTAACGGCGATTACCGTCTTCTTAACCAAAACAATGAACAGTAACCAAGTTTCCCATTGCTGTATAATGTTTTAGTAAAATCAAAGCTATTTTGTGACTTGAAAATGTACGTTAAGTACTCGCGTTATTCAAAATGCTATCTACCGGAGCAGTGTAGAATAACGATTCATCGTGGGGCGTATGATGGAGTAACTGCCGAACCAAAGTTTAGGAGGCTGGAACCCTGTTATCGTGCCTATGTGTCCTGTCCTATGTAGCCAGTCCAGCTAGGAACTTAAAAGATAACTTACTAGTATTTCTCTTATCAGTAGGTACGAGTATACCTACTTCCTAATAGGGATGTTTTGTGGGTCAAAATAATTACATTATATTTAGTCCGTATTTTAGATCATAAAAATGTATTGGACACGTATTTTTCCTTTTTTCATTCAAATAAAAAATAGCAAAGATACAAGGCGTCAAAAGTTAGGAGTGGGAGTCTTTGACGTCACTCCGTCCCGTAAAAATGCCTCACCGAGTGACGTCACGCGTAATTTCAATTCTAATTTACAAATAAAAAAATACGTGTCTTTTATTTTTGAATAAGCTAAAAGACGGACTAAGTAGGTAATTACATTTTTAGCCAAACAAGCCTATTTAACGACACATGAATAAATTTTAAAATCGAATGATGATCGTAAAGCCGCTAATGGCATAATTTTTGCAAGTACCGCACGCCATCTCGGCAGTGTGTTCATCCTCACACCCTGAGGCCTAACTAGTCACGCACGCTCTATTTCAGAGGAATAAAATTGAGTAGAGAGGGGAAGAAGCCGTTTTATTGAATGAAATTATTAGTTCCAGTGTACAGCTTTGCAGTGTGGATTTTCTGCACCTCTTGAACACCAAATGATTTATTTTTTCTCACGGATTGGACATTTTTATTATGGAAAGGAGAAATCGTGAACTTACTAGTGAAGTGAAAGTGATAAAATGATGAAATCCTGAGAGAGGTTACGAAATAACAGGCTATTGCGCAAAGAACGTTTTATGGATATAAGTATTACCTACGATTACCTACGCATACATTATTTATCTTTGTTTTACTGTAAACATAAATAAATGGCACCTATGCAATATGAAAAAACTTGAGGAACTTTTACGTAATTAATTATAATAAGTTTAGTTGAATTTTATTTTTTTATTGAATGTTGCCTTCATATAAGGTACTTACCTACACAATTGCAACACCTAAGTACGAGATGCGTTAACGTAGGTATTCAGAACAACGAATGTCTCTCTAAATCAATAAAACAAACTTATTATTGCTAAGTCATTAACTAAGCACAGTAAGCGCCAGATCAAGTACAGCACAACTATCTTACTATTGCACGTATAGTCATTTGGTCGAATAATGATTGGCTGTTGATGACCTCATCATCAGCCCTTATCAATCCACTGCTGGACATAGGCCTCTCCCAATGTTCGCCCCTTTGATCGATCCCGGGCTTCTCGCATCCAACACTTGCCAGCCGTGATCATTGATCATCCATGGTTTAGTATTCGGTATTCTGCCGAATACATACCTACTGTGATTAGGCCGAATACCAAATATTATTACCTATGCATGAGTGCATGATGTCTTCCTTGATAAGGCGCTTCCTGTACATAAGTACTAAGTATGCTTACTTACTAACTAATGTATTTTATAAGGTAATTAAATTAATTTATCATATTAGATGTACCTATAAATGTTTAGAAATAACGTATTTAAGTGTACCTAGTTTTCTATATAAATAATATTGTTATGCTTCACCATGTAAATGTATAGGTATCGTTAAAATGATTATGATGCATTTATTAATATAGACAAATTTAAATAACATAGTCGTCTTTTACAAAAGTATCCATTCTTGTGGAATATAGCGTACCTACATACCTACCTACATTATTTTTGCATTATCCCACTCACTACAAATAACCATAAACATTTGTGTCTGTTTGTTGGTAACGTGTAAATATGTATTATCGATTTTTAATATTATCGATGATAAAGACCACATACCTATATGATATGAACTTCCACAATGCATCGTCATATTTAATCCAAATCTCTGTTCTATTATTTGGCGTCGTTGAATAACATAAAGTAAGTAGGTACCCACCTATAGATATTATTGCAAACAGCTCTAAATATGTGGGAAAAAATTACTCAATATAATTTACTGGTAAACCTTAAAGTGCAATGATTTCATACTAAATAATTTCAGATTCTGTTTAACCTCAGCCCTATGTAAATAGTGAACATTCGGTCGCTCGCCGGATGAAGAATTGGAAATACCTACCTATATATTAATTATCAAATAGGGAAACGACAACATTCCAATAGAAATATGATTGATGTAACTTAAATAATAACCAGTCTACCTACTAAATAATTATACTACGGTACACACACCAACAATTTTCGTTTTATTCTCCATACGTCCTTTATCTTAGCACAAAGAGCAACAATTCTTAAAGACAACAAAATACCTAAGTACGTAACTGCTGGTGAAATGACATTTCGATACTCTATTTAGATTGCAATGCAAATTGCCGGTGATAATAATCCTTTAACCTTGGTTATTAAGTAGGTAATACAAACATCAGTAGCTACTTACTTACAAACCTTTAATCATCTACCTACATTCCCAAAGGCATTGTCCTGTCACATTAGGAGTAGTATCTGCCCTGGCATACAAATTAGGTGGAAAACCTATACGAAGACCTTGCTAATACCATCCGGGTTATGTCACATGTCATGTGACACCATACTCACGTCGTTGAGTCCATGAGTTGTAGCTTATAAAGAGCGAGCCGATCAGCATCATCAAAAGATTACCTACTTAAATGTCATTGAACAATCAATTTTCCCTATTCAAAACACTGTGAAAAAGTATAAGAATTCAATTATTATTAATATCGATATTCTTGTGTTAGGTTAAAATACAGAAGGATTTTTTAATAATAATATATAGGTACCTACCTATGTATTTTTTTTATTATTTGGCGACCATTAGGTATATCACTCAGTACTACTCGTAAAATATTGAGTTAGGTAATAGCTTTACAACATTGTCTAAGCCACGCCAAATTCTGAACTATGAATTTGATGTGAAAATATGATCTAATTTACGTTATTATTGCAGAAATTAATACCCTGAATTTTTTTTTATAGTGATTAAAAATTCTGCCTGTACCAACCTATATTATGCACTAGCAGCCCGGCCTCGCATCGCTTCGGGTATTTTAGATAAACATTTCATTGGGTTATATACTTAGTACCTATGTTCTGCAAAGTCATCGCCAATTAATATGTATCCATAATTCTGTAACAATAAAGGTACGACGTCTTAGTAGAGTTATTTATTTACATGACATAACGTTTAGGTTTTTAACTAAGTATTTATTAATCTGTGGTTAAGGCACGTCAGTTTGTAAGAACGCCTTTTGGTAATTTTTTCACACCTTTGGTTACTTTATTGGAGTTTTAGCATGGTTCCCTAACTTAAAAAAAATATAATATAGCCTATGTTCACCGGATATAGTGTAGCTTTCCGACAGTGAAAGAATTAAAGGCCCTACTACAGAAAACGAAAACGATCGTTCGTTGAACGGATCGCGTATTTTTGCCCCATAAATCCCTCTCATTTGTCCCTCCCGTGTTCTAATATATCAATTAAATTGTTGAAAATCGACGTTGACGAATTTTAGTTCTTATATTTGAACACGGGAGGGACAAATGACAGGGATTTATGGAGCAAAAATACGCGATCCGTTCAACGAACGATCGTTTTCGTTTTCTGTAGTAGGCGTGGTAGTAGGGCCCCAGAGTCGGAGTCGTTACGGAGTCTATTCAATTGAAACAAACATACAATCAAATCATTCCTCTTTACATTATTAGTGTAGATTATAGATAGGTATTATCTAAATGAAATTAGTCAATGTCTATCAGATAATAATAGATAATTATTAGCCCACGATCAAAAAATCACAAGTTTACGTAAAAAAAAGTCAAAGCTTTAAGGAATTATTTATTTACGTTATTTAATTATCATGCAGATACATTTCGCGACTTGTCAGTTGTATATGATATGTTCATGTCTAAAGAGTCTTGTAACATATTGTTAGTATAGTTAGATAGGTACAAAGTACCCATATTCCCCTAATCTAATACAATATACAAAATCGCCCCCACATATCTAAGGTAGGTAGGCACGGCTAACCTTCCTAGCACTTGATAATTATGTACCTAACGCTAAAGTAGGCAGTGTTCTAAGGGAAGATTGAATTTGCCTTCATACTCGTACCTACTTACTCGTAGGTACCCTCTCATCATTCTATAGGTAGGTTTACATAACGTGTATTAGATACATTGTATAAATTCCGAAGTAGACTGTTGATAACACCTAGGCATTGCAATATGGTCAAACATTAACACTTATATCTTACTTATGCCTATCTAATGGATTTTATGTTAGACTCTCTCTTTTTAGTTGAGCACAGCTTTTTTACATAATTTCTAATGCTAAAAAGAGTACCAACATATAGTTCGAGAAAGTACTAATTAATCAATGAGGTGGTATTATGTCTGAGTCGCAGATGATTAACGATAGTAGTAGGGATACGAGTAAGTGTAAGCGTAAGGGTACGAGTAGGCGAGGGGAGCTGAGTAGTAGGTGGGCGCGTAGTAGCCGTACGCGTAGTCCAGCAGGACCTGGGGCTTCGCCACGGCCGGCGCCGCCATGAGCGCCGCGAGCACCAACAACACCGCCTGAGAAAATAAACATTGTTTTTTTTTGTAAGCAGAGCTTTCAGGATGACCTCACTCCACCTTATGGTAAGCGGTCGTGAGGTCCAAAAGTTAGGTCGACAGGCATAATAGAACAAACCCATTGCGCCTGTCGCCCTCACCCTGAGGGCCCACTTTACAACTGATTACAGAAACCGGCCTACGCAGATACCTAACTCATTTTAATTAGTTGTAGACTTACTAAAGAAAGAAGCCTTAACAATTCCTATCTTAGTTCTACTCAATTTGTGAGTAATTACAACATGCCTGTAACAATTTAGAGTTTACCAAAAACGCCTCATTTAATAATAAGGATCATATAATTATCTAAAATGTAGGTGTGTAGGTACCTATGTATCACGCAAAATTTTGTTTCATACTCTTATATTGGTAGCTAGGTAGGTACTTATGGCCTTTATGGTGTGCAAGTGTAGAGCCAACCATCCCTATATATCACCAAGGAGACATTTACGTAATGTAGGTAAGTAACATACTTACTTATGCATCAAGTTAGAATAAATACTTACATAAATATGCAAGACAATACACATTAATATGTGATCTCAAACTAAGGGTAGGTCACGGAGCAAATTGCTATAATTATAATTGAGGTACCTAGCCCACAAAGCAAATTTACTTGGGATAGGTACCTACCTAGGTACCTATCCCGAGTACCTACCTACTAGATGATGAGTGGGGGTGTCTTTCAAAACACCAGAAACAATGATTATCAAATTTTAATGTTACAATAGGCACCGACCATTTTAATGTAAGTAGCATCCGTTCCTAATACAATACAATACCTATAATTTGTCGCGAATACCTACCTATACCCAAATACCTTTAAATAAGTAGGTTTCCGGTTAGTAAACATAATATTTTACCTTTTTGTTAGATCCTACATTTACTAACGTAAAACTGTTGAGGAAAAGTAACAAACTGCCTCTTATTTGTCACGGACACAATAGATGTCCGAGCTTAAAAGCTCGTTATAGATAAGTTCGTAACACTACCAGCAAAATACTACTAAAAATAGGAGTCTCATTATTTAACTCCAATCGATCTAATCTAAGTAGGTAGTAATCTAGCAAAATTATTTAAATGATAGGTAGTATCATTATAATAATTGGTAGGTAAGCAAGATTGCAACCTAATTAGCGACAATAAAAACTATTCGCAAATAAGTAGTTAATAGATAAGAAGGTATAAATAAACTTACCAGTTTATACATATTGGATTATCAGACGCGCTAAGCCTGGACCACAATCAGTAGACAGGACTGCCGCCAGCTAGTCTCCGCGGAGGATTGCGGACCTCTCCTCCCGCCGTCCTTATATACGGTCCAGAGGTCCCGATCGTGATTAGAAAAACTGATCTGTCGTCCTCGGCCGGCCGGTGTCGGACACCGAGGTAAACAATGTCACATTATCCGTTAATAGCGCATCATTTCCATATGGAGCCGGATCACGGATCCACGGAGCGATATTTATACAGTGACAATGGGGCGCTTTGTATCGGACGCAGACGAATGATCGTAAAAACAAACTTATTGAATGCGAGTATAAACTGTGATGGTTCAATAGATGAAACTGATTAGTGTGTTAGTGAGGCTTCATTGTAGGTGTGCGTGATAGTTTGTAGATCCACAGAGGCAGGATTAGTGGTTGTAACATGCTTCCTTTGAAGATATATTTAGGTATTACAAGATATTATAGGGATACAGGGGTTAAGTATGTAGGTACATACCTGTCTATGGTAAACTTACGTAGGTACGTGTACGTATCTCATTTCTACTGTGACATAATTTTCTAATAACTTGGGTAGAACTTTTTTTAACCACGTAGCAAGGTAAGTATAGGTACGTAGGTAGGTATGTACCTAGTACTCGTAATAGAAATGTATCTAGGTATATATCGTAGGGATATCATTAAGGGAAATAATTTTTAGAACTGTTATTTATATATTCGAGATGTTACGAGTATTATGATCAGTTGAAAAACATATTAAGCAGTTATTTAATTTAATGGCGGTTGATTAATTATTTCGACAATAAAACAGTCAGTTATTTTAACGTACCTACCTAAGTACAATGACAATTCTAAAAATAATTGAGCATTCAAATAACCGAATGAGCGGCAAAAATGATGGAATGGGCAGTTCAATATACTCACCTATAGTTCGGCAGATCATAACGAGTGGTGACACCCGAATTCAAATTCATTGAAAAGCCTGGAAGTAATAAGTAGGTACTACGTAGTAGGTACATTCCATGTTAAATGCATGCATAGTATAGTTCCATGTTAAAAAGAGTGGTAAATCATCGTTAGTTGGGCGGAGACAGGCGGAGATTATTGGCGCGGGTGGCGGAAGTGACCAATCACAGGTTTGGTAAGGCGCAGCGCAGATGGCAGACTATCCGTGACGCACTTGAAAAATCGTCTGTGAAAATAGAACCTATGCAATTGTATGAAGTAACGTAGACGACGCGCAAAAAGTCCGGCGCACAAAAAATCTATGTAATTCCGCAGACCAGATCGCGCCGCGCCGCGCCACGCCACACAAAAAGTCTGCGAAAAAAATGGAACGTTTGCTTCAACACGCGCTAACGCAGACGGCGCACAACTTAGTCCGCAATCTGCAGTTGCTAGGGTTGGATGTAACGCACGCGATCCATAATCATGGCGCCAGAGGTCGATGTAACGATGCTAATTCAAGAAATACAAAACAGACCAGAAATTTATGATACTTTTAGGGCAGAATATCATGATGGATATTTAAAAAGAAAATTGTGAGAAGAAGTAGGTATGCTTGTGTTATGTGTGTGTGTGTTGTGTGTTTATCCCGCTCCTGTATGGACATGTACGACGCCTAAAGAAAAAACAAAATACGGTAAGTTTAAGTTTTTAATAGACTTTTACTTTACCACGTGAGTAGAACCGTACAGAGATCAATTAAGCTTATAAGCTGTCAAAATTTATGCTAATTTTGGTAAACAGTCGGATAAAATAAAAATAAAGTAGGTATCTGTTACGGATTTTAAATACTTAATGTACAAAATAATACTTCGCGATCTCTGCACGACTTCCATAGCATCTACGTCGCTGCAGCCCTGCCGACAGAATGATCGAAGATGTGCGTCGTCTGCGTTGAGTCTGTGAAAAATCCGCGAGACTTTTTGTGCGCCGCAGACTCGTTCGCACAAAATGTGTGCCATCTGCGCTGCACCTTAGCAATACATAAGTGAAAACCGCATTCAATTCCATGCAGTAGTTTTTGCGTGATGCGCGTTCAAACATACCTACAGATAAAAATTTCTCCAGTTTTCCCTTCACTGCTCTGCTCCTATTGATTGTAGAGCGTGATGAAAAGTATACTAAGTATAACCTGTCCAGGAGTATGAAGAATAATTGTACCAAGTTTCGTTAAAATCCGTTGAGTACTTAGTTTTTGTTTGTTTCTATGTATAACGAACATACAGACAGACGGGCAGACAGACAAAAATTTTACTGATTGCATTTTTGGCATTAGTAGGTATCGATTACTAATCACCCTCTGATAGTTATTGTTGAAAATATATTTCATGTACTGAATGGCAGGCTCTGGCTTTAGACAGAGAACTATGGAAAAGTTTGGGGGAGACCTTTGCCCAGCAGTGGGACAAGACAACATGGGTTAGAAAAGAAAAAAAAGAAGTATTTCATGTACAGACCATTTTGTGCAATAAAGTTTAAATAATTACACTGGTCGTCAATTGGATTAAAAAAAACAAAGTCATCTAGCTATGTCATAGTACATTTATTTTATTCGTCATCAAGTTTCTGGCGCATGTTCCTCCGTGCGTTGACCTTCCGCCGCTTGAACTCGACGGGCCCGTCGCCCAGGGAGCCCACGCGCCGCTCGCCGAAACGCACCGTCTCCGCCTGCGCCGTCACCGGCGGCGGCGTGCGCGCGCGCACCTGCGGCAACTGCAGGTCCACGCCCTCGGCCGGCCTGCGAGGGTAAAAAGGGTTAAATTATGTATGTATCTCTGGACCTCGATCTATGACGGCGTCGAAGGAGACCTGGCGAGTCAATCTCGCAGAAAGAGGCGGCGGAAGGAGAGCGTGAGGCCGGTGGTAGACGCGCCCGCTCTATGCCGTCCCCGGCCTGGGCGTCACCGGAGGGCATACAACGCATCGTATGCCCTGAGTGCCCCGAGTGGTGAGCGCGGGGGCGCGGTCCACTCATAGGGGCATAACGGTGTGGTGGGTGCAGCCACACCGTTGCACAAGGTCCGCCCGGGGTGCACCTTATTGCTGCCCGGAGCCGGGGGTAGGGGTATTTCCCCTCCCCGGACCAGGAGTGCCGGCTGCTAGTCATCTGCGGCTGGCCAGGGCATGCAGGGATGCGACCGTATGCTTCGGCGTTAGTCGTGTCCCTGCAACTTATTGTCCACTGCTGACACAGGGGGGTTTAGTGGGTGAGCCCTCCCATTTCGGGAGGTGTGAGTCCCACACACCATGTCACCCCCGAGGTGGCATGACGGTGACTAATGCATTAACCTCTATAAAAAAATGTATGTATTCTCTATTATGTTAAAACACAACTGCCAGCCGAGCTAAACATGACGGAACAATCGAAATGAACGAGAGAATCCCCATAGAACAAAGTCAAAGGACGGGGAACTCTCGATTCTTCAAAGATAATGTTCAGAGAAAGCGGGGATTCCGACCATAGAGAAGTTGAAGACTATTTTATGTTTGTACATTATGTTTCAAATGCACTTTTTCAAATTTCGCGCTCAATTACGCAATATTTGAAATGCGCGTTATAATAAAACCGTCCACAACGGGGTCGCATAGAGCGGGGTATTACTGTATTGACTGGCCCGATGGCTCAATTGGTAGTAACCTTTGCCTACTGAACCAAGGGTCGTGAATTTGATCCTCGCACAATACAAACATTTTTATTTATGAACATGTCTGTTTGTATTACAAAAAAAGTATGTAAGTTTTCAGTTGTCTAGTACTAGCTTAGGGGCTAGATGGCGCTGTATGGCTCATCGTTGCATGTCTAGGGTTATTTATTCATGGTCAATTATTTATGCTTTTTTTTCCTAAATGACTACGATGATGACCAGGGCGGCCTTGTCACCGGACTGTTGGGGGAGCGGAAGACTCTCACCCCTAGAAATGGATTCTAGTAACTAATGCCCATAAAAAGAGGAATGCCCATTTTAGGCCCAGAAGTGCACAACAAATGTGATTTTTGAAAAATCTTGAATATTTTTTTTATTTTATTTTTGACCTTGCTCATTACCCCATGGAAGTTGGAGATAATTTAAGGAAATATAAAAAACATTAAAATGATACAATAAAAAACCATGGAGTTGGAGGTATGACACTGCTTAAATGTCAAAAAATGTGATGAAATATTATGTCATTACGTTTGGTCCGTCGTTTGCGTATCGTTCGTTTCGTAGTGATTTGTTTGGTTCTTTTGCGGTTTAAAAACAACTTTTATTATGAATAGGTACTGAGTCTGACAATCCTTCTTCACATGATGACCACGGCATGCAACCTGGACCAAGTTCTACACAGTCTTCATTAACTACTAACACACTATGTGTAAATTGTACCCTAAATGATGTAGTGTGTCATGAATGTTGGACTGCAGCATGGAACACTGATGTGAGGAGTGCATCCTCGTTGCAATCAGGATGTGGACACCCCGTCTGATTATAGTGTCCTAGTACATATGTAGAATGTTTAATATTCTTGTAAAATAAAAAACATTCTTTTTATGAACAATTTTTTTTACACAACCCCAGGTTTTTTATTGACTTCTCTTTGCACAATTGGTTTAAGACACTACATATTATTGTTAGCTTATAAATTCACTTCTGTGCACTGAGGCCCTATTTTACTATGGCCACTGGGCATTCCCCTTTGGATAGTGATTAAAAAAGAAATCTGTATGTATAGAAACATACTCATTGACAACGGGCGTCCAGGAGCCGAAGGGCGCGGCGGCGCGCGGCGCGGGCCCGTGCGTGGGCGCCGGCGCAGGCGCAGCTTTCTTTTCATCCTTGTTCACCGCCAACTCCCTCATCTGCTCTCGGGCCAAATGTGCGTTCACTTCTTTCGTCACTTCCTTTTGCTTCTCTTTCCTATAAAAAAAATAATAAGTAAGCAATGAGGACGTCCCGGGTGCCATAAACTCGCTTATACCACTAATTAATTGGCCAAGTAGAAAAACAAAAATTCCAGAATATTTTATCAGATGTGATGAGGGAATATCCAGATCTGGCGAGTGTGTGGCTTGCGAGAACATGTATTTTATGCATCCGCGGAGGGACACCCTCTGCATACTATTACTTCGAACTGATACATTTACATTGCAAACTATCACGCACTGTGTACAACTTCGCACACGCAACTCACAAACGATTCGCGAATCGCTCGCAATCAGCGCATTCCCCTGATCTCAACACACCTTTTAATTAATTTTAAAGCAATGAAGATAAATGCCCACCATAATATTCTTTGAATTTGAACAACTTTCTGCTCAGAAGAAACCATCACAGCAAAACTTTTAAAAATTTATTTTTATAAGGAACGAAGCAAAGCAATGATAATTATAAAGAAGTTACTTTAGTTTCTCTTTAGCTTTCTCTGCTTTTTTGTCTTTGAGTTTTTCCTTTTCCTGGTCTGCTAGTGACAAATATTCATCAGGTGGATCCCAAGTTGTTTCTGAAATAAAATAATTGTATTATTAATCAAAAGTATAATAACAGTTTTATTTTCACCCGTGTTTAATTTAATTTCAGCATGATAAGAATTCTATATGAACAAAATTTTTGTTTTGTTTATTAAAAAGTGTTTATTTATTAAAATATTATCTTTATCAGAATTAATTATTATTTTTTTATATATTTTGACTGAATAATTGAAGATCTCCAATTTAAAGATGACATTGTGCTGTTCAAAAGCTAAAATATAATTATGTATAATTTAATTTCTAGTGCTTAAGAGATACAATACTATATTATATTAAATTCTTATTCTTACCATTGGTGACAGTATTCCAGAAATATGAGCCATCATCAGTTTTGACCTCATTCCAGATTGGAGGCACTTTGGAAGGTGCTGCAGCGCTAGTCACAATGCTAACATTTGCACTTTCACTGCTCTGCCCCAACATCTTATTGATATTCTGAAAACAATTATTGAATGTTATAACAAACATAATTCTGTTGGAAAACATTTCTTAACCCCTCTCTGCAAATGTTAATTGTGGTTAAATGTCATGAAATAGAATAGAATCAAATAATTACAATAGTTCATCAATCACCACATAACCATTGTTAACCATCCTATACCCGCACACAAGTCTTTTGAGACTGACAAAACAGTTTTTCGTAAATATAATTTTTTCTAAGAACTTTGAAACGTCACATGTTCTACTAGCTACATGATTTGGGGCCAGCTTTAGGTTAGTACATGGCACATAGTTGTGAGAGCAGGATGTGTAGGACTACTACGGCTTGATGTATAATGCGGGTATACAATCATAAGATCAACTTGACTTATATTCTGATTGATTTGCAAACTTTAATATTCAATTCAATTTATGTTCCAAAAGTCTCAAGAAAATGTGAGTTTGGAAAATTAATAGCTATTATAAGTTTGTTTTAAAAATAAAAGATTTTTTTCCTAGCTAAATATTCATTGAAGCGGATTAACGGATATTCATTGAAGCAATAAATAGTTTATGCAAACAATTGATATTTTTTGTTTTATTACATCCTAAAGTTCCTGTAAAATAAAAAATATATAAATGGTTTCATAGAAAAATAACAAGGTAACAGGAGCCAAGCTTACGGTCTGTCACACCGTGCGCAGGTATAGGTGTTAATACATTTGGTGCAGGTATAGGAAGGATAAACAGCAGTAAAAATTTAATCCTGATTTGACAAGAAGATAATTATGTTTAAAATAATACTGCAATTTAAATTAACATGAGGACAAACCAACACAGCACATAGTTTTAAGACAACAAACCACTTAAGTTCACTCACCTGAGAAGTCAAGTCAGCATTGTTCTGTACATCCTTCAAGTAAGCAGCCATGGCTGCTGCCTCCATCTTCTTCATTTCATCATCGATTTTCACCTGCTGTTTAAATTCCTTTGCACTCTTTTTACTGAGTTTAGATATGTGATTCTGTACATTTTCCTTATGTCGCTTACCATTTTCATGAAATGAGATTGACTGAAATGATAAAACACAGATTAAATATTCCATAAAAGTTTCTGTAAAAAGGTTGAGGATTACCTCTACCCCTTGGAACTGGCAATTAACTGCCCAAGTGTGGTGCTGGCAGTCTAGTTTCTAGAATTGTAATGTTAACTTTCTTTGCAAAGAACTTGAAACTTTGAATATTGGACTATAAAGTCAGTAAAATTATAGGTAGACTTACAACTTTATTATCGGCAAACCAGCATTTGCAAAACTCGCAATATTTCCGTGCTTGCGACTTCCAGTACTCCGTCCTAGAGCAATAAACATTTTTTTCTATAATTATTTACAAACACTTATGTGTTGGAGAAGAGATTATTGTATAAATTGCAAACCTTTAAAATATCAGACTAAATTAATAAGTACTTACATGTTTACATAACTAAATTATGCGTATTATTTCAGTTAAATTTATGCAATAATAGTGAAATTGGAGTAAATAAAATTTTGTCTCAATACACATTGCAATGCAAACACAGTTTTTTTGGTAGAGTGTCATGTCTGTCATCATCAATCTGTCAATCATCCGTCTATGGTTTATCCGTTCAAAAATCTAAAAGTAATTTTTCTTCATGGTTGCTTCTAGATGATTTTTGTTATTTCGCTGGAATCAATATGTTGGCCCTTGCTATGTAGAAAAAGGCCGGAAACACATTTTACAGGTAATACGCGATAAGTATAATGCCGCGTTTACACGCTCGCGTTCAATACGACATTCAACGGGCACAAACACAAGCACAAGCATGTGAACGGGCTGTTCGTCTGTTTGAATGTGCACGTGCGTGCGCAGTATGTAGGGCAGGGCTGCTCGCCGAGCTGCTTGCTGGGCTGCGTGGCACGCGTGTAAACCTAGCATTATAGATCCAAGCATGGGCACCGTATAGCAGGGCTTGGAATACCGGTAAAAATATGGTAACGTTACTTTGCCTGGCCGAGGTATCGATACTTTTTTAAGTAGCGATACCAAAAGTAGCGGTAATTTATAACGTTATAAATTACCGCTACCTTCATGATGGTATCGGTAAAAGTATCGGTAAACGTTTAAACGTTACTTACTTAATTTTGGATTAAATTCATTCTCTGTCTCTATCGCTCCCACCCAACATGGTCTCATGCGTCTCGTGTCGCGAAGTTGCCGCTCTGCTATAGGGAACCGTGCGGAGTGGCAACGCAGCAAAGTAGCGTAATAAGTATCGTTACTTTTAACGTTGACAGGCTCGGTGGCTCATTTGGTAGTGACCTCTGCCCTCTGAGCCAAGGGTCGTGGGTTCGATTCCCGCACAGTACAAACATTTGTGTTCATGAACATGTCTGTTTGTATTGGTCTGGGTGTTTTCTATGTATAATATGTATTTATTTACAAAAAAAAAAAGTATCTAAGTAAGTTTATCAGTTGTCTAGTACCCATAGTAAAAGCTTCGGCTTAGTTTGGGGCTAGGTGGCGCTGTGTGGCCCAGCGTGGCATGTCTTGGGTTATTTATTTATGTATTTATTTATTGCAGTATCGATACCTAAAACTTAACGTTAACTTTGCGTTCCGGTAAAAATTACCGTTATAATTTACCGTTAAAATTTGGTATCGCTACCGACTTACCGGTAATTATTTTACCGGTAAAAAAGTAACATTATAAATTAACGTTACTTACTGCTATTATAATGTTAAATTGGTAACGTTACCAAGCCGTATAGTGTGTTGCTAGAAAACCAAAACAATTTCATTTGACTCCACAGGCTTCGAGTCTCATGTTAAATATGTTTTTATTGACTTTACTGACGTTTTATAATGTCTGAAGATCAAAGTATGTAAGTCCCATTTTTTTAGTAACTTCATTAGTAATAGTAGGTATTAGGAAATGTTTGCCCTTCTTCCGGGCTATTTGTTTTTGAACTGAGTACGGAACAAAATAAAAAAAAAACACAATTATTTTAATGTCTCTGGTTACTTTGTGATGTCGTCGTCGAGTATCGAGTGTCGTCTTTTGTAAAGTTATATCAAGGTAAATTGTTTGATAATGCTTTGATAAATTTTTCAGTTTAATTTGTTTATTTACTGAAAAGTAAGAATACTTTTTAGGTTGATAATAATTTAGACTAATAAAATTCCTTTTTCGAGCTTATCGGAGGCCGCCATATTACATTTTGGATGTTCAAATTTACAATTTTATATCTGTTGTAATCTATTCGATCATTTGTTTATCCTTTTACTTACTTTGCACAATATGTTTCAAAGGTTGATATCTAGCTCTGGTTGCAATTAGTTAGTACTTAGACTAGGTTTCATTTGTTTGTTGCCTGTGTGTACTTACTATGTTTTTATAGTGGATTTGGTTGTTGACGCGTCTCGTTTATCTCTATTGGAAGTACCGTTGATGTTGATTACATTTTGTCTTTCCGTTTCAGATATTCCCGGAATAAGTTGGTGAACGTGATAAACTTTTCTAGTAGCTTATGTCTCTAAAAGTGACTTCTCGTAAAATTTGTTTAGTGTTGGACTTGGACAAAAGATTTGTGATTATAAGTTTCTAATTTTAGTCATCCCTAGTGGGATTATTTGGCAAAATGATGACCGAAAATAGGATTAGTTCAAGTAATCACGTCGGAAATAGTATGAGCAATCAGAATAAGGGGTATGTATGACCACTTTTTCTTTTTTTTTATTCCTCCTTGGCCGATTTTTTAATGGTTCTCGTTGTTCTTTTCTGCAGAGACGTCGATAAAAGTATCGACGACATCGGTTGGAAATCAAAATTAAAAATACCCCCAAAGGACAGAAGGATAAAGACTAGTGTAAGTTGTACAAATACCCACATTAATTTTTTTTATTATAAATTAGAAAGTGTGAAGTTTTAATGAGTTGTTTTTTTGTTGTTCAGGATGTAACAGATACTAGAGGTAATGAGTTTGAAGAGTTCTGCTTAAAGCGCGAGCTGTTGATGGGGATTTTTGAAAAGGGATGGGAGAAACCCTCCCCTATTCAAGAGGCTTCAATTCCCATTGCACTTAGTGGTAAAGATGTACTTGCAAGAGCAAAGAATGGTACTGGCAAAACTGGCGCTTATTGTATCCCAGTCCTAGAACAGGTAAATATATTTGTAGTATTTTTAATATATTAGCACATTTTACTTCAATTTAACTCTAGTTGCCAGTGACAAAAGGAGGTAGTCTCTATTTTTTTTTTTGACATCAATCTAACAAACCTATTTTTTTATCATGGTCTACTGCTGTGCCAATTTTGGTGCATCAAAAAGTAACCAACAATGATAATTATTGAAAATAAACCTAGCCTTCATTAATAGTGTGACTATACACATGTGTGCAATTTTTGTTATAACTTTTACAATACTAGTAAGAATCTTGTTCCTCATAAATATTAATATAACATAACAATTTGAAAAAGAAGAGATCCCTTATAATTTTCATTCCCATTTAATCATTGGTTCCCAAATGGGGGATTGAAAATTATAAACAAACTTTTAGGGCAATTATAATGATGACTTATTTTGGATTCCCCTACACTTTACATAAGTGAAAAATTCCAATTCTGAATGAAACTTTTTTTTTATTTACTGTGGAGCTTGCTGAATTTACTTTTTTACTGCATGAAGTTAATGATAAATATTTTTATTTCATAGGTTGATCCAAAAAGAGATGCTATACAAGCTTTAATTGTGGTACCAACTAGGGAGTTAGCACTCCAGACATCACAAATTTGCATTGAGCTGGCCAAGCACACAGATATACGCGTAATGGTAACAACGGGGGGCACCAACCTCCGGGATGATATTATGCGTATCTATCAAAATGGTGAGTAAAACACATAAATATATATTACTAGCAGCCCGCCCCTTGCTTCGCTTCGGATAAATCAAATATTTTAGATAAACATTTCATACATTATTGGCGTTTTAGGAAGGATCTCTTATATATTCTACCAATTAATATAACCAATATTTGGTACTCATAATGAGTGTACCTTTCCAATGGTGAAAGAATTTAGGAAAATACCTAAGTGCATTAAATAGTCTATATCTACACTTACCTATCTGCACCTACACTTATCCCCCCTGTTCTACTGTATGTGCTTACCTAACACCAATTCTAAAGCAGCATCCAGATCCTCCAGATTTGAATTTTTGTAACGAATGAATAAACTCAAAACCTAGGTACTACATATGTCAATTTAAAAAATTCTTTCACCATTGAAAACCTACTATCACCCTGATTCATTAATACAGACTATATTTATTGTTAAAAAAAGATTAAGGATCATTACTTAAACTGCAATTATGTAACTACTAATTTAGGGGGACCCAGGTCTCCTGAGTATGAGCATATTAAAAGAAGCCACATCATAAAATATTGTCTATTCTATCTATCTTCTATTTTGATTTTTCATTATTACAAACTAAGCATCCCTATGAAGATGCAGCGAAGAGCATTTTTCATCTAAGTACATGAGACTACCTAAAGTTTTTTTATGTATAAGTGCCAACTAAATACCATTGTCTTGTGTAGATTTTATGTACCTATGACGCCGACTAAAAAGCGATACCTACTTTAATAGCGTTATTTTCTTCCGACATGCGTAATTCAGAATTGTTCCACCTTAGGCACCTGTGTTAATCACCTAGGTGATTTGACCCCCGCAAAAAATTGATAGAAGCGTACTTAAATCACCTGGCCAGGGGATCCAAGTTGATCATCATCATCATCAGCCTATTATAGTCCACTACTGGACATAGGTCTCCATAATCGCCACGCTGGGCAGGCGGGTTGGCGATCGCAGGGCGTAGCTTCTCGCTCCGGTGACGCTGCTACCCGTCATTGGTCTGTGGTATTTAGCCACGACTTCAACTGTGATGGTTAAACCGCCCCTAGTCGGCTGCCAGCGCCTCGTTTGTTATTCGGCAGGATGCACCACGGGCAGGTGAGGTTGGCTTGGAGGGAAAAGATGATAGGCCGATCCCTCACATCCCCCATGCCATGCATAATTAAAACGATTTTATTAGGCTAAAATGTAATAGTATAGTGTACAGAAATTATAACTTTGGATTAGAAGAGAAAAATGTTTATTATGATCGCAGTGTTCATCATGTGAGTCTTTCTGAACCTTGAATGAATGCATTCAACTTTTTTGAGTTCTTAGGGCTTCATTAAACTGTGATTCAGGATGTCTTGCTTACGGGTTATGCTAGGTTTGTTTCGACTGTACACAATTCCTAAATGTTGTTCCAATTTGTTGCCAAATGAGGAGCCTTCAAGCTGATAGCAACATTCATGCAGAAAGCGCCGGTTGTGTATTTTCAAGTTGGTCGTATTTTTAGCTATAGCAATTTGCTTACAGTATTTTCCGAAGAATTGTATCCTGAATGAAAGTAAGCCGACGGTTCACAAATATTTGTTTCACTGTTTACATAGTAGTGGTGAATTTCCGTACCTGTTATGTCAAAATGTCAATTTCTATGACGGTCAAGAAATGACAGTATCTATGGTCATTTCAAAAAGTATGTAACATTTTTTCGAAATTGTAAATCCAAAAATTTATGATACCCTTGTAATCTATAGCCTATGTGTTAATCTGCAGCATAAACAATAATTCCTGTAATAGTTTCATCAAAATCTGTTTTTACGTGAAAGTACGACTTCATATTAGAATTATTTATTTAGATTTCATAACAGTGTAGGTTGCTATGGTAACGTTGTCAAGAGACGTCAGTATGTAAGATAATTTCTTTTTTTTGAAGATTATAAACTTTTTGGTAATTTTGGGTTACATTATTGGAGTTTTAGCAAGGATCCCTAACTTTTTTAAAAATATAATATAGCCTATGTTCACCGGAGATAGTGTAACTTTCCGACTGAAAGAATTATTCAAATCGGTCCAGTAGTTTCGGAGCCTATTAATTTCAAACAAACAATCAAGTCTTTCCTCTTTATAATATTAGTTTAGAAGACAATACCCACCAAAACAAATTTCCTACTAATATTTAAAACTGAAAGTTTGGAGGGGTGGATGTTTATTACTCTTGTATTAAAAAAATACTGTAGCTATAACTATAGCTAGATTAAAGTCTAGTAAGATTTCAGACCCAAAAACGAAATGTGTATATGTCACCGGAAAATAGCAAGAATCGTAAGTTGATCAATTTCCTAGGTAGTTGATTAACTTTCGGAATATAACAAACGGTAGTTGAAATGTATTATTTAACGCAATGGATTTCAGTTAGTTGATCAATTTACGGTAGCCTGACAGTCATTTAATAATTTACGATTTTGACACAAGTAAAATCGTCCTCAAATGGGCCAATCGTTGCTCAATGTATTATTTAACGGTGCACTATTACCCGTAACTTAATACACTGTTCCCTGATTGGTTGCCGGGATAACGCCACGTGAGCCATTGAACCAATCAACGTTCACCTCACCTTTGTCGGATGATTTTACGGTAAGACCCCGTAAAATGATCAATTTACTAAAGTACATACGTTAAATAATACATTTCGACTGCCGTTTATTATTTTCCGGAAGTTAATAAACTACCTAGGAAATTGATCAACTTACGATTCTTGCTATTTTCCGGTGACATATATAAATAATTATTGAATCTTCATCTTGTGATCAGTCTGTTGACCATGAGCAGAATAGGTTGAAAGTAATTTGGCAGGAAGAGGTGAACCGAGGTGCCTAGGTACTGGGGCACACCAATTTCTGTCTTAGCCTCTAGGCTATTGGCGTTAAATATTTTTCGCCTCTTGAGGCGATTCGGACAGCACGCATATACATACACATAAATATATACACATTTAAAGTCATAAGACCAAATGTTTTTTTTAATCCTAATCCTACCTATAGGTCGCGGCACGTAAGTTGGGCGCTGAACGTTTCTGCGCAGAAGTCAAAAATTAGGTATCACAGGGGAGGGTACGGGGCGAGGGCGGGTGTGCGTACGCGCTTATTGGCTCTCCATTCGTTCCTTGCTCCCCGCAACCGACACCACACGCCGCTAACGCCCGAAGGTACAGTCGCGTTCTAAGTTTTAGTGTTCTCGTTGTTAATTTGTTTGAGTTTTTTTTATCATTCACGTTGATGAAGACAGTTCAGAAGAAGATGTTGATGATTCTAATGACGACGATAATCGAAGCCCCCAGCCCTATCAAGCAAAAGGCCTGTTACAGGCCAACTTTTTTTTTTAATGGAAGGCGTGTTACCTTGTCAGATTCAGACTATTTTTTTAAAATTTGATTAAAAATGTTAAATCGTTTTTATATATACCTACTTATGTTTTATTTCTATCTCACGTAGGTACTTACCTCGTAACTGTTTACAAAAACAGTCGCCTAACAATTTTGTAAAAAAGTAGTTTTTGTAATTTCCTGGCAGGTAGTTTTTTTATTTCTTGTAATAATAATAATATTATATTACTGCAGTAAACTGGCTTTCTTGCAATCTGTTTTTTAAGTAAATACACGGTCGAATAATTTACAAATGAAATAATAAATTAGTCGAGATAAGAAAATTGTGTGCGCAATAGTACACATGCGCAGATAACCACTCCTTACTCTCGCTCAGCGCTCGAGTTACGTGCCGCGACCTATACCTAGTTTGAATACTTGTTTCGCGTAAATATTTCTTTTTATCAGGCTGTGGTGTACACAGTTTTGAGTAAGAATCTTGTTCTAAGCATATATTCTTTTATGTTGTCAAAAGTTTGATTGTTACTTGTTGTGTATGCCAAAGTAAATCACTACATAGTACACTCAGCGTCAAAAAAATCGCACCTTTTGAAAAAACTACTTTAAACAACTTTTAAGCTCATTAAGAACCAATTATTTGGTTGATTTTTGGTATCGTTGGAAAGGTAATGAAAAGGGGTATACAAAAACAATAAAATTTATTTATTTTTATTATTGGAATACATGTGAAAAAATACTTTTGCAAAACCATAAAAATTTTCAACTAATTTTTATTAAAAAACAAGTAAATTATCAAAAAAAAAATACAAAACAGGGTTAAAAATAACCTAAAATGTAGTGTTACCCCCCTTTGCTCTGATAGCAGCTTCCATACACTCCCTCATGGATCTAACCAATTTTAACACTCATTCTTCCATCACGACACCTTCGAGTTCCTGGAGTGTGGTGGGAACAGAATCACGAGATCGAACCCTCTGCCGTCCTATCACTAAAAAGCCGGTTAAGCCTCAAAAGTAAGTTTTGAGTAATCTGTAAAAAACGGGAAAAATGTCATCTCTCAGAAAGTATCGTAGCTAGGATTAATATTTTTATACACATCTCTACTTTACATTTCCGTGTATCTTACTACATATTTATATATTGGATTAGTACTTTACCTTTTTTGGAAATTCTATATACGTCTTTATAATGAAGTATTATTTTTTATTTTTCATTATCATTATCGTTAAGTACACCCTAACGGCTTTTTGTCTAGGAATTTGTTGTGATTTACCCATTCCGTAATTTTTGAAAATAGTTATTAGATTTACTTATCAAAAAGGCCGTTATGGGATTTAACGGTTTTCTAGTTAGGTAACCACCAACTCATTTAAAATTAAACACTTCATGTGTTAAAAGTAGTGATTGGCCCATAACGGCCTATTAGGTAAGGAATACCATGTGCTCATTCTTATTTAAGGATTATTACTTATCTTAAAAGCCGTTACAATCACATCACTTGTAATTAGCCACCTTTTAGATAAGTATTTTTGAAAAATATATTTTAAACGAAATACATTTATAATCAATAATTTTAAAGAAAATCTAAAGTTTTAAAGAAATTATTAATTATATCTCAATTAGAACAATGATTAATCAAGGACGACGTAAGAACACGATTGTTACTAGGTGCAAACAACTTTAAACGTAATGAAGTTAATTTTTATATGTGAATTATGATCAGAATTCTTAAGTAGCTTTGGTCATCGGTTCTAAACTTTCTTAACTGTCTCTTCAAATGCTGTCTAGATGAATATCTTCAGGAGGATCTAAAGGATTTACTGATCCTAGACCAGTCAATCCCTGTTGGATAAAACTAAGTGCAAACAAGTTTAAACGGGCTAAAACTAGATCCAGCAAATCTATCAAATCTATTCGTCTAGGACCAGTAAATCCCTGTTTTTAGTCTGAATGATTCTGGTCTGACCCAGTTTTACCCCAAAACAATCAGCTATTACTAGGCTTTAACCAAGAGTAAGTGGCACCTAGTTCTAACCGGCTAAAACCAGACGTAGCCTCCCTTTGGGTTCTAGCTGTAACATATACCTAAACTATAAAGGAGGCACAGAAGTGTGACGATCGAACTCACGATTCCCGATTATAAGGATGAATATTACCCACTAGCCTATAGTAAAAATGCCTAATCTTTACTAATGTTACCTTAAATATTCGTTTTTATCATAATTCGCTAGAAAAGATTTTTTGATTAACAGCCCGTGTGAGTCCACTGCTGGACATATGCCCCTCCCAATTCATTTGGGGGGAAATGGACCGATTTCCGACACGCTGGTCCAGTGCGTGTTGGCGTGTTTTCGTCAAGAGCTTCATTTATTATACAGCAGGGTGTACCATGTACAGATGAGGTTGACTTGGATTGCCTAGTTGTTTTTTGAGCTCTTTACACCCTAACTTGGCTTTCGGGGTGGGTTCTCCACGATAAGATCACATTTACATGATAACTAATAGAGAAATGTTGCAAGTTTAACCGTCCCCTGTGTTGCGCTGTCATTTATTACGAAAAAGCGTTCGACAATGTCGAGCACTTGGCCGTGCCGTGGTGCACTCGCTTCATCGCTATAATATCGATACTAGAAAAGTCAACAGCCTCTGAGAGTTCTGCGAGCCAGCAGATGCAGGTCATGCATGAGCTTATCAGTCCCATATGAACCAAACGAGGTGTGCGGCAGGGAGACACTCTCTCACCAAATCACAAATGTTCTTAAGGACTTAATGTAGACTTTAGATTGGAATGAGAGAAGTGTTAATATATATGGAAACCACCAGTCCCACCTGCGTTTTGCCAATGACATTATCGTCCTGGCTGAAACTCCTGCTGAACTTCAGATAATGCTCTCTGAATTACACAGAGCTTCCCTTAAAGTAGGCCTTAGGATAAATAGGTCCAAGATAAAAGTAATGTCTAATCTTCCTTCCTACACCGAATGTGTACCGAATGTTATCGTCGGCGACGACCCTCTAGAGGTGGTCGATGAATTTACTTTGGACATAGACTATCCTTTGGTGTAGAACATTAAGCAGCAAAGATTGCGAAAAAGTTCAGCTGGGAGGGACCGCATTCAGCAAGCTAGAGTCGTCTTCTAGTCCAAAATTCCACAATGCCTAAGTATAGACCAGGGTATTTAACCAAAGTGTCATTCCTACCCTTACGTATGGTGCCGAGACCAGGGCACTCACTGATGCACAAAATTAAAAGCTTAGAACTCTGCATGATCATACTCTACACTTGATTTAGATCACTCTTGAAAGTATTTGATTACGTAAATATTATAGCTACGCGCCGCACGTTCACCGCATGCGACTAGTTGCGCCAAAAGGCCATACAACGCGTTGACACAGGGTTCCACGCCTCGCGTTGTTAACGGCTTTTTAGCAAAGACATTACTTTGCTGGTAGATAAGTATTTAATGTTAACTTCCTTTTAGTCAAGTTTATAATACATTGTTTTTGATCATAATACAGAGTTAAAAGGCAGTCAAAATACTTTAACGACTTTATAGCTTAGTCGCATAACATAACTACCTTATAGTCAAGTATAAGCTTAGTATTTTATTTCGTTTTCCAGCAGTTTAGAGTCCTTAACTACTTTTAAGTTAAGGAACGTGGTCTAGCTGCTTTTAAGTTAAGGAAATTACAAAAAAGGTGTCGCTTAGCGGCCTACGTCCATCTCGTATCTCCTAAACTATAAATTATGGAAATATGTTTCTTATACAGAAAGATAGAGAATTCAAAATTATGTACTGCTTACTTAAAAAGTAAAAAATGACCTCTTGTGGCTTAACGGCTTTTTAGTGATAGGACGGCAGCCCTACTCTTTGAATGACCTAAAGGGGCCCATATACGGTACGATTCGTCTGTACGATCGATCTGATGAAAATCGTGACGATTGATCGCATTACTTTTAAAGTACTAGTAAATCGTTAACGATCATGATATACATTATCGATTCGTCGTTTCGATCGTGCGTGCTGTTTGAAGCTGCCTGTTTTAACTCAAAGGCATTTAAGAACCGATTTCGTAAACACATTGAAACAAGAAAGCTGTCGGCTCTCTCCGAGATTCAGTGAAATCAACCAAATCCTTGTCTATGGATGTAGCCACCGGTCTCCAGGAACCGCTGGTATACTTTTCGAATCTAAAAACGGTTCAAGTTCAGTTGCCAACCGACTTCACCCTACCGCATACCCGATTGAAGCAGTACAATCATTTGACCAGCTTCTTCAAGTGTGGTATCCATATTCAAGCTGTGTTTCTTGTGACAATTCTTTTATTGTGTCCTTCTTAACTTGTTTGTTAGCAAAAAACCCCAAATGAATCGGTATCGACCTTGTTGTACACATTCAAGTTTGCGTAATTAGCGGACCTCAAAAAGAACAAAATGACCATATTTTTTTAAAAATCGCAACAGTGGTGTCAATTTTCTTTTTTAAGAAATGAAGTGATGATTTTCTTACAGGTTTTTAATTGAGCTTTCAAATGATACCAATATTGGTAGGGGTACATAGGCGTATCAAAGGTTAATACCATTTTTAAAGTTATTTTCGCGAAGGTGCGATTTTTTTGACGCAGAGTGTATATAACAAAGTCGCTTTTTCTGTCCCTATATCCCTATGTGCGCTTAAATCTTGAAAACTACACAACGGATTTTGATGCGGTTTTTTTTTAATAGATAGTGATTCGGAAGGTTTATGTATAATGAAATACCCGAAGCGTAGCGAGGGCGGGTCGCTAGTAAATAAATAAATCTATTGTTAAAACTATTGTCTGGAAATCTCGACCTCATGAGGTTAAACAATGTCTGCATTATTACTGCAGCTCAATAATTAATTTTATTTCATTGTGCTATACTGTTTGTAATGTTAATCAAAAACTCCAGTAAATGAAGTTTGTTCGACTTCAACATGGTGACAATGGGACCAACTAGGAACCTTTCATAGGCTTTCATACCACCTTTTTTCAACTGACTCCAAAAACATTTACTATTTGTATTGACATATCTCCATTTGTGTCCACATAACTCCGAGAATTGTGAACCAATTTGGAAAATTCTTTTTTGTTCGAACGGGTGCACTTCCTAGTTGGTCCCATATTGAAGCCAGTTTTTTATGCTAAAAGATGCTGTTATTTTTTAATTAGTTAAAAAAGTATTGTGAATGATGAAATTTTGTCTCTTTAGAAGAATGCATACCTTCAAAAACCGACCCATTTCCATTCAAAAGTGGTTATCCAATTTGATTTTATAACCTCAATAAAAAGTGTTTTTATTGCTTTGTTACAGTTCAAGTAATAATAGCTACGCCAGGTCGTATGATTGATCTCATGGATAAGCAAGTGGCAAAAATGGACCAGTGCAGGATGCTGGTTCTTGATGAGGCAGACAAACTACTCTCTCAAGACTTTAAGGGCATGTTAGACATGGTTATTTCACGGTATGTAACATGTTCTGAAAGAATAAGATTTATTGATAGATTTATTTACAATTATGGAAATAATGAAAAGAAAAGATTTTGTTTGATGATGAGATATTTTGGATTCCCCTTCACTTTTCATAAGTGATAATTCCAATACTGAAAACAATATTTTACACTATTTTGTGATTAAAATAGGTTTGTTATTGTTGAGGAAATTACAATAATATTTACCTTTATTTTCAGATTACCCAAAGAACGCCAGATCTTACTATTTTCTGCTACCTTCCCATTAAGTGTGAAGCAGTTCATGGAAAAGCATCTGAGGGAACCTTACGAGATTAACCTCATGGAGGAGTTAACACTGAAAGGAGTTACACAGTACTATGCATTTGTTCAAGAAAGACAAAAAGTCCACTGCTTAAATACACTATTTTCAAAGGTATTTATTTAGTTACCTTCAATATATTTACCTAATAACTTGGCATTCTCACAAGCTTACAAGCTCATTGAAATATTTTGGAAGGGGTGGCCCCCCTAGATATGATTAACCCTTAGTTACTTGTGGGACACCTCATTTTATATTTATAAATAAAAAGTACAAAATCTTACTTCTGTTCATTTTAAAGTAAACAAAAGAATAATATTATTTTCTAAGCATTACCCATTACCTAAACATTCGTCAGTATTTTTTCATTGACAATTACTGGGCCGAAAATCACATGGTTGTTTTGCACCCATGGCCTTGGAATTAGTAGTCCTCATAATTTAGTGCTAACTGAAAGAATGTCTGTTGTGATGCAAGTTTCTAGATATTAATGTGTGTATGACCTCGTTTCAGTTACAAATAAACCAGTCGATAATCTTCTGCAATTCAACCCAACGAGTGGAGCTGCTGGCCAAGAAGATCACGGAGCTGGGCTACTGCTGCTACTACATCCACGCGCGCATGGCGCAGGCGCACCGCAACCGCGTGTTCCACGACTTCCGCGCCGGCCTGTGCCGCAACCTCGTGTGCTCCGACCTGTTCACGCGCGGCATCGACGTGCAGGCCGTCAACGTGGTGATCAACTTCGACTTCCCGCGCATGGCCGAGACGTACCTGCACCGCATCGGCCGCTCGGGCCGCTTCGGCCACCTCGGCATCGCCATCAACCTGATCACGTACGAGGACCGCTTCGCGCTGCACCGCATCGAGCAGGAGCTGGGCACGGAGATCAAGCCCATCCCCAAGGTCATCGACCCCGCGCTGTACGTGGCGCGCGCGGACGTGGACGACGACGCCGACAAGTAACACTCTCACTCGACCTGGACTTACTGCTGACTGGTGAATGGAATTAGATTAAAAATACAAAAACAAAAAACTTATTTGTAAAAAGTGTAATGAATTTATTATAACAAAATGTGAGTGTAAATAGTTATCGTGAAATAAGACTTTAACCTTAAATGGTTACTTTTTTAAAGTGTATATAAAACGAAACATCGGGACTTACGCGAGGCGAGTTTGCGCACTTTGTCCATATTGGATGCTGTGCGCAGATCCCTCCATTGTTGAAAACGTAAAATATTTATCTGAGTACCAGCTGTGAGAGTCTACCTAGATTTGTCATTGATCTTAACATAAATTGTGGTAGACTTTCTACAGATAATTTTGAATGCCTGCCCCATATTTTGTAAATTTGAGCTAGCACCATTTTATTTTAACCTTTACAAAAACAGTGATTATTCTGTAATATGGGTAGGTTGTAAGTCTAGCTCAACTTAAAGTATTCGAAAAATGTCGTCTAAAATCTGTGTTACTGGTGCTGTTCTTGGTCGCTTGGAACAGTGTCTAAATTTACTTCAAGCCGGCTCTTGATCTTAGTTGGATGATATGAGTATACTAGGAGTGAATTAGAGCTATATAAATAAAAAGCTCATATTAATATTGTTCCTGCACAAGTTTAAATCAAGCAGTAAAATTCTCAATTTTTATCAAAGTTCATCCAAGTAAACTCCTTTGATCAACTGAGTTTGCCAGTAATTCATTTATATTATTATATTAATTATTGTAAAGCGGCAATAGTCACATGGCTCAATATGTACCAATTGAGGGTTGATAGGCAACATACCACTACAATACAAAAAAATATTTTAGTTATTGTTCCTTGCAAGTCATGTTCTCAGATTTAAATAAAGTGGTTTGCCTATATTATGCCCTAAGAAATTGTTCTTGAATGAACATGCCAAATGTGACTCAAACGAGGCAGAGGAATGAACTGTCTGTTACGGCTTGTAGATATTGTACATTCCTTTGTCTGAGGGATTTTATTTAGAGAGCTTTTTAAGTTTCCATTATGTAACAAAAACATTATGGCTCTCTGGGGATATGATTATTTGGGATTTCAAGTGAAGAGTGTTGGTCGCCTTAACAGCAAATAAAACCGCATAGGAAGTGGTCGAAATTCGGATTATTTCAACTCTTTCAGTTAATGAACACTGCCCGATAACCATATTAAATTGTTCTGGTTTAACAGCTGTGCAGCTAGAGTGTCTCTTGATTTTTTACCTTTTAATGATCTCTTCTGAAATGTAATAGGTAACTAAATCTGATTTACTGTACTAAAGCTATTGTCCAAATTCTGCATTTTCAGTATGTAAATTATTAGTGTCTTAATTCTAAGGTATACACGAAAAAGCACATGGAGTATCAATTTTCTGGTCAGAAGTGATTGTTATTTTAGGCAGATCTGTGATATTCATTCAATATGATTTGTAAGATTTAGAAAGAAAAGCCTTTTTAAACAGTGTTAAGATAAGATTATTCTATTTAGCTTGGTCTTCCGACGTGTTTCTAAGAAATATGAATTTGAAAGTAATAAGCAGTCAGTGCTAAAGAGTGTTTTGTGATGATTTTTTTAAATGGACCATGTGGGATAAGATAATGCAAAGATTGATATTAGAATAAAAATTTGGATTAAACGGAGCAAGCTAGTTGAATTACCATATTTGAAATTTGAAAATCTTATCTTATCCAGAAAGGCAAAAACAAAAGGCATATCAAATAGATTTTATAAACTATATTATTATTCAAGTTCACTTAAAATCATGCTTTTTTTGTGTACATAACAAAACTATAAATTATTATTGGATGCTCGACAGGGGTTCTATCTACCATTTTGGCAGTGTCTGGTTGTTTTGTATTTATTAATTTCTTGTTTTAAATCTATTGAAAATATATTGTTAAAAAATGGGCCAAAAATAAAAACTCTTCACGCCAATCAAGTTTTTTTCTTTAGTAAGTGCTTCGCTACTCATCTGTCTGTGGTGAATTCGGGTTATGGTCCATAAGGCTGGGTTTTCATTCAGGCGGAACTGGGCGGGGCGGTGCTTGAATTGACCGATCACTCGAAATATTCTCACCTTCAATGGATACTGCAAAGAGCGGGGTTGACCTTCTTAATTGCATTTTATTAGTACCTTTCAAAAAGCCATACGTTTAATATTTGTATTTCTGCAGGAAATTAGTTTTACGTTACCTACCTACGTTACACTTTGCCCCGCTGAGTGGGGCGCCTTGGCGGGGTGAGCGTCAAAATCGCGGGACCAAGTCCCCAATTTAAAATATAGCACATGTAAGGGTTTGTACTACATTTGTACTATTTGTACCCGAAACCACAAATTTGTACCTCTGAGGCTACGTTCACACGGCGACTATTCGATTCGATATTTTCTCGCTTACGGGAGTACCGTATACGGGACGGCTGTTCACACCACGGAATATTTAACACAAGAGGAAAGGGCATAATCTAGTCAGTTCATAGAAAACTGCTGTCGCCAAACTCACACAATAACATTATACGCACACATAAAATTAACCAATCATAACTATAATAATTTCTTGAAATCACAAAGATGTAACCGCTACTAACAATAACATAAAAACTACCATAATGCATTTGAGATAAAGAAGAATTTAGAAATTACACTTTGAGGGTTTTACGGCATATCATCGAAGTGCTTTTGGCCTGCTTTGACTAGTTAGTTCACCTATTGCACGCTAGATGACACTCTTAAAAGTTGTACGCTGTTTAACACCTTACGACAATCAACGTAAGGTTTTAATTTATACGCATGCACTTGCTTTTTTTCTAGAATGTTTATCATGACATTTATTATCGTCGCTACTCAAATAGGGATGGGATTAATACGAATATTATTGGTGATGAAACATCGATTACTTCTAAAATAATTAATTAATATTAGAATAGATATACATTAACATTTAAATACACTGACAGAAGTTTCACATTTAATGTATATGTTACGGGTAATGCTAGAAGTTGGAGTAAACCTAGGTTTACCCGGGTTTACTTAGGATTACCCAAGCTACTTGGGTAAAGTCCGAATACAAGGTAAAATAAATTCGTGGTTTACCCATGCTCACCTAGGTCTACCCAACTACTGGCTGGGTAAACTTAGGTGTTGCCTAATTTTCTTTCTTATTTAATGAAATAGGGTTCATTACTAACGGTTCATCTGATGGTAAATGATAACCGCCGCTCATATACATCTGCAACGTCAGGAATTTCGAATCATGTCACAGAAGTTTATCTTGCTCAAATAAATAATTTCAATTTTAATAACAAAGACCGCTATTAGTTTTTGCTATTAAAGCTATTATTAAGTTTATGCTCACTAAATGTTGTTGTAGATGTTTAAAATGCCCTTGAAGTTTCATTTCACTAACCCACTTGGCTCCCGGAGCCACGCACAAGTGCGTGCTCCCTACAGGGAATTAGCCGTCGGGTAGCAGCCATCCTCTACTACCCGCCGTTGCCCGGGGTACGCCGGGCCGTCTGCAAGCAGACGACCACGCGTGGAGGCTTCCCTTGTTATACCCCAGCTTGGGTAATACTAGGTCAACCCGGGTAAACCTAGATTTACTCCACCTTCTAGCATTACCCGTAACATATATAAATATTATTTGTGTTAACAGATCTAAAAATGGGTTTTTTAGATCATAAGGCCTACTTACACGACAAGAAGTATTGACTAGATCTACAAATATATTATCTACGAGCCGTTTTCTGCTTAAAAAGCTAGCAGCTCCAATATAATTAATTATATGACGTTCAACGAGCTTTGAATGGAATAGAAAAATCCTGTCATTTTATGACATTGAAAAAAGTATTTAATGTAATTTTTCCTTAAATTCCGTAACAGTCTGAAATGGGTATTCTATGATCATCTAGGGAGCTACACCGAACCATATTTTTAAAAAGAAAACAGCTCTTTGTAGGGAACTTCATAAAATAAAACTCATTTAAAATAAATAAAATAGTTTATTTCTGCAAATAGATTCACTAGTAATACTTTTGCACGTCGAACTTTTCCTACCAGCACTTCGACGTGTAGCCTGCCGAGAAGAATCCACCGAAGAGCCGAATCCACTTCTCTTTTGCATTTGGATCTTTAGGAAAACTAAAACGAAAATAATCAATAGTTTACAATAAGGCATAAAAAAGTGTAATAGACAAAATACATAATTAAATCGATGATATTTCAACGCGTCACAACCCTAAAGTAGGTTCGACTTGGGACGTAGTTTCTGATTCTACTATTCGATACTAGATGGCGCATGCGGACCAGGCGTCAGACAATTATAAACTTTATTTCAGTGTTCATACGTGTGATTCTTAATTTACACGAATGCT
This sequence comes from Conogethes punctiferalis, assembly GCA_031163375.1. Lineage (NCBI taxonomy): Eukaryota > Metazoa > Arthropoda > Insecta > Lepidoptera > Crambidae > Conogethes > Conogethes punctiferalis. The sequence goes on along the minus strand of CM062077.1, from coordinate 19,428,145 downwards.
TTAAATGGATAGAGGTTATGCCGAAAGATTATTTAATTAATAAAAAGTAAATACCGACTTACCGATGATAAGAAACACATGATCGAAGCAAGTTCTTAGTACTACTATTGTTTTTGCACTCAAAGACGGAACATCGAGTCAATATTGAGAGTTATTTAATAAAACACTCGAATGAAAATACCGACAGCGCACGTCACGATACTTAAGCAACCACAAAGCGACTGAGTCAAGTTAAGACTCGCTGTCCTTAACTTTGGCACGCGGGCCACGCCCACACGTCCTTTCCTGTTGTGTTTAATATTCCGTGGTTCACACGGTGCGAGGCCCACGGTTTTTTCTCGTATACGGTCTTCCCGTACACGTGACAGCCGCCGCGGCGCGCGACGTCTATTCGATGCAACCTGCCGCCAGTCGTTGAGTGCACACCGACATGGATCCCCGTGTTCCAATTCTTTTATTTTCTTTTTTTTTTTTTTTCTTTTTATTTTTCCTTTTTTTTTTCCAAATTTACAACTATCGCTTAAGTCGCGCAAGACGATATGTTGAATGTGCTTTTGGAATCATGGCATCAAAGTGGAGAATTTTACAAAGGGCCATTGACACACACGAACGGCTGCCTGCCCCCGCGTGCGTCTCGTGTAGAAACCAGTTTGTCCGTGTGAACTTCTCAACGTAAACGCAAGCGCCACTGAGTACGCATTCGTTAAAATCGTTTCGATAATCTCGCATTCCTGGTGGTAAGACCCTACGGTATACGGTAAAAAATATGTCTCGAATACGCGATTTTCTCGTATAGACGCCGTGTGAACGATTTTAAAAATTGCTATACAAATTTGGCTGTCACTACGATATTCGATAAAATCTCGTATACGATATACGTGAAAAATGACTCCGTGTGAACGTAGCCTAAAGATAAAGGAAGTATGTCAAGGTTTACCTGGTCCCGCCATTATGACGTCAAAGTGGCGGAGCCATCGGAAAGCGCTACTCGGAGGCAGGTAATTCAGACCCGAAGACTTAGTAGGTACTACATTTGTACTTGTATGTACTCAATTTTCAACGCAATTGTAAGTGCCAAATTAAAGTTATCTGATTAAAACATTGGTCCCGCCATTTTGATGATTCATGTAATCGCTGAATTCATATGAAAATTGATACAATTTCTGCAAAATTAAAATGTCGTGTGCTTCAAGCTGGAATCCTCATCTCTGAAACCTGCATGAAAACGAATTTTGACTATGCCAAAAAATAGTCATGAAATAGTCATAAATAGTCGCCAAGTAAAAAAAATAGTCGCATTATAGTTTCGGAGTTATAGCTATAGGTTGGTGAGGATTCTAGCTTGACGTTCAAGCTGTAATCCTCACCTCTGATGCAAGCAAACGGCAAAGTCTATCGAATTGGTTTATGTTCCAAAAAATAGTCATGAAATAGTCGCAACGGCATACCAAATTTCAGAATTAGTCGTTAAGAGATTCCAGAGATATAAGGGTAGGTTGGTGAGGATTCTAGCTTGAACATTTGAAAACTTCAAATATCTCCGAAACGGCTACGATTTTCGATTTGAGATTTTGCCAAAAAATAGTCGTGAAATAGTCGTCTCCAACGGAAATAAATTTGAGCTGATTTAATTAGAAAATAAAAAGTTATAATTTTCCCTACAATTTTGGAGGTACAGTTGTATACAAAATGTTTTACTTCATTTGATATTATTGTGAAATGTTCTGCTTAAAATATAATATTTCGTTCCATTAGGTATTTTCCATGGCAGCTGTTATGATTAAACAAAAAAAAACAAACATTTTTATGTAGCTATTTTTATTTATTTTTATAAAGTTTGCATATTAGTACAAAACTTGTTTAAATCTGAAATCAGTACATATAATACACAATTACCGACCTGTTCCCACCCAGCAAAAAGAATAACTATGAGCTTTAATTATTGATCTTTACATATATTTCACATTTACCTTTAATGTTAATATCACAGCAATGCGTTTTTAAATGGTTAGAGCTAGTTCCACAACACTTACTAGATGGCGTGACTGTCAAGCAAAATACTCAAGTCAATGAAATGTCCGCGACGATGATTGTGGGAAGACACTAATGGTGCTCCCACACTGCCGCGCCGTTAGAAAATGTTTAGCAACGTTAGCAGACATTTAATCACATGTCATTGTGTTAAAAATTATTTCATGTTAGAAAATGTTTCGTAACTGAGTAAACATTTTATAACAAGTTATCTTCTATCCATACTTATAATAAATATGTAGAGAAGTCAATTCTGTACATTAAATATATTTTCAAAATAACTATAAGGGAGTCATTAGTGATCGATATTGATGCCAAAAATGCAATCAGTAAAATTGTTGTCTGTCTGTCTGTATGTTCGTTATAGAAAAAAAACTACTAGACGGATTTTAACGAAACTTGGTACGATTATTCTTCATATTCCTGGGCAGGTTATAGTATACTTTCATCACGCTACAATTAATAGGAGCAGAGCAATGGCGGGAAGTGTTGGGGAAACGGGAGAAATTTTTATCTGTAGGTTTGATCGCGCCTCACGCGAAAACTACTGCTTGGAATTAAATGCGGTTTCACCAATGTATTGCTAGCAATCCAACAACCTCTAGAGGTCTAACTTAAAATCTGGGTACCATTTTGTGGAAGTCGGTTATTTTTGAAACCCCATATCCACGCGTGGGACGCCGCTGGCACAGCTAGTAACAAAATAAAATAAGTGTTATATTTTGTTTGGCGCATCCAATAAGATCGCTTCTTCTTTTGTAAACAAAACTAAAAGCTATTCTAATGGGCAATTCTTCTTCCATTTTTGTATAGACACTCCCTCAGAACGCAAAACCAAGAAAGCAAATGCCAGATTTAAATGTTAGTAAACATTTTTCATCAGTGTACGGGCACTTATAACATGCGACACTTCCTAACAAAATGTAACAATTGACAACATCTGTTAGTAAATATTTTTTTTTATTTAATCTTTATTGCACAATAGAAATAGTGCACAAAAGGCGGATCGAATGCCGTGTAGGCATTCTCTACCGGTCAACTATTGGGCTAAGCAGAAACAGATGTATGTAGGTAGAGTGTTGCAAAGTGGGATAGGATTAAACAGGGATTAAAATATTAAATAACTTAATAGATACATACATAATATAGAGTAAATAAAATAAAATATAAATGTATGCTAGAAAATGTTTACAAATATTATCTAACGGCAGTGCGGGGGCACCATAAAGGACGGAGACTATGAGGCCGAGCGCTCCCGAAGCTATAGTTCATTCGCGTTAAGAAAATAGTGACTGACAGGTCACTGACAGGCCACTAGCCAATCAAAACGCTAGAAATTAAATTTCTAGCGTTTTGATTGGCTAGTGGCCTGTCAATCAAATCTCAAAGCCAATCAAAACGCTAGAAATTTAATTTCTAGCGTTTTGATTGGCTAGTGGCCTGTCAGTGACCTGTCAGTCACTATTTTCTTAACGCGAATGAACTATAGCATGGAAATGCCCGAACGGCATACCTATTATTCGGTTGTGATATAAACATTATATTTAGTTATTTTTAATTTAAACATGTTATGTACGCATTTTCAAGCTTTAAATTGTACTAAATAAAAATAGAGCTACAAAAATTATAAATGTTTGTTTTTATTTGTTTAATCATAATAGCACTCGGTCTAGTCACTAGTCTTGGAAAACACCTAATTTGACGAAATATTATAGTTCAAGCGAAATATTTTACAATAGTATAAAATGAAGTAAACATTTTGTACACGACTGTACCTCCATAGAAATGTAGGGAAAAATTAACACTTTTTAATTTCAAATTAAATCAGCTCAAATTTATTTTCGTTGGAGACGACTATTTCATGACTATTTTTTGGCAAAAACTCAAATCGAAAATCGTAGCCGTTTCGGAGATATTTGAAGTTTTCAAATGTTCAAGCTAGAATCCTCACCAACCTACCCTTATAACTCTGGAATCTCTTAACGACTAATTCTGAAATTTGGTATGCCGTTGCGACTATTTCATGACTATTTTTTGGAACATAAACCAATTCGATAGACTTTTTTATGGAAGTCCGTCATTTTTGTAACCCGATAACCACGCGTGCGACGCCGCCGGCTCAGCTAGTACTTAATACATATTTTTAGAAACCAGAAGTGAGGTTAGTTTTAAATGGTTAACGATAAATTACTAGGCAAGAATTCAACAACAAAATAAAGATCATCCGTCCAGGACAACCACAAACCACCCAGGAATCACAACTACGACTATTCCTGGTCCTCAATCCGATACTTCCATCAGTTCCATTCTTCTCAAGGCTCCAGCAAAGTTATCCTTCCACCCGCCAAACTCACTCTCTTCAAACCCAATCGTTCCATAGACTGAACTAGCCAGTCTGTCAACAGATACAAAAAACCATAAAGCCAAGGAATCGGTAACACGGCCGTTCCTGACAGCTGCACGTCCTCGTCAGCGTAGTTTTCTTCAACATGGACTTCAATCACGATGATGACGCTTTCGTCTTCGGCAAACAGCTCTTCATTGACTCAGCTTTCTGCAGCCAAGTCCTCAATCGATCTAGAACAGCCTACACAGAACAGCCCACACTTCGTCATTTATCATCATCAAAAAGCAAAATTAGAATGTCACACATCACATTATCATTTTAATTCTTACATAGCCAAAATGTCGAGGCTAGAACAAAATCACACAAGTCATAGTGTCACGGTCATAAATTATTAGAAAAGCCATAACGTCAGGGTCATAACATAATACACAAGTCGCATTGTCGGTCCACCAAGTACAAGAACACATAATCCACATTGTCGGTACTACATGAACACACAATACATTAGCCAAATTGTGGAACAAATTTATGTTTACACTTTTGCAATCATGGACTAACATAGATTAAGCTTTTTGTTACTTACCAATGGATCTGTATAAATGAATTCATCGTTATTATGATAAGAACACATAGTACATAGGCCAAATTGTGGGGCCATATATAAGTTTAGATTTTTGCAATCATGGACCAACATAGATTAAGCTAAATTTCGTTACTCACCAATGGATCTGTATAAATGAATTCATCATTATTATTATAAGAACACATAGTACATAAGCCAAATTGTGGGGGCCATATCAATGTTTACATTTTTGCAATTACTTATGTACTAACATAGATCAAGTCAAACTTTCGTTACTAACCACTGGGTTGGTATTACCTGAATAAATGAATTCATTATTATCATTATAAGAACACAGAACACATAGTAGGTACATAGTAGCCAAATTGTCGAGACTACAAGAACACAATACATGAGCCAAATTGTCGAGGCTACAAGAATATGTAATACATGAGCCAAATTGTCGAGGCATAAAGAACACAATACATGAGCCAAATTGTCGAGGCATAAAGAATACGTAATACATGAGCCAAATTGTCGAGGCATAAAGAACACGCAATACTTGAGCCAAATTGTCGAGGCATCAAGAACATGTAATACATGAGCCAAATTGTCGAGGCCCCAAGAACACGTAATACATGGGCCAAATTGTCGAGGCACCAAGAACACATAATACATGAGCCAAATTGTCGAGGCCCAAGAACACGTATTACATGGGCCAAATTGTCGAGGCACCAAGAACACATAATACATGAGCCAGATTGTCAAGGCCCAAAAAAACACGCAATACATGAGGCAAAATTAAATATGTCACCGATGTTGAGGGTGCGAGCACGGCGCGCACTCGGCCCAGGCGCAGCCGCGCGTATGGTGCGCCCTGAGAGCAGCCGTCGACACGGCGCGGCCGTCTCAGGCGCAACCACGCGTATGGCGCGCCCTGAGAGCAGCCGAAGACACGGCGCGGCCGTCTCAGGCGCAACCACGCGTATGGCGCGCCCTGAGAGCAGCCGAAGACACGGCGCGGCCGTCTCAGGCGCAACCACGCGTATGGCGCGCCCTGAGAGCAGCCGAAGACACGGCGCGGCCGTCTCAGGCGCAACCACGCGTATGGCGCGCCCTGAGAGCAGCCGTAGACACGGCGCGGCCGTCTCAGGCGCAACCACGCGTATGGCGCGCCCTGAGAGCAGCCGAAGACACGGCGCAGCCGTCTCAGGCGCAACCACGCGTATGGCGCGCCCTGAGAGCAGCCGTCGACACGGCGCGGCCGTCTCAGGCGCAACCACGCGTATGGCGCGCCCTGAAAGCAGCCGTCGACACGGCGCGGCCGCGAGCACAGCAGGACGCAGCCGCCGTTACAGCGCAGCCGTGAGCACGGCGGGACGCAGCCGCCGCGAGCACAGCGCGACCCCAGCGCAGCCGCGAGCATGGCGCGGACTCAGCACAGGCGCCGCCGCGAGCACAGCGCGCCCTCGGCGCGGCTGCGAGCACTGCGCGCCCTCGGCGTGCCGCGAGCACTGCGCGCTCTCGACGCAGAAGCGAGCATAGCGCGCCCTCGGTGCGGCCGCGAGCACTGCGCGCCATCGCCTCAGCCGCGAGCATGGCGCGCACTCAGCACAGGCGCAGCCACGCACACGGCACAGCCACGAGCTCTGCCGTAGCCATGGATACGGCGCGACCGCCTCTTGGCCGCAGCCATGCATAATGGCGCGTCCGAATACGGCGACTCTAAGCAGCCGCACGTACTACGCTTGCCTGTCGACATAACCGCAAGTATGATTAGCAAAACACATTAAAATGCGACTCGGCCTTACCTGACCATGATCTCAATACACACAAATTCACAACAAAAGATCCTACAAACTTTCCACATTGTACACGACACACGTATTGGGTGGAAATGTGGTGATTTGTATCACAATCAAGTACATACGTAGGTACCCATAAAATCACTTTTACGTCGATAATCGAGCAGAGTTATCACGATCTCTAAACACATATCTAGAATCGACTAAAAGCAAACACAATAACTGGAGAACTTATAAATGGTATGGCAAAAGCGGTAAAACGGGCAAGGTTTATCCCACTTCTGATTTTAGAAACCAGAAGTGAGGTTAGTTTTAAATGGTTAACGATAAATTACTAGGCAAGAATTCAACAACAAAATAAAGATCATCCGTCCAGGACAACCACAAACCACCCAGGAATCACAACTACGACTATTCCTGGTCCTCAATCCGATACTTCCATCAGTTCCATTCTTCTCAAGGCTCCAGCAAAGTTATCCTTCCACCCGCCAAACTCACTCTCTTCAAACCCAATCGTTCCATAGACTGAACTAGCCAGTCTGTCAACAGATACAAAAAACCATAAAGCCAAGGAATCGGTAACAATATTATAAATGGGAAAGTGTATGGGTGTGTGTGTTTGTCCATCTTTCACGGTAAAACGAAGACACGAATTGACGTGATTTATTAATTATTTTGTTTCTGGTTGAGATATTCCTGTGGCCGCGAATGTTTCTCCACCTGATGCTAAACGTGCGAGGATAATAAGACAGATGGGTAGATATTCTTTATTGCGCACCATACAATTGACTTAAAAGTAGGTATAATAGACACTTGTTGCACAATTTAGGCGGCCTTAACGCGTAAGCGATCTCTTCCAGACAACCTTAGGGTCTACCCTATCCTCTAGGATAGTTGACAAATAAAGGGGGTGACGTGAGCTACCTACTGAACCGGAATTGAGGTTATGTAATAAATATACATACATAACTAATATACCTACTATATGGAATTGAATTGGATGTTTTTTCTTAAAAGAGAGATGTTATTCTATTTTATCTGCTATAGAACTTATAGCTCCACCTACATCCAGCGGCATCATTTAAGTCAATTTAATAAAAAATCAGATAATCATAATTTAAACCTACCTGCCTAAGTAACTACCGAGTTTCTTGCCGTTTCTTCTCGGTAGAAATCTACTTTCCGAACACGGTGGTAGCTTCTTTTAAATTGCTTTTATTCACATTCTTACATTACTTTTTACATTATTTTTTACTTGACGATTTTAAGTCTATGTGAATAAAGGTATTTTGATTTTGATATGATTATCAAAACTATTTTGGGTTGTTTCATTTCTGCATAAATGTGTCCATAGGAAGGAACGACGATTATTAAATAACTTTTGATTCATATAGATTTATGAATACGAAAATAACACAAATTTATGTACTGACCAGTACCACAAAATGTTGACATTTTAATTTTGCAGAAATTGTATCAATTTTCATTGAATTCAGCGATTACATGAATCATCAAAATGGCGGGACCAATGTTTTAATCAGATAACTTTAATTTGGCACTTATAATTGCGTTGAAAATTGAGTACATACAAGTACAAATGTAGTACTAAGTCTTCGGGTCTGAATTACCTGCCTCCGAGTAGCGCTTTCCGATGGCTCCGCCACTTTGACGTCATAATGGCGGGATCAGGTAAACTTTGACATACTTCCTTTATCTTTAGAGGTACAAATTTGTGGTTTCGGGTACAAATAGTACAAATGTAGTACAAACCCTTACATGTGCTATATTTTAAATTGGAGACTTGGTCCCGCGATTTTGACGCTCACCTTGGCGGGGCAAAGTAGACTAATCCCGTAAGTACATCATCTCTGATAGAACTTTATTTTACGAGTTAGCTAATGAACATTATTATTATTGATGTTATAAGGATGTGCAGGGAAGTCTAGAGGATGTGAGGGGCTTTGCTTATAAGTGTTATCTGAGTTGTTCCTTTTTGAAATTTCATCCAATGTCTTAGGAAACACTGAACACACGCACATGCTTGGCTTGGCTTCTAGGTATACCTACACAAATTTTAGTAAGCTCACATTGATAAGGTAGGTACTTGTGTCCCTTCGTCCAGCATTCGAATACCTAACAAGAATCGGCAGCGACTTGGGCTTCTCTTTCGCTTTCCATCAGGCGAAGGGAAGCCATTATGCCGAGCTACTATAAAAATAAAAATTTAAGTTTTGCATATTTACTTTTATGATTGCATACAAAACTTGTTTAAATCTGAAATCAGTAGGTACATAATTAATACATTATTACCGCCCTGCTCCCACCCAGCAAAAAGAATAAAATTCAACTATGAGCTGTAAGTATTGTTCTTTTCACATTTACCTTTAAAGTTTATAGGTATCACAGCAATGAGGCGTTTTTAAATGGTAGAACTAGTTCCACAACACTTACTACGTAGATGGCGTGTCTGTCAGGAAAAATATATCTGTCAATGTTAAACATCCTCCACGAAAAATGTGGGAAGACACTAATGGTGCTCCCACACTGCCGTTAGAAAATGTTTAACAACGTTAGCAGACATTTTAATCACACGTGTTAAAAAAATATTTCATGTTAGAAAATGTTTCGTAACTGAGTAAACATTTTATAACAAGTTATAACAAAATAAAATGAGTGTTATATTTTGTTTGGCGCATCCAATAAGAGCGCTTTTTCTTCTTTTGTAAAACTAAAAGCTATTCTAATGAGCAATCCTTCTCCATTTTTGGTGTCTAGACACCTCCTCAGAACGCAAAACCAAGTAAGGAAATACCAGATTTAAATGTTAGTAAACATTTTCCATGAGTGTAGGAGCACTTTTAACATTCAACACTTTGTAGCGACACGTAGCGACACCTATCTCCACACCGCTACAACAACCTCCACGTCGCTACAATATGCAAGTTCCGCCAGCTAACAACAGATGGCAATAAAAAATGGAAAAAGTGTACAGAATCCTACAACTCACATACGAAGTTTTCATCACGACTCGCTATATATACGAAAAACCAAGATGGTCCATCGGACCGCGGTCCCCGAGCACGATCACCTAGCTCGGCGGAAGTACTTCCACTTTTCGTAGGGACAAGTCTGTTCCTACAATTGGTGACCCCGACGTGATTAACACCGACGTGATCTACACCGACGTGATTTGAACACGCAACGAGATGGAGCCCGACGCGACGTGATGAAAACCGACGACAACCACCTTAGCGAGCCCTGCATCGACGACGCATCATCTCCAGCCTCTCCATCTTCAGCAGCAGTCTTCAGCAGCCCTCATCACCAGCGCCTTCGTGGACCACCGCAGCTTTCGACGCTCCCTGGTTCAGCGGCAGCTCACACCGTGCAATCGACGCTACGCAGCCCTACGTCCGGATCAACGGCGGCACCTCCTCGACGTGGCAGCAGCTGCTCCTGCCTACTACGCTCATCCCGACCCACTGCGGATTCGAGCACACCGGCACCGACGCTTCTCATCCGTCCTCACTGAGGATTCGAAGCACACGCACGCACACCGCTCATCCCGACTCACCGCGGATTCGAGCCTACTCGGGCACGACGCTGACCAGACTGCTGAACTGCTGAGACGAGACTTTCCATCTAGGAGGGGAGTGCTGTAGCGACACGTAGCGACACCTATCTCCACACCGCTACAACAACCTCCACGTCGCTACAATATGCAAGTTCCGCCAGCTAACAACAGATGGCAATAAAAAATGGAAAAAGTGTACAGAATCCTACAACTCACATACGAAGTTTTCATCACGACTCGCTATATATACGAAAAACCAAGATGGTCCATCGGACCGCGGTCCCCGAGCACGATCACCTAGCTCGGCGGAAGTACTTCCACTTTTCGTAGGGACAAGTCTGTTCCTACAACTTCCTAACGAAATAAAACAATTGACAACATCTTTTAGTTAATGTTTTTATTTATTTAATCTTTATTGCACAGTAGAAATAGTGTACAAAACGCGGACCTAATGCCGCGTAGGCATTCTCTACCAGTCAACCATTGGGCTAAGCAGAAACAAATGTAGGTACATACATAATATAAGGTAAATATAATAAAATATAATTTTGGGATAATACGCTCAAGGATTCCATCATATCTTCATCGCCGCATCAAATTCGTACATTGTTTGCAATTATAATATCAACATGTTTCCCCTCGAATCCGGAAGATTTATGGATGAAATAGGGATGACATGTCTGAAGATGTGTTGCATCGTGTGCGTTGTCAAACTTTGGATCCTACACTACAAATTACTGCAGAAATTTATAACGAGACATTGATCGTGATTGAAGATATGTGTTTATTGATGGCAAATAAAGTATTGTCGTGTTTGGGCCTGACAGCACCCAATCGTTCTATGCAAGATGCATTTAACCATGAGCTTCGAAGAGAAAAACAATACGATACTGAAGCATTGACCGAAACAGTTCGCACAACTGTTCCACAATTGAATGAACAACAAAGGATTGCGTACGATAGTTTGATTCGAGCTGTGAACAGTGGATCTAGAGGGATTTACTTTCTTGATGCTCCCGGGGGTACTGGAAAAACGTTCCTAATTTCATTGCTATTGGCAAAGATCCGATCGCAAAATGAGGTAGCCCTAGCGTTGGCTTCATCTGGAATAGCTGCAACTTTGTTAGAAGGCGGACGAACTGCACATTCGGCCTTGAAATTACCTCTAAACATGCAAATCAACGAAACACCGGTTTGCAACATCGCTAAAAATAGCGCTATGGCGAAGATTCTCCAGATATGTAAATTGATAATTTGGGACGAATGCACAATGGCTCACAAGAGGTCGCTGGAGGCAGTGGCGGCGCTGGGCGTCGGCGACGTCGGCGATCGCCGACGGCCTCGCGCCTGTGGGGGCCTCGCAAAAAGTTTAAAAATGCTAAATTTTAAAGGTGTAGTTATTCGTATATACCTATTTTCGTACGCATGAGTAGTATTTGGCCAGAGCCGCTCTGAGTGGTCTGGCAACACCACTGGTAAGTGGAGTGTGGGCAACACTATGAAAGTTAGACTGCCGCGCGTGAGAGTCGGGGAATCCCCGAGTAGTTGATTATTTCTGTTTTTAAGCGAAACCGCGTCCGAGGAGGCTTGGAGTAATCCCAGAGTTCTTTGTGTTTCATTCATCGTTCACAAAATTCAATCCTCGGTTTTCTTTCACAGACAACGCAATATTATACCGTTTTTATTATTAAGTGAAAAATTAGTTATTTGTTTATTTCAAAGAAAGTATTACTTAAGAAGATAGTATACATTTATGGTTATAGTGTTCAACACTAAGTTTTGTGACTTATTTCATATCTGTAAGGTAAGTAAGCACCACGGTCTTAACCTTCCTATACCCGCGTATTGGTCTGTGAGACCGACGGAACTAAATAACCAGGTAATAGGAGCCAAAGATACGGTCTGTTACACCGTGCGCGGGTATAGGTGTTAATACATTTGACGCGGGTATAGGAAGGTTAACATATTATATTTGTGTGTAAAACGCTGGTCAAATGTCAAAAATCCTTGCCGCCTAAAATCAGTGGTAATATTACATTACAGGACTGTATTATAAACCTGTTCTGTGAAACCGCTAAAGAACTGTATTTAATAAAATTTAATAGTCTTCTACGCTGATATGGCAGCAATAAAAGAACAGAAAGTATCAGCTGCTTATCATCCCGCGCAAGTTGTAAAAGTCGACTGAGGGAATATGTAGCGCTCTACATGTAGGCGTCAGGCTGGCAACCTGTCTCTATAGTAATAGTACGACAAACTCGGTTTATACCGAATAATTACATATTTCTGACTGGGTAATGAAAAAGGCCTCGCAAAGCTGAAGTCGCCGACGCCTAGATTTGGTCTAGCGCCGCCACTGGCTGGAGGCACTGGATAGGACGTTAAAAGATTTACGTGACAACCAAAACATTTTTGGTGGAGCCATGATTCTGTTGTCAGGTGACTTTCGTCAGACTTTTCCAGTTATTCCTCGATCAACTGTTGCTGACGAACTAAACGCATGCCTAAAATCATCTAATTTGTGGCGGCACGTAAAGACACTCCAATTAACAACTAACATGCGAGTGTTTTTGCAACAAGATCAAACTGCGATTGTGTTTTCGAAGCAGTTGCTAGATATTGGAAATGGTAAGGTCGCAGTTGACACATCGAGCGGATTAATAACATTTCCCACAGATTTCTGTCACTTCACAGACTCGAAAGCGGAGCTTATGCAGCGTGTTTTTCCGGACATAAAACAACAATATAATGACCATAATTGGCTGAGTGAACGAGCAATATTGGCGGCAAAAAACAAAGATGTCGATGACCTCAATGTGACCATTCAGAATTTCCTTCCAGGAGAGTTGATTACTTATAAATCAGTTGACACAGCTACAAACCAGGATGACGCAGTCAACTATCCCACAGAATTTTTAAATTCATTGGAATTGCCTGGACTACCACCACATAATTTGCAATTAAAAGTAGGATCAGTTGTCATCATGCTGCGTAACATAAACCAACCTCGACTTTACAATGGAACGAGACGGGCTGTGAAGAAGCTAATGAGTAACGTCATCGAAGCCACGATCATCAAGGGAAAATATAAAGGAGAGGATGTCTTGATCCCGCGTATACCGATGATTCCAACGGATTTGCCATTCGATTTTAAGCGTTTACAATTTCCCGTGCGTCTGGCTTTTGCTATGACCATCAATAAATCGCAAGGCCAGTCATTGCAAGTTTGCGGAATCAACTTGGAGTTTCCCTGTTTCGCGCATGGACAATTATACGTTGCGTGTTCGCGCGTCGGAAAACAATCATCATTATATATTTACGCACCGCAAAAAAAGACAAGAAATATAGTTTATCAGAAAGCTTTAAATTAATGAACTGTATATCCAGCCCACTTTTTCCGCACACTATGGAGCCGATACTTAGACTATCTGAGTACCTAGCATGATAGGTTTTATGCACACGTTTTAAGTGACGTTTCAATACATTTTTGCCCTATGCTAGGTGCTCTGATAATGCCTTTATAAGGTTCTGAAATAGGTACATATGGTGATACGACGTTCACCGGGTCATCTAGTAACTTAATAGATACATACATAATATAAGGTAAATATAATAAAATATAATTTTATGCTAGAAAATGTTTACAAATACATATAACGTAGTGGCACCAATGACCGACAAGAACCAATAACCGACACTTTATTTTTTGATTTAAGAAAATAAGAGTAAGAAATGGATTTCTTAATATCACAACACTGTACCATAGTTATCACACTTTGGACTAGCCCCCATTGACATTCAAGCGAAATCCTCCATTTCGTTTTGAAAATATCGGTGTAACAACTGATAGCGTCTGGAGTACCGATGAAAAAACGATATTTCTTAGTGAAATCCTTAAGGAAGTGAGTACATTTTTTTGTTAATTACACTAATGTATTTTAACTTATTAGAGTTTTATGTTTTTCACGGGTTATTATAAGAACTATAGGATCGATTTTTGTTATAACGACATTTTAAGGCTATTTTGATATTAGTAAAATGTTGGTGTCGATCACTAGTTTTCACAAAACTGACTTTTCCAATAATCGACAAGTGTCGATAATAATTTTTTAAAACATTTTTTATTTGACAACTGAATATAGTTCTTCTTTCTTTGAGCATTTAGTAGATATTTGAAGTAAACTAATCAAAGTCAAGCTACCAGTAATCGACAAGTGACGATTATTGGGGAATTATAAATGTCGATCATTGGTTCTTACAGACGGTTCCGAGAAAAAATGTTCTCCCGAACAATTAGAAAATGCTGAGTAACAGGCTAAGTATCCGACAAATGATGTAGCCACTGTTCTAACTAACAACGTTATTGTAACCGATGAAGAAATGGTTATACCATCATATGCCGGTTTAGGTGTGCCTACAGAAATTGAAGAAATGCACTTCAACAGCTTGCAGACGGAGAATTCGCCTAAAGATGGCGATTGCAATGATTGATTAGAAACTGATTCATCTGTACATAATTCGAAGAAGTCAGTAGATGTTAGCATTGGTGTGATTCCCAGTTTGTCTGTAGCAAAAATAGTCACCTCTGATGAAACATTTCCGTCTGAGTCCATATCGTCAAGTAATTTGCCTAAAGTAATAGTAGAATATCTTCCTCAACAACTTAATTCTAACGTCAGGTATGCTGTTATCCAACCTCTTTCATCGCCTTATCATTTTTTACCAACCGATTCATCTACTTATAGATCCTCTAATGCAACAACTTAACGATGTCCCCACAACTGACAATGTTACTAACCAACTTGTTTTAATACCGGAACTTACTTCATCCACCGGTTCAGCTGAAGTAACAGGAGATCCTCAAAGACAACAACCTGATAATAACTCCACAGTTAATACATTACTAGATCAAGCACTTCCACTACCGAATTCTTTCAACAACCTATCATTAGTACCATGGAACCACAATACACAACACCACAAAAGTCGTTGAAAAAAGCTTTACGAGTGATTGTTCCATCGCCTTTTATAAGGAGTTTGTATTGGCCGGAAAATTGGATGGATTACATTATGGAAAGAATGAAACGAGAGAAAATTCTATCAACAGTGACAAGTAGGTAAAGCTTGGAAAGAATGTCACGAGAAAATGGAAATTGAGAAAAATAAAAATCAGCAAGAAAAAAACGAAACAGCTAGACAGAGAATAGAAAAAAAGAAATTAAAAGAACAGTTAACCAATGAGAAGAAAAAAACCGTTTAAAAGTAAAAGCAAGATGAAGAAAACTGTTCAAGAAGACTCGATTTCAGAAGAGTCAGATGTGGAGATTTTATACGCTTAAATTAATTAATACTTTTAAAACAGCTAATTTTATTTTAATGACCCACTAAGGGGTTGGTGATTTGGCAGATAGATTACACATATAGTCAAAAGTCGATAATTGGGTGTCGGTAAGTGGCAACTGTCGATGACTGGGTGTTGACTACTGGAGATTCGGTGTCGAAGATTGGAGATTTATATACATTTTCCTTTTATGGGATTTTTTCCTAGTCCGTGAATAGTTAATAAAAATAATACATCCTATTCTTATCTCAAGAATATACCTTACCATATTTAATCGTTACTTTTGGTTTAAAGATGACTTAATAACCTTTAATTTTATGAAGAAGTCCACTATCTCCTTAAAGTGTCGATCATTGGTGCCACTACGTTAATCTAACGGCAGTGCGGGAGCACCATAACGGAATGAGACTATGAGGCTGAGCGGTCTCGAAGCTAGCGCAGAAATGGCCGAACGGAGTGCTTACCTATTATTCGGATGCGAGCTCCGCCCGACACCCGAACAATAGGCTCGGCCTGTACTTTCACTAATGCGTGAATCTAGTGCGTGACCTATTTTGTGTTTGTTCGTTGATGCTAATGAAATGAATGATACATGAATTATTGATATTTGTATATTATTTGAATTATCATATTAATTACTTTTGAACACATACACTTTACATATTACTATTACCTATTATTATTGTAAATAAATATCAACCTATGAATAAATAATGAAAGTGAAGGACGCCACAAAGGCATAGTTGAAAAATCGTTAAAATTATTGTAAGTGAACATCTATCCATCTACATTTTTATTAATTACCTGTTAATCGAACAGGCCGAAGAACATGAAATGCGTGCGCGCGATGTATGGATGTGCATTGACAGTGCAAACAAGTGCATTTACTTGCTAAAACACCTAATTGGACGAAATATTATAGTTTAAGCGGAATATTTTACAATAGTATGAAACGAAGTAAACATTTTTTACACGAGTGTACCTCCATAGAAATGTAGGGAAAATTAAAACTTTTTATTTTTAAATTAAATCAACTCAAATTTATTTTCGTTGGAGACGACTATTAAATGACTATTTTTTGGCAAAAACTCTAAATCGAAAATCGTAGGCGTTTCGGAGATATTTGAAGTTTTCAAATGTTCAAGCTAGAATCCTCACAAGGGTACCCTTATATCTCTGTAATCTCTTAACGACTAATTCTGAAATTTGGTATGTCGTTGCGACTATTTCATGACAATTTTTTGGAACATAAACCAATTTGATAGACTTTGCCATTTGCTTGCATCAGAGGTGAGGAATTACAGCTTGACGTTCAAGCTAGAATCCTCACCAACCTATAGCTATAACTCCGAAACTATAATGCGACTATTTTTTTTACTTGTGCGACTATTTATGACTATTTCATGACTATTTTTTGGCATAGTCAAAATTCGTTTTCATTCAGGTTTCAGAGATGAGGATTCCAGCTTGAAGCACACGCTGTGAAGATTACAACAGAAGCAGCTATGTCTCAATGTACGATGAAAGCGCGGCTTGGTGCCATATAGGCAAAATTAGAATCAAGATCCAAAATGCCAAAGTTTGATACCAAATGTCATTTTAAACCAAAATAATAGTGTTCCTAATATTTCTTTTTATGTTACATTTACTTACTTTTTCCATTTATTACATACGAAATTGTTTGATTATTGCATTGTGTATTATTTGAAATCCATTTTCCCCTAATTTGCACTTAATATGGATCTGAACAAAGGTGGTAGTTTTTTTAAAAGAATTTCGGAACTTTAGAGGTGATTCGGAGGTAGAAAGACACTTTCAATTAGGTATCACTAAAATTTACATATGTTTAGGTATATTTTTACATAAGGCACAAATCCCTCGCTATTAGAAATCAGAATAACGAATAAAAGATATCTTTTAGAAACATTGAAAATTGTTTTGTAATGATACCACTAATGTATTAAGTAGAGATCGTAAGGCAAACACAATAATAAATAATTAAACTACACCAATTCAGAATATTATTTATTAAATTCAGTCATAATAATTAAGTACATATGTCAATAAAACCAGTACTATAGTACGTAATAAATATCCCGTGAACTTTAACGCCAGATTAGGCGGTAATTGAATACATTGTTACAACATCTTCAAAAATAAACAGTTGTAGTAGTAATTAAAATAAATAAATCGTAATTAAATTAGAAATACTACATAATATGTTAAGGAATACAGTATAAGGTATTTACGAGATAGAATCTCTATGGAAAACGGATACATTTAATATTTTATTGTCTTCTTAGCTCGTCCTGACTTTGGGACGATTTCGATTGTTTTGTAATTCATAAAACGTTGATTAGATATAATTTTAATTTTCAGATACAAAATAGCATTACGATTAACATACAACTAATAAAACCTATATAAGTGTTGTGCTTTAAACAGTCTAAATAAGATTTTTCTATAAAGACAGCAAAACATCAAAAGCGATTAGCGTAGACTATTGAATAAACAAAAATAGCTAGATATGTCCATGCCATACTCAATGGCACCCATATTTTTTGACATTATGTATAATGTAAATTAGTTCTAAATAGGCATTGTTGTAAATGTGCGACCGTTTTGGTGGGTAATGGAATATTTTAGTTTCTTCTCAGGTCCCCCTACAACTTAAAAGTGCACCAAAAGTGACTAAAATATATGGCAGTGAAAAATTATATGTCCCTAACTATATTACAAACCAAAATAGCTTATCCATAAAATAACACAATATGTACCTATTTTATAAAAATAATTAGAACCTTTTCTTTTAACTGTCATCCACTTCAGAGATCATTTTCAAAGAAACAAATCAAGACTAAATTAATTGTATAAAAAAGCGAAAAAGTTACATAATCAGTCATCCATCATGAAATCTCAAAAACTACAATTGCTAGGAGTCTAAAGTTTTGCATTGGAGGTGTTTTTAGGACATAGCTGACCCCTACTAAGAATTAATTTTTAGAAATTCACTTTCTATTATTATTATTAGACCAACCGGAGGTAAGTTCGCTTGCAAGTTTAGAAACTTTCTGTATAATTATTAATTATGTTATTATACACATAAAAGCAGTCCAGGGTTTTTCAAATTTAATCCTTTGAATGTTTGTTGAACATTCGTAATTTTAGGAAACTGGAGTAGCTAAGGGACGCGGACGAGATTGGGAAAGGGATAAGGATTTGATTTGGGAAAGGAGTTAAGTCTTTGAATTTCATTAATGTGGCGATACAAAATTCGCCACGTTGATCCGGCGAATCCGGTTTAGTATTGTTTAAAGACTATCAATATTTTTTAATAAAAAATAAATATGTTAGTTTTCACGCAATACATACATTACAGCCCTCCTTAAATTTACCTAACCTAATATATGATAAAATAATATATTATTTGATTTTAGTGCCTGGTGTCTTACTTATCTATTGGCCGGCTTCAAAACTAAGTACAAAACCTTACGATATGATAATAATATGCGCTGCGCACGTCAGGGATCATATTAATTTATACCGTAATTAACTAACATAAAAATGAATTAATTGAGCGTCGGTGGCCTAGTGGCATATTATGTACGTTTATTCGATGCTATACGGTGAACGAAAACATCGTGGCGAAACTTGTGAAAAATTATAAGTTTGTGTGAAGTCGAACAACCAGCATTTGACCAGCGTGGTTGACTAAGGCCGCTTTCTGACTTGTAGGTGCCGGAGCGGTACGGGATCTTTAAGGTCTGTACCGAAACGATACCGCGTCGCCTTCACCTACGCACTTATCTGTATATTCTCGGTATAAAATACTGCAGTACAGTATTTCTAGTACTAAAACGACGTGAATATCTCGCTTCACCATCTTGTTTGCACGACCGTGCGCGGTAAATGTCGAGCGGCGCCTGGACACGCATCCCGAGACGCGGTAAAACGAAACGATCCCTCCCTGCTCCCGCAGATGCCGCGCCAATCAGAAGACGCACATTAAAATATAGGCGCTCGACAAACTTTCGGTACCTAGGTACCGCGTATACTGAGCGAAACGAATCCGCACCGCTTCGTCAGAAATAAAATAAATAGAAATGCTTCGGCGCTACCCGAGTCCCTGCAAATTGCTGCCTACTGGCGACACAGGGGGGTTTAGTGGGTATGCCCTTCCATTTCGGGAGGTGTGAGCCCCACACACCACTCCCGACTTTCCCCGGAGTGCGGCATGAAGGTGCATTATGCATTCCCCTCTAAAAAAAAATCCCTATCTCCCTAGTTTGGGGCAGGCTCGAGCCCATGAGTACTTATATGAGTGACTGTTGATGAAAAAGTGAAAATTAATTGTCCTTATTTTAACGGCAAAAATTATTGACATATTTCATAACGACTTAAAAATATAATAAATATGCTATGACCGCTAATTAAAATGTTTAAGTCAAAAAAATGTACAGGATATAATGTGTTGCAAGTTGTTCTTAAAATATCATCCTCAGTTATAATAACAAACAATATTTCCCCAGCATCATTATCTGCAGGGAATGATTCTTTTTAACCGGTCCATTGTTCAATTCCATACCAGAGGGCCTATAATATCGAAGTTTCGTCACGTTTACGTAAACCTTTTTTGTGTTTCTGACACGAATTAAAATTCCCCGATATTATAGCCGAAAAGTTTATATTTTTGTTTTTTATCAGAGCCGAAATAATTTCAATTGTGAACAAGCAGAATCGAAACGAAAGATCTCTTAATAACCAATGTATGGAGATTGTTATGAACAGATTGAAATTTTTAACCAGATTCCAAGCCATGCATAGCAGACAATAAATCAATTTTAAAAATTTAGTTTGCGCTTTGGTAAACCTACGGCCTTTTGCCTTTATACATAACCGATGAACCCTTTAAAGAAATTGGAGAATAAGAGAGCAATTTTTGTGCTGGTATATACAATAAGATATTATAAGCATTCATCTCCACATACTCGAAACTCATTTGCTTATTGCTTCCAATAGAGTTCAAGTGTTTACTCCTTCCTGAAACAAATGGACAGACGTCAAAAGCAAATAATAAAAAGTGATATGAATTGCGTCAAAATGCGAAATAATGTAGTAAGTTGACAGTAAAATGGTATTTTGTATGTAATGGTTTTGTACTTTTGTGGACGAACGTTAAACTCATGTACAAAAGTCAGTTGAAAATGACGTTACAGCGCGCGTACGCCGACGGTCACTTTCGCTCGAGCCGCCATCGTGTTACGCACCTCGAAACGGGAAGCTAATCGTTTCGCATTGCGTTCAGTGTGCCTAGCACGAACACTTTCGAAAAAGTATGCGTAACGTAACCGTAAACAAGGCGATAATTTTCAGTACGTAAACGTAGTACCTCTTACGCACGATAGGGGCGCTGTACCAAGTTTCATACAAATGTTTACGGTAACGTTACGCATACTTTTTCGAAAATGTTCGTGCTAGGCACACAGTTATAAAGTAATTGTATCCGGTTACAAATAAAATAAAGTAGCTTTTGGTGTATTTATTTCAACGATCCTGCGATGTGTACCCTGCATCTGAAAATACCAATGGCGTCCCTCCGTCATGTAATAAAGATATCTAGCAAAAATCCGATGTATTTGCCACGGGCCTCGTATGGTATAGTAACGACACTGCGCTGCGCACTTGCCTCAATGCGTGCGTGGCTGCGCGTCAGGACATATGGCACACGAGAGGGTGGAGGGACTCCCTTCCTACCTCCGGTTGGCGGCTAATCGATGGCCAGCTGCGACATGAGCAGGTCGGGCGGCGGCGGCAGGCCCGGCTGCAGCGTCACGGCCACGCGCGACAGTACAGACGACACACGAGGGGGGGATACGCTTCCTACCTCCGGTTGGCGGCTACTCGATGGCCAGCTGCGACATGAGCAGGTCGGGCGGCGGCGGCAGGTCCGGCTGCAGCGTCACGGCCACGCGCGACAGTACAGACGACACACGAGAGGGTGGAGGGACTCCCTTCCTACCTCCGGTTGGCGGCTACTCGATGGCCAGCTGCGACATGAGCAGGTCGGGCGGCGGCGGCAGGCCCGGCTGCAGCGTCACGGCCACGCGCGACAGTACAGACGACACACGAGGGGGGGATACGCTTCCTACCTCCGGTTGGCGGCTACTCGATGGCCAGCTGCGACATGAGCAGGTCGGGCGGCGGCGGCAGGCCCGGCTGCAGCGTCACGGCCACGCGCGACAGTATAGACGACACACGAGGGGGGGATACGCTTCCTACCTCCGGTTGGCGGCTACTCGATGGCCAGCTGCGACATGAGCAGGTCGGGCGGCGGCGGCAGGCCCGGCTGCAGCGTCACGGCCACGCGCGACAGTACAGACGACACACGAGGGGGGGATACGCTTCCTACCTCCGGTTGGCGGCTACTCGATGGCCAGCTGCGACATGAGCAGGTCGGGCGGCGGCGGCAGGCCCGGCTGCAGCGTCACGGCCACGCGCGACAGTACAGACGACACACGAGGGGGGGATACGCTTCCTACCTCCGGTTGGCGGCTACTCGATGGCCAGCTGCGACATGAGCAGGTCGGGCGGCGGCGGCAGGCCCGGCTGCAGCGTCACGGCCACGCCGCGGTTCAGCGACACGGCCGGGTAGAACGCGCCGCGCAGGCCCGTGAACGCGATGTCGCCCTGTCAACAAGCAAGGTTGTTGTACTGGTACTTCAGTCTTCTTGGTATGCAACTACTTCTACTCGTAGAATATAAATCATCATATAATTATGATGCTCAGTAAAGGCGACCCTAATATCCGCTTTCCGCTCGCGCTTAGCATGTGGCCAAACAGTGCATCTTGCCACCTATCAGCGGAGGTCAGCGTGAATCTAATTGGCATGTTGGTACAAGATAAAATGTACCGCCAGAAACTGCGGTCGGTGACGTCTCGCGCGGGTAACGTCACTGGAGACGGCGGGTACCTGCGACGCCGACGGTGGAGCCGCGGGGAGGCTGCGGCCGGTGACGTCACGGTACCTGCGGCCGGTCGTCGACGGTGAAGCGCAGCGTGCCGCGCGTGAGGTCCAGCAGCACGCCGACGGTGGAGCCGCGGCGAGGCTGCGGCCGGTGACGTCACGGTACCTGCGGCCGGTCGTCGACGGTGAAGCGCAGCGTGCCGCGCGTGAGGTCCAGCAGCACGCCGACGGTGGAGCCGCGGCGAGGCTGCGGCCGGTGACGTCACGGTACCTGCGGCCGGTCGTCGACGGTGAAGCGCAGCGTGCCGCGCGTGAGGTCCAGCAGCACGCCGACGGTGGAGCCGCGGCGAGGCTGCGGCCGGTGACGTCACGGTACCTGCGGCCGGTCGTCGACGGTGAAGCGCAGCGTGCCGCGCGTGAGGTCCAGCAGCACGCCGACGGTGGAGCCGCGGGGAGGCTGCGGCCGGTGACGTCACGGTACCTGCGGCCGGTCGTCGACGGTGAAGCGCAGCGTGCCGCGCGTGAGGTCCAGCAGCACGCCGACGGTGGAGCCGCGGGGAGGCTGCGGCGGTGACGTCACGTACCTGCGGCCGGTCGTCGACGGTGAAGCGCAGCGTGCCGCGCGTGAGGTCCAGCAGCACGCCGACGGTGGAGCCGCGGGTGACGTCACGTACCTGCGGCCGGTCGTCGACGGTGAAGCGCAGCGTGCCGCGCGTGAGGTCCAGCAGCACGCCGACGGTGGAGCCGCGGGTGACGTCACGTACCTGCGGCCGGTCGTCGACGGTGAAGCGCAGCGTGCCGCGCGTGAGGTCCAGCAGCACGCCGACGGTGGAGCCGCGGGTGACGCCGCCGGCCGCGCGGCCGCCGTGCGCGCCGCCGTGCACGAACCACGACCGCGACCCGTCGATGTACATCGCCCAGCCGAGCGCGTCGCTGCCTGCGGTACCACACGAACAGAACAGCTTTATTGATCGGACATCACACGACAAACATACACAAAACACGAGACCGGGCACAGCGACACTCCAGCGCACTGTGACGTATACGTATGTAAAGCCTAGTTCACATGATTGGCCCTGGTTTTCAAGAAGTTCTGCTGATCGAAGCCCACGTACGATTGCGCTGACACACATTTATCAAAACACTTATATATCTAACTAATCATCATCATCAGCCTGTTAACGTCCACAGCTGGACATTAAAAGGTGTTCTTCCGAGTCGCCATATTGAAGTCGTTTCTTTCAACCACTTACAAATACATTCATCGCCGTCATCAGCCTATTGCAGTTCACTGCTGGACATAGGCCTCTCTAGTTGTTCGCCACTTAGGGCAAACATCTATACTCATAATTGCCACCGCCTCTTTTGTTATTTGGCAGGATGCACCACGGGCAAGTGAGGTTGGCTTGGTGCCAAATGATCCCAAATACATTAAAAAGTTTAAAATAGGGAATATGCATGAAAAATAGTTTCATGTATTTACTAATTTATCGTAAAATAGATAAAAATATACTACGAGCAGTGAAAACAAAATCAAAGTTGGCTGAAAAACATGAGAGATACAGTCGTTGAAAGTGAATATATCCGTCTCTCTCATGAAAACAGGTTTTACTTTGGAGTTTGTATGGCGCGCACGGTACGTGACGTCATCCGCCACCTCAGATCTCTCCGTCTAAGCAATAACCTTATAACTCGTTTAATAGAAAAGATAGTTTAAAAATTCTTCGATATTTATGTATCTGGAAGTTAAAAGATTTCAATAAATCCATAAAAAAAGTCATGCATATTCCCTATTATCGACGTAGATCCTCACCGAGCATCTTGTCCCTGGCGACGTCGGCACGCGCGACGCCGAAGGCGGGGTCGGCGTCGCCGTCGTACTGGTCGAGCCGCAGCCGCCAGTAGTGCAGGCCGCGCGCCAGCGGCTGGTCGGCCAGCGCCACGCGCGGCTCCCAGCCGCACACGCGCGCGCCCAGCCCGTCCGCGCCCAGCGCCACGCCGCCGCCGCCCTCCGCGCACCCGCCGCGCGCGTCCCACGAGAACCACGCCACTGCGCAACAATGTGTGTTAAGTGAGCGAGGGCGCCACGCCGCCGCCGCCCTCCGCGCACCCGCCGCGCGCGTCCCACGAGAACCACGCCACTGCGCAACAATGTGTGTTAAGTGAGCGAGGGCGCCACGCCGCCGCCGCCCTCCGCGCACCCGCCGCGCGCGTCCCACGAGAACCACGCCACTGCGCAACAATGTGTGTTAAGTGAGCGAGGGCGCCACGCCGCCGCCGCCCTCCGCGCACCCGCCGCGCGCGTCCCACGAGAACCACGCCACTGCGCAACAATGTGTGTTAAGTGAGCGAGGGCGCCACGCCGCCGCCGCCCTCCGCGCACCCGCCGCGCGCGTCCCACGTGAACCACGCCACTGCGCAACATACACGCGTCAAGTGTCATGCGAGCGAGGCGCCACGCCGCCGCCGCCCTCCGCGCACCCGCCGCGCGCGTCCCACGAGAACCACGCCACTGCGCAACATACACGCGTCAAGTGTCATGCGAGCGAGGCGCCACGCCGCCGCCGCCCTCCGCGCACCCGCCGCGCGCGTCCCACGTGAACCACGCCACTGCGCAACATACACGCGTCAAGTGTCATGCGAGCGAGGCGCCACGCCGCCGCCGCCCTCCGCGCACCCGCCGCGCGCGTCCCACGAGAACCACGCCACTGCGCAACAATGTGTGTTAAGTGAGCGAGGGCGCCACGCCGCCGCCGCCCTCCGCGCACCCGCCGCGCGCGTCCCACGAGAACCACGCCACTGCGCAACAATGTGTGTTAAGTGAGCGAGGGCGCCACGCCGCCGCCGCCCTCCGCGCACCCGCCGCGCGCGTCCCACGAGAACCACGCCACTGCGCAACATACACGCGTCATGTGTCATGCGAGCGAGGCGCCACGCCGCCGCCGCCCTCCGCGCACCCGCCGCGCGCGTCCCACGAGAACCACGCCACTGCGCAACATACACGCGTCATGTGTCATGCGAGCGAGGCGCCACGCCGCCGCCGCCCTCCGCGCACCCGCCGCGCGCGTCCCACGAGAACCACGCCACTGCGCAACATACACGCGTCATGTGTCATGCGAGCGAGGCGCCACGCCGCCGCCGCCCTCCGCGCACCCGCCGCGCGCGTCCCACGAGAACCACGCCACTGCGCAACATACACGCGTCATGTGTCATGCGAGCGAGGCGCCACGCCGCCGCCGCCCTCCGCGCACCCGCCGCGCGCGTCCCACGAGAACCACGCCACTGCGCAACATACACGCGTCATGTGTCATGCGAGCGAGGCGCCACGCCGCCGCCGCCCTCCGCGCACCCGCCGCGCGCGTCCCACGAGAACCACGCCACTGCGCAACATACACGCGTCATGTGTCATGCGAGCGAGGCGCCACGCCGCCGCCGCCCACCGCGCCGCCGCTGCGCGACCGACGAATCGAAAAAGGTTTTTCTTCGCCCCGGGCGCTGTTAGTTTTAAAACCGGCACTGTAGTTCTCATCGCTTGTCTCTTTAATTTCTGTTTTTCTGTTCCTATTTAATTCATTTTCATAGTTTAATATAGGTATTTTATATTATTTATGTAAATTTATTTATGCACCTATCCTATTTCTTTTACCACCTATTTTACTACAGCGTTACCTGGCGAAGTCTGCAGGCCGATAATCTCACTGTAGGGCCCCTCGCCGGCGCCGTTGAACGCCTTCACGCGCGCGCTGTACAAGGACGCGTAGTGCAGCCCGTCTATGGTGCACACGGTTTCTCTGCCGCAGTACACCTCCTGTAACGAAAGATTTGCTTTAAGGGTTGTTCGTTTTAAGCGCTCGAAGGGAGGCGGTCGATCCGTTAGTAAGCACGAGTAGATACGTGCCGCCACTCTAGAGTAGACAAGCAACCAGCGTGCTCGAGCAGCCGCGTGCCGCCACGCCAGCGTACACGAGCAGCCGCGTGCCGCCACGCCACATAAAGTCTGCATGTATCGCTGTAGACGCTGATAGCTAGATGGGCACCCGGATGGGCCCGGCCAGCCCGTCGTCCAACTCTAGCACGTAGCCGCCACGCCAGCGTGGACAAGCAGCCGCGTGCCGCCACGCCAGCGTACATAAAGTCTGCATGTATCGCTGTAGACGCTGTTAGCTAGTGTACGCGGCCGCACTCACCCGGAAGGGCCCGGCCAGCCCGTCGTCCAGCTCCAGCACGTAGCCGCGCACGGCGGCGGGCGCGGCGGGCGGCCGCCACGCCAGCGTGCACGCGCGCTATCAGCGCTCACTCACCCGGAAGGGCCCGGCCAGCCCGTCGTCCAGCTCCAGCACGTAGCCGCGCACGGCGGCGGGCGCGGCGGGCGGCCGCCACGCCAGCGTGCACGCGCGCTATCAGCGCTCACTCACCCGGAAGGGCCCGGCCAGCCCGTCGTCCAGCTCCAGCACGTAGCCGCGCACGGCGGCGGGCGCGGCGGGCGGCCGCCACGCCAGCGTGCACGCGCGCTATCAGCGCTCACTCACCCGGAAGGGCCCGGCCAGCCCGTCGTCCAGCTCCAGCACGTAGCCGCGCACGGCGGCGGGCGCGGCGGGCGGCCGCCACGCCAGCGTGCACGCGCGCTATCAGCGCTCACTCACCCGGAAGGGCCCGGCCAGCCCGTCGTCCAGCTCCAGCACGTAGCCGCGCACGGCGGCGGGCGCGGCGGGCGGCCGCCACGCCAGCGTGCACGCGCGCTATCAGCGCTCACTCACCCGGAAGGGCCCGGCCAGCCCGTCGTCCAGCTCCAGCACGTAGCCGCGCACGGCGGCGGGCGCGGCGGGCGGCCGCCACGCCAGCGTGCACGCGCGCTATCAGCGCTCACTCACCCGGAAGGGCCCGGCCAGCCCGTCGTCCAGCTCCAGCACGTAGCCGCGCACGGCGGCGGTCACGGCGGACGGCCGCCACGCCAGCGTGCACGCGCGCTATCAGCGCTCACTCACCCGGAAGGGCCCGGCCAGCCCGTCGTCCAGCTCCAGCACGTAGCCGCGCACGGCGGCGGGCGCGGCGGGCGGCCGCCACGCCAGCGTGCACGAGCAGCCGCGCGCCGCACACGCCTCCACCGCCATCTCGGGTGCGCCCGGCGCTAAATAATTAATAATAATAAAGTATACTTCATTAAAATCGCAGAAAAAATACACAGAATTAAAAGAAAAATTGCTAAAAATCTGGAGAGTCCGCATTAAGATTTTCATACAAAGATAGAAAAAAGAAACATAAATTTTTGGGGTTCCCCATACTTAGAACTCAAAAACTTTTTTTCATCAAGCCCATATGTGTGGGGTATCTATGGATAGGTCTTCAAAAATGATATCGAGGTTTCTAATATAATTTTTTTCTAAACTGAATAGTTTGCGCGAGAGACGCTCCCAAAGTGGAAAAATGTGTCCCGTAACTTCGAAAATAAGGGAATGATAAATGTAAAGATAATATATGATGTACATTACCATACAAGCTACCAACGAAAATTATTTGAACGAGATCTAATAATAAGTTTTTTTAATATGTTATAAATCGTAAACCGCATTTTGCCTTTCAATCAATGAAGAATAATAAAGAAAAACATTTACATATTTAGATGTTAATAGTGGTACGGAACCCTACGTGCGCGAGTCCGACTCGCACTTGGCCGGTTTTTCAGTTATTTACGTTGTCATATACTTCATTATATGAGACAGCAATAAATTATTGATGTTGATAGATAGCTGATATCTGTTGTGTGTAACGACAGATATGATTTGATAACGAGGGCACGCCTGTCCTGTATCGGTAAATAAAAAAGAATTGTTAAAACAATCAAACATTGTTGGCTTACTAAATCACTAATTACCTGATGACTTCATTTGTTTCTCGATTGCTGCATTCCAAATAAATTGTGGCAGAAAAATATTTGATAGGTTATTAATAACAATTATAATTGTATTCTTGTCTACAAAATATTTAATTTTATGTATCAGTTTTTACTGATTACATTGTTGATTCTGTCGGAGACTGTGGTGGACTGTAGATAGGTTTTGTGGATTAAAAGCTGGTTTGAAGAAGAAGAAAGAATTTATTTGTCCAAAGTAGCCATAATGCGTGTTGCTAGACCGGAGGCCAGACCGGAAGAGGAAGTTGACATATTATTTTATTTTTAATAGTTTTAAAGTCGTGAACAGATTTGGTGGTAGCAAGTGCCACTTAAGGTTCATGAGGTTCCGGGTTTGAATCTCAGGTTGGGTCAAAAATTGTTTGTACACATTAAGCTGTTGGTCCTGTGTATGATCATTGGATGAAGACAGTGAAGAAATAGAGAATGCACCTGTGTTTGCTCACAAGTGCACACTTGTTTTGACGGCCTAAAGTAATTTTTATTAGTAAAATAAGATGCTATGTCTCTAATATGGTAGACATCTATTTCTGATTTTATCAAGGAAAATATACTGATTTCCCCACCCTCGGGAAACTTGTAGGCCTATCGCGCTCTCATTTT